>JAMKFB010000708.1:0-512113 GCA_036247105.1 Cirrhinus mrigala | reverse complement strand
CTACTCCTTTACCACCACCCTTGAATTTCTACATTTACTATAATGATACATAAAGTCAAGTCCCACCCTATAATTTTTCACATTCTAAAACCTGTTTCAGTCCGAAATATGTCACAAGACATAAGTCAGCCATAACTTCTGTTACATGACACTAAGTTTGCTAAGCAGAGCAGGACACTAATTATGAGATGGTGTGATAACAGAAATCAAAATGGCAAGATCCAATAGAGATTTGCTTTTCTTACATTTCAGTTGACATTGTGTTTTTCTAGTTGTATAGGTTAAAAACAGGGGTGCCCAAACTCGGCCCTGATCCTTGGTTTAGCTCCAAATTGCCTCAACACACCTGCCAGGGGGTTTCTAGTATGCCTAGTAAGAGCTTGATTAGCTGGTTCAGGTGTGTCTAATTGGGGCTGGAGCTAAACTCTGTAGTACTCCAGCCCTCCAGGACCGAGTTTGGGCACCCCTGGGTTAAAACAATGTTAAGATACTGACAAACAGTAGAGTTTCCTTGGACTCGGACTCAACTCGGCCTCAGACTTGAGTCCAACTCGGCCCATTTTGGACCTGGACTCGTCTCAGACTCGATTGGTTGAAGACTCGGACTTGACTTGGGTGGACTCGAACCCAACACTAGAAATAAGGCTTTTAAAAAGGTTAGGTAGACGTACATATTTAATAACTTAATTTTATATATATAAAAGCCGAGGACAAAGTAGATGTTAGTGAAGTGTGTGTATGATCAGAAAGATGGTGAGTTTAAAAGAAACGTTGGTAAACCTATTCTGAGTAATGGGGAAAGAACAGCTGTGACTAATGAAGAAAAGGCAGAAATGTTAGCAGAGGTGTTTGTTAAAGTACACAGTAATGAGAACATAACAGAAGAAATGAAAATAAATAGAGAACAAAGTAAAAAAGAACATCCAAATATAATGATGGAGAAAAGGGCTTCTTTTTTCCTTTGTATTTTTAAAATTTTACTTTGCATGAATTAAAAAGAGCTGTTGGGGAAGCTAAGCAAACATCTCCAAGAAAGGATTCCTGGATTACTCTTAGCTAAACCTGATCACTGGTGACTGCTCCCAGGGCACCGCAGCGATAGCAATATGGCTGCCCACTGCTCCGGGTGTGTGTTCACGGTGTGTGTGTGTGCGCGTGTTTGTTCACTACTCACTACTGTGTGTGTGCACCTGGATGGGTTAAATGCAGAGCACAAATTCTGAGTATGGGTCACCATACTTGGCCACACGTCACGTCCTTTCCTTTTCATTTTTTTCAGTTCACTCCACTAGTGGCCACCACTGTGCAAAAAGCTTCTTTACGTGTACGTCTATATGAATATAACTCTTTCAGTTGTAAAACAGCCAGTGTTTAATTAGGCCAATCACTGAGAGTCTTAAGTATCGTGAGAAGTTGGTCATCCTCATATAGGATGTGCTCATTTTCATCAGATGGTCAGTTTGATGGATTTAGAGCAGCTGCAGCAGAAATAATTCTGTTCTCATCCAGTCTGAACTCAATGTTGTCGGTCAGAGAAATGAAGTGTTCATGAAATACCTCTACCTTCTGATGGTCTCCATCACATGCATGAGACACATTTACAGCCTTGAACAAGTGGACACTTTCAAGTTGCTCATTTGTGCATCTTTCATTCACACTTGTCACAGTGAGAATCAGCACTGACAGCTGCAGCGTCTCCTTTTGAAGAAACAGGCGTAAGGCCTGCAGGGTCATCCACATCTCTACTAAAAACACCCTCATTATAGCATGAATGCCCCTACATCTGGCCCTTTATGTGGCTTGATTTGTTTTAGCTCATCTCTCCAAAGAGTTTGACCAATGCTGGATAGATGCAAGATCTCATAAGACGGTCATTGTATCTCTCTCTAATCAAACACACCTGATTCATTCATCAGTTCATCAATAGAGACTCTGGTACTAGAAACATTGTTGAGGAGACTCCAGGAACTGGTTTGGGAACCACTGGTCCATGGAAATGTGCAGAAATACAGTATATGTGCTACTGTACATCAGATTCCTCATTCCTGCTCCTGGAGAAACACTTTTCAACTCTAATTAAAGCACCTGAATCAACTAATCAAGGTCTTTTTGGATGAGGAACTCTGCTTTATGTGAAAACACTGAAATAAAGATTTTAGATAAACTGCACCAATTAAACTAACAGTGAACTTGTAACTGGATTGCAGCAATCATTTATACAGAGGAAAAAGTTGAGAAATTCAGTTCTAGAAATAGTTAAAGAAAGAAGAGGAACTGTGATCTACATGTGTGAAAATTCACAGCTATCTGTCCAAACTGGGTCCAGAGATGATCTCAGATCTGTGTGGGTTAAACTAGTGTGGTCAAACTAACTGAGTTTCCACAGCCAGCAGTAACACACTTCTGAAAACACTAGATCACAAACCACAACACAAAGAGACAAAAGACAAACATTAGTGCTGAGAGAAGAAAAAAACATGAAGTACTTTAAAAATGCAAGTTTATACACAACTTTATTTACACACTTTGACTTTATGTATTGTGAACTTACAGATAAACGTCTAAATGTCTGTTATATAACTGTGTTTAGTAATTCTGGTGCTTCTAATTTAGTAATTACACAAAATACATACATTTTATGAACTTTATACATCTTACATCTACAATACATCTTTGCATCAATAAAATTTTTAACAATTTCTGTTTTGCTACCTAATAATATGTTATTTCAATTTAAATTAACTTAAACAGCAAAGTTTTACTTCCTGTCACATACACTGGCTTTCAAGTGCACAAGTGTAGATACTGAGACGAACTAAATTTCGGTGTCAACGGCAGAGATAAAATCATTTTTGCATCATGACATAAAATTTGGTAATGTGTTAAATAATTTTACCAAATATCTGACCAATGACTTTGGAGGAGTTCAAAAAAGTAGGGTTTCAAACATTTTTCAAAATGTCATTATTGATATTGTTGTTATTAGTACGACTCAAGGAAAGAAGTCACTGATAGTGAATACCTTTTCAGTAACAAACCAGTTTCATCAACATTTTTATTTTTATTTATTTTTTTATTAATTTATTTCTAGAATTTAACGTGTAAAACTGCTAAAAGTATGAAGTGAAACTAACAGTAATGTAAAGAACAGCCTACACTAAAAAAATAAAAAAACACAATTTGTTAAGTCAGCTTAAAATAATTTGTTACCCTGCTGCCTTAATTTTAATTTTAAGTTCAGTCAACTAAAATAAGTTTAGTCAACTTGAAATGTTAAGTTTTACTAAGTAACAACTTAGATATTTGTGTTTGCTAAAATTAACAGATGGGTAAGTAACCCAGTGCCTTAAAATTTTAAGTTGATTCAACTCAAATATCTAAGTTGTCACTTAGTATAATTTAACATTTCAAGTTGAATAAACTTTTTTTTTGAGTTGACTGAACTTAAAATTTTAAGGCAGCCAGGTTACAAATTATTTTAAGTTGACTCAACAAATTGTTTTTTACAGTGTGTAGATTGGGTTGCTAAACAATATGCAGTTCTTACACTAAAGAAAATGTTTCAGAGCCCTTGTTGTCTGGTTAGTGGTTATGGTTAGACAGTTCATAGGAAATAGGAAACAGATTTCAACACAACACCAGTAACAGTCTGTGGTCAGCTCTCGAAGGAAGATTCAACTGATTGAGGCGTTTACAGAATGACTGCAGGTTAAAACTGCCTGAGCTGACCTCAGTTCTCACACTTCTCCATTATGACTGACATTGTGTCACTAAATAGCAGAATTTAAACACTCAGTCAGATCAGAGGAAGTGAAGGACCACAGGAAGGGTGGATAGTATTTAAAGAAAGAGTTGTGAGCATATAATGAAGAGGAAGACTGACAGAAAGAGAAAATGGCTGATAAGTGTCATTTGTGTCTGCTGGGACTGATCATTCTCTCTTCACTTCTCACAGTGCGTGTTGCATGCTGGGAGCGAGTGGACAGAGTTTGGCGTGGGTGAGAGTGGCTCTGAGTTTGAGAGGATTTTTCTTCTTTATTTGTTTTTCATTACTTTTGTTTTGGGCAGCAGAGTTATTTAGGGTGACTTCGGTCAGCGAGTGTAGGAATGGAGACAAACGTGGGTGATTTCTCGCATTTGACCATCATGCCTGATGCGTCTGTCTCAGTGGAAGATTGTTTGATGGCCGTGAGTGCTGGAGTTGGCAGCGTTAATATGAGGTCCACCTCTCTCATGAATAAGGCCACAGATGGTTTGAGTGAAAGTCAAATGGCAGATGAGTTGATTTGAGAGTGGTTTAACAATTAGGTATATGTTTGTGCCCGTTTTGCCTCTGTCAAGCCCATTAAAGATGGTAATTCTGTCAAACGTGCCTCCATTTGTGAAAAATGAGAGTTTAGAGGAAATATTAAGGAAATTCGGTAAACTAGTAAGTCCGATCAAGATGATTTTGCTCAGATGTAAAAATCCTGAACTCAAACATGTAGTGTCTTTTCGGGGTCAATCTTTCATGATTCTGAACACTCAAAGTGAGCCTCTAAAATAAGAGTTGATAAGAAAGACTACACCATCTTTATTAGTTCAGAATCTATGAAATGTTTTATTTGTGGAGAACTAGGACATTTTAGACAGACCTGCCCAAATCGTCCTGTTAATGAGGTTTTGGCGGTCGATGTGGAGGACAATAGGGCACGAGATTCTGATACTACTGAGGACGCTGTACCACAACTCTCACAGGCCGGGGTGCAATTGACACCGAATAGCTCACATGAAGAGAGACCGGTGTCGGCTAACCCGAGCAATGATCCAGCGGTTATAGCTGGAGCTGCTGAGGCTATACAGCGAGGGGTGAGCGCTGAACAGGTGCACCCAGAGCCGACGCCCCTGAACAGGGAAAGCAGACGAGCTCTGCCGTAATTGAGGCTAAAACCGACAATGATGAACCAACTGATCAGACTCATTAGGATACCGCTTCGCAAGAGGTTGTGGATTCAAAGCTGCAGAACGAGGATTTTGATGAGGACTATGAAGATTTGTGTGCTGAAGATGATGAGATGGATGCGGTGCATGAAGTGCCGGCCCGTCCAACAGGCGACACAGGTGGTTACCTATAGGGCCCCGCGGCCTCAAGGTTGTCAGTTAGACTTTTAGGTGTGTTCGATTTGAAGTGGCACTGCACAGAAAGATCCGTTTTTAAAATCAAAGTTCTGCAAGAACTATAGAGCACAGACAGCTCTGCATGCTTTCAAATCTCTTTTGCGGTACTTTAATGTCATCCATCGTCTGATCGGTGTGCACAGCGCAACTTCAAGTCACACGCACCCTCTGACTACATAACTAAGGTAACACACACCAGTGCTGTACAATGCAGCATATGTGTCGAACGTATAAAAAAATCAGTCTGTGCATTCAGATTTACCTCAGTAGAACTTGTGCATGGATTTTGCATGGGTTTGAGTCTGTTTACAAACCTGCTGTCTTTTGAGAACATTTTAATTACATGATTTTGCTTCAAATTCAGTTAATAACATCAATCGAGTGTTTGAAATAACTTCCTTTTTTGATCTGATGTGGTTTCACATCACAGAATGAGCCAAACTCATTATTTTATACCATATTCTATAAAGTGATAAAGGCTGTTGATTAGCATTGAATTGCTTCTATAGTTTAAAAGTTTAAAAATATAAAAATGCCCGATATTGTGATGTAGTCAATGACGCATCCGGAGACGTCGGATCCATATGCAACAGTTTTATTAAAGCAGGCAGAGTAAACAGGCGAGGTTCAACAACGGCAGACTGGTGTGGTGAAGACAAACCCAACGGGATAACGAGAGTCCGTGCAAAAGGTCGGGGCAGGCGGCGATCAAAGGGGATAATCCGATAGACAAACGAGGGTCGATAACAGGCGGGCAGCAAAGGTTCACACACACGATAAACAGTCCGGTTGGCAACAGAGAGGCAGTCCGTGAAGAAAACGCTCAGGATTGATAGCATGACTAACAAAACTTCGCGAGGAAACGCCGGCAGAACGGCCCTTAAAATGGCCGACCGGGAAGGTGACCCCGGCCGACCCGGAACCGGAAGTGAGCGTCCCAGGTACGGGGTGATGGGAAATGTAGTCCGCTAAAAGTCCGGTGACGGTTCCCGCTGGTGGTGGTTAGAGGGAGCCACAGAGGCCGCGTTCGTGACAGATATGGCTCAAAGAACAGAGATAAACCATTTAGTAGCAATCGTTTCAAGAGTTAAAATGTCTCTATCTGAGTTTTATTCAGCTATGTGAATGTGTATAGCTTTGTCCATATTAGGGGTTTCCTGAACCCCTATGAATTAAACATTATATTACATGTATTATGGGTAAATATATATATGAATAATAATAATACTTCTCTCTAAGTTTCTCCTCTCTCTCTCAATGAATGCATAAGATTTTCTGACAAATTAAGATTTTGTCAAAGATTTTTAATCATAATTTATTTTATAATAAATTCTTATACCTTTCTAAATATTTATAGTTAGGCCTCCTGTATGTTAACAGGCCATGCTGCAGTTTTCTGTAAAATATATTGATAATCATTAACAATAATTATTGTTTTGTTTAATGTTTTTATTTAGTAATAACAATAATCAGAATTAGTCATATTGATAAAAACAATGTTTTGGCCAAATTGTGCAGCCCTGCAAACAGGCACAACAAACTCAGTGTTTTTTATAAGTTTTAATAAATAAAGTCTGAAAACCTTTCTTGTTACACTTCAGATTTTGTTGTCACGATTCAGATTTTGGAAATCACTTAATATTGCTTCTCAGAATAGTCTCTTGAAATGAAGTTTTGTTACACATTAAAGCTATTTTTAAATTATTTGAAATGAAAGAATGACAGAGAGATTAAAGTGAAGTTGTGTTAGAAATGGAATCCAAACAATATCTTTCCGGAGATGGAAAAAAGGAATGTTTTTTTTGACTACTATATACATAATATTTATTGCTGTGGTACTTGTTTTTTTTTTTTTTTTTTTTGTTTGTTTGTTTGTTTTTACATGTGATGCCCATGATCACAGACACACTTGTCATATAAGGAAAAACTGAGCCACATTTAGCATGTTACTTAAAAAAAAATACAGACCTGGATCCAATGTAATGCAATAAAGTTTTTTTTTTTTTTGTTTGTTTGACAAAATAAAAAATATTAAGCCTATATGTTTATTTTGTTTATGCTCTGTTTATTTTGTATAGTTTTTGTGTATACTTCATTTCTACTTAAGTGATTTGTGTTTCATGTGTGTCTATTTACTCTCTATATCTGTGTCTATATCTCACTTGCACTCCTATTTTTTATTTTAATTTTTAATTTTATTTGTTTAAATATTTTTACATATGTTTGGTAAATGTTACAATTAATACACATTCACACTTAAATATTGAAATAGTCATTTTATGTGCTTTCTCTTCACTAGTCAAATTTCTATGACAGTTTTTTACACTAGTGGCCCATTTAATCTTGCCTAGGGCCCCACAAACATACAGGCCGGCACTGGGTGCATGTCTGAAGGTAGGACCAAATTATATTTAGTTCAACAGATCAATAGCTTTCTTGACAACATGAAAAGGGCTTCGTAAGCCTAATACTGAGTTGTTCTTTCCAGATTTAAAGTTGTTTTTGATATCTTGCACTGTGGCAATGAGAAAGGCTACCTTTGACAAGCTTGACAGACCAAAACGATATCGGCTTAAGAAACTTTTGTGTAACGTAAGAAGTATGTTGCACTTACAAGCTAAAAAGTGAGATTGACTTTGCTTTATGTGATATGTTTCTGTAATTTATTATTGAGTTATTTATATTTTTTTTATGACACCTTTGAGATTTGGAACTTTAAATATCAATGGGTGTTGTGATGTTATGAAAAGGTGTAGTTTATTTGATTATGTTATGATAAAGAAGTCTAGCATAGTTTTTCTCCAAGAAACACATTCAGATTTAGATAAAGTACAGTGGCTAAGCGATTGGAAGGGGCAGGACATATTAAGTCATGGTTTTAACATTAACTCCGGGTTGAATGTTGTGTGTTGATGTTACTATTCAAGGTTTTGTTTTTTCACTTTTTAATGTTTATGCTCCCAATAATGGTGCAGAACAAATTAGTTTTTTTTAGAAAACTTATAGTTGCTTTAACCTTCTGGTTGTGTTTGGGTCAAATTGACCCGGAAAAGATTTTCTTTTTCCTGAAAATACTAGTTAATGTTATCGTATTGGACTCAAACTTACTGACTTTGTTCACACAGGGTATAATATAATTTCGTAATTTTTGGGGGATTTTATTTAGTCACACTTGTGGTGTTCCTGGTCAAAAATGGCCGGACTCCAAACAACTGATTATAAATCTGTCATTATGCTATATTATCACCAAATATTGGATTCAATCTTTTTGTCAGCTTGTTTCTTTCATTTAGGACTGGTTTTGTATTTCTATTTGCATCCAATTAATCATAGGCCTCATTTATCTGAGAGTAGGCACCTAATTTTTTGAGTGAAAAAAAAAAAAAAAAAAAATGAAAATTTTTCACAATTTGAGATAAAAATGTATGCAAATTTGCTCTGTTTCTCACACTAGTGTGCTTTAATGTTTAATGAGGAAATTTGCTGTGTTTTTTTTTGCTAAATGTTTTTATTTTTTACAAAATTGCACAAAGTCACACTCATCAAAAATGGCCAGCCATTGAAAGTGAATGGGGAAGATCATAAAAAACAGGATCTTTATTTTATTTATTTATTTTTTTTTTTCTGAAAAGGGGCACAAAGTAACACCTATGCTGTCCCTGTTAAATCTGACCATCGTGACATACAAGAAAGAACACATTAAGATTATTTACATTATAACATTTCATGGAGATATATATCACTGTCAAACAGAGACAATATCATGAAACAAGCTGAATCTCTCTCTGTGCTAAAGCATTTGTAAATGTTCGTCTACTCTGTGAGAACATGAAAGCCTCAAAACAGGCTAAAGACAAGACAGTTTGAGTGTGTGAGTGTGTGAGACGTTTATCACAGTGAGAGTTATCATAAAAGCATATTGCATGCAGTCCAAGGTAGGATGAAATAGGTATAATACTCACAATAGTTTGTGTGTGTATGTACGATAGCGTGAGTATACATGCATCTATACACGCACAGGTCCAAGGCCTTTATGTTTGCAAGCACAAAATGCTCCTGATTGTAACGGGTGCTATATTAGTAATTTCACTCAAAAGTTCTCTCCGTGTAATTATCAATTTTATTTTATATTCTTTTCATTTTAATCTCTTATATTTCATATTTCATGTTTTCATAGTCATGCTTATTTTCGGTGATTGGTATATTGTTAAATATGGTACATGGCTCCTTTAAGTGTTTTGTTCCGGTTCCGGCTGCTCTCCCTCAGTTCGCGGCAAACGCGATTGAGGAGAGGTGAGTTGCACTGAAGCTCCGTTTAAAAAAGTATCATGAGTTTTGTTTATCGTAATGATACATGTAATTTTGTTCTAAAATGTACTTTATTCTTCTATGATGTTTGTATGAATAATATGAAGCATGTATTTTTTTGAAGAGAGTTCATAAACATGAGTGCACAAGCTTCGTGGTTAAAAAACATTCCTTTCACTGATAGGTTGGGGATACAGATGTAAAAGAGGGCAACAGCTTCAAGCTTGTTTTCATTTATGTTCTTTTATTCATGCAGGTATGTTCTTATTCATGCTTCTGTTTAAGTTGTTTTGAATTTATGTATAATGCTTTATTCTTTTTTTTATGAAATATGTTGAACACTATTTGACCTGATTATATGAGAAACGTGAATATTGTAAAATGTCTCAGTTCGCGGCAAACGCGATTGAGGAGAGGTTGGGGATACGGATGTAAAAGAGGGCAACAGCTTCAAGCTTGTTTTCATTTATGTTCTTTTATTCATGCAGAATAAAATGTGACTTGAGTATTTCCCGTGGTCTGATTCCATTCATCCACACACAACGCAGAGCTGGGTGAAGACCAGTCACATGATGTAACAGGACTCCAGGGAAGTGTGTAAGATCCAGATGCGAGCTTTATTTAACACAGCGTAGTCAAGACAGGCAGGGTCGATCTCCAAACAAACAGTTACACGTAGGCAAGACAAAAGCAAGATCCAAAATAAACAGGCAGAAGGTCAAAGTCCAAGTGAGCAGTCCAAATGTAACAAATAAACAAGGCTATGAAACTAGGCAAAAACTATGGCAATAAAGCTAGGTATAACTATGACTATGAAACAAAACAAAACTGTGGAAATCACAAAACAAGGCAATGAAACAGGGAAAATGCTTGGTAGAGTTCGCACAGGTAAAACAATACTTCGCGGGGCCTGTTTGGTGTAGGCCTCCTTAAATGGCCACCCAGGAAGTAACCCATGAAGCAGCAGAGGGAGCGGTAACAGAGAGTCAATGGGTGAGGGCTCCCTCTGCTGGCCCGGCGTTATGCCTGAACACTAGCCATTTCTCTTACTTTCATTCTTCCCTATACACTTTCAATGGCCGACCATTTTTGGCAAGTGTGATTTTCTGCAATTTTGTACAGTTATCCCTACTTTTGGATAAATGAGGCCTACGATTAATCAGATGCAAATAGAAACACAAAATCAGTCCTAAATGAACGAAAACAAGTTGACAAAAAAACAGAGGGTTAAGTGACATTTCTCAAGATAGGATGATTGTTCTGGCTGGGGATTTTAATTGTACTATAGATCACACACTAAATAGGAACCATGAAGAGCCCCATAGTCAATCAACGGATATACATAAAACTTTGATAACTTATCTTTACCTTGTGGATATTTGGAGAGAAACTTTCCCTCAAACTAAACAATACTTGATTAAAGTTAATTCTAATATGGTTTCTGGAGCCAGGCCTGAGAGAATCTATGTGCAGGAAAATGCTAGAGCCAATTTTTTTAATAGTTGTATTTCTCCTACTCCTTTATCTGATCACTTTTACATGTCTGTTGAGGTCGCCACTGCACAGAGCACTGTTAAGCACTCTATTTGGAGATTTAGTAGTAAACTTTTACAGGATAACAATTTTGTGCACTCTTTCACTCTTTTTTGGGAGAGTTGGAGAGAGAGAAAACTGCAATATAAGTCTCTAAGTCAGTGGTTAAACTCTTTTGCCAAAGTTATTCTGCCTACAATAAAAGCATCCTGGAGAGTAAGATGAGACCGCTTGAACAAGACATCCTTCACACTGATATCGAAGAAGATGGTGTTGATGTTGCTGAAGTTTTGGAATAAGTTTCTTTTATGGAATATTCTTGAAGAAAGGGCCCAAGAGACACACCCGTGCAAAGTTCTTATCCTTTAATAACATGGATGCTCCAACATCCTTCTTTTTTAAAAGAAGATTGGAAACAGGAAGACTTTGTGCCATTTGAAACTGCCAGATGGGAGATAAGTGACTGATGATTATGGAATAATTTCATACGCACTCTCTTTTTATGAAGATCTCTACAAAGCTGAAACTTGTGATGCTGAAATGGCTGACACTTTACTTCAGGACTTACCTCGTCTTGCAGAAGAAGAGAAACACATGCTTGATCAACCTTTGATGAATTGACTGCTGCTGTTAATGAACTTTCTCTGAGTAAAGCTCCAGGATTAGATGGGCTACATGCAGAATTTTATAAGCAGTTTTGGCCAGTCATCGGAAAAATCTTGTTTTCAGTCTTGGCGTGTTTGGAAAAAGGCACACTTCTGTTGAGCCTTCTGAGAGTTATGATAAATTTATTACCCAAGAAGGGTGATCTTGGAGACATTGAGTCTCCTGTGTCTTTGCTCGGTGTTGACTACAAGATACTTTCTAAAGTCTTAACTAATAGAATTAAAGGTTGTATAGCTTCAGTGATTCATGCAGATCAATCTTCCTGTGTTCCTGGTCGGTCAATTTTAACAATCTCTTTTTTTTTTTTTTTTTGATTTGGGATTTGATTTCTTATGCTAAAATACATAAAATTGATGTTGGTTTTATTTCTCTGGACCAGGAGAAAGCCTTTGATCGTGTTGATCATGGCTTTTTTTTTAAATGTTTTGATGCCTTTGGTTTTGGTCAATCCTTTATTTCTTATGTGAAGTTGTTGTACACTAATGTGTACAGTATGTTGAAAATAAATGGAACTCTTACAAGGACTTTTTTAGCTGGCAGAGGCATACGGCGGCAAGGTTGTGGCCTCTCAGGTATCTTATATGCTATAGTTATTGAACCACTGCTGGTAGTTTTGAGACGACAACTAAGTGGGTCACAGTGGTGATAAGGTCAGATGAGGATATAAGAAACTTGGTATCGTCCCTTGAGGTTTATTGAAGGCCTCTTCCTCTAGAATAAACTGGCAGAAGAGTGTAACCTTTCTGTTGGGTGAACGGAAAAAACTTCCCCAATACTGTTCTTGTACATTTGAGGGGTTTAAAATGTTGGGAGTGTTTCTGGGGGTAGATCATTATATGTTGAAAAACTAGGAAGGTCTTTTTGACAATGTTTTGGGCCGTTTACGGAGGTGGAGGTGGATTCTTCCTCAGCTGTCATATAGAGGAAGAGTACTTGTAATTAATAATTTAGCTGCATCTATGTTATGGCATCGTTTTAATGTACTTGATCCACCAAAAGAGTTATTGCAACATTTACAAAAGGTTTTCATTGATTTTTTTTTTTTTTTTTGGGATGGCTATCATTTGCTTCCTTTCTGCAATTCTTTATTTACCAGTTAATGAAGGAGGCCAAGGATTAATTGACCTGAAGGCTAAAGTTAAATCAATGAGATTAAAAGTTGTTCAGTGTTTACTTTATTCCAAAGAACATAACCCATGGGCAGTGTTGGGGAGTAACTAGTTACATGTAACGGAATTACGTAATTTAATTACAAAATAAATGTAATTGTAATTAGTTACAGTTACTGAGAAAAAATATGTAATTAAATTACAGTTACTTTTGAAATATGCCAGTGATTACAAAGGGGATTACATCTGAATTTTTTCACACACCCACCCCCATTTACAGATTTAATTGACTTATTTTAAACTGCATTGACTGCTCTAAAATGAGACACCAATGTTTCAGGAGTTTAGGACACAGAATAGGACAGATGCTTATTTGATAACTGTTTTATTTCCTATTTGGGTTTATGCATAAACTTTATTTTTTAAGATTGTTTTTTCCAAGGCATTGTTAGATGCTAGTGTTTTCTGTCATAACTATGCAAACGTTTGATTTCAAACCCAGTATCATAGCTATTAAACTATTTCTTGTTATGATGTTATTTCTGTTATGATCTTATGACATAAAGCGCAACTGCGCTCACGGTGACCTGAGTTCAGTTCCCGTCTCGAGGTCCTTTGCCGATCCTGCTCCCCTCTCTCCTCCCAGCTCTTTTCTGTCATCTCTCTACTGTCCAATCACAATAAAAGGCATAAAAAGCCCAAAAACATATATATATATATTTAAAGTCTGAATTTGTGGTGGCTGTGCTTTAAATTAAATTATTACACAGCTCAGACTCTTTCGGAGCAACTTAAGTCAGTGCTATATACTTGATAATTTTACTTGGAGGAAGCTTTGCGTTTGGTTAGCTAATAAAATATTACAGTTTAATTCAATATTACATGTACAATTTCTTAATTCTGTCATCCTGGTATCGTGGACTTGCTCTATTGTTTCATACAAACGCAGCTGCTGCCATTTTTTTTTTTTTTTTTTTGCACATTCTAATGGATTATAAGATAACTAACAAACTAGTACTACTACTTAATTATTTATGTGGTGAAATGTTGTGTAAGAAAACTGGTATGACTGCACTTTATCCCTATAATATCTACTTTAAACTTGTCGTTTGCTAGCAACTGACTTTTTCATGGAAGCTTTGCGTTCAAATATTTCAACTCAGATCAGTGTTTCGTGTCTAATAATTTTGAGCAGCTGTGTAATAAGTGAGATAATGTACATTCAGCCAGTTATCGCAAAATAAAGATGCATATTATCCCTTACTTATTATAATCATAATTCAAGTGATAAAGGATTTTGGAAAGTGACAGTAATCAGTGTTGAGTGCTACTGTAATCTTAACTCTGCCTGGTTTAAATGTTTCAAAATGATCAACAGTTGAAAATATTAGAGATATAGAAAAGTAATTAAAAAGAAAGTAAAAGTAATAAGTTACATTACTTTAATAAAGTAATTGAAAAGTTACACTACTTATTACATTTTGAATCAAGTAACTTGTAATATGTAACCTATTACATTTCCAAAGTAACCTTCCCAACACTTTTGGTTTGGCTCTGCTCAGAATGTTTGGTGGGTTTCTCCTTGACAGACACTTTTTCTTGATGTCTTTGCATAATGGGTCTTTTATACTTGATGTAAAATTGTATGCCTCTGTTTTAGATTCTTGCAATGTTTTGAAGAAGTCCAGACAAGAGTATGACCATTTTGGTTTGAATGAGCCACAGTTTTATAATTCTTTTCTAGGTGGCAGTGATTGCAAGTTTAACACCATTGTGGAACGATTTATTGATTAATGGTCTGACCAAAGTTGTACATTTAATTGATGCTACCTCTAGAAAATGGATTTCATCTAAGGAAATTTGTGGTCCGCTAGGGTTCAGATCAGTAAGGATAGTGGAGCAGTTTATTGATGGGTTGAAGGCTGCATTTCCCTCTCAGTTGCTCCAGTTTGTTAATTGTTTTCTGTCTGGTGGACCTATACAATGTCTTTTTCCCAAGTTATTTGTGTCTCCTAGAATTTGTATAGAAGGTGAACAAGAAGGGAATATATTGAAATTTAAAGGGTTACAAGAGCTTAATTTTGAGACAGCTGGAAAAAGAGAGTGTTATCAGATATGTATAAAATCAGATTATGACAATATGAAGCATAGGTGTGACACAAAATGGAAAGAATATCTTATGATTCCTGATAATCTTGCTCCTTCTTGGAGGTTTTTATACAAGGGTCCCCTTTCAAAACGTTCCGGAGACTTACAGTGGAGAATACTGCAATGTGTGTTGCCCACAAATAATTGTGTTTGCAAGTTTAATGTGAATGTTTCATCTCTTTGTAATTTTTGCCTTGCATCAGAGACTGTTTTTCATGTCTTTACTGAATGTTCTAGATTGATACCACTGTTTGTTTTATTGGAAAGAATACTTGGAAATCTGGGTTTTATTTTTAATAAGGTATTATTTATTTATGGATTCAAGTATTCTAAAGAACGCAGAGTGAAATGTAGTTTGGCGAACTGTATAGTTGGTCAAGCTAAATTAGCCTTTTGGAAAACCTGTAGAATGGCTGCTGAACGGCAAAATGTAGATTGTATTGAAATTTTTTACTGCCTTGGTTGAGTCTAGAATTAGAATGGAATATAGATTTTATCAAATCACAGGCAATTTATTTGAATTTGAATTTAAATGGTGTGTAAATGAAGCTTTATTTATATTTTGTGAAGAGAGGAGTAAATCTTTTAATTGGTGATGTTCTGTGATCTGTTATAAGTGTTTTGTGGTATTACATGTTGTATTCTGAGGTCTTAATGTTAATTAAAGTGTTTTAAAAGTCAAAGAATCTCTCTCTCTCTCTCTCTCTCTCTCTCTCTCTCTCTCTCTCTCTCTGGCATTTTAATGTTAAGTTATTACAAGAAAAAATGTTTTCTGAAAATTGTAAGTATTTCTGGGAAACATAGAAAAAAAGAAAAGTACAGATATGACAATATAATTTTATGCTGAGTGAGAGCGTGACGAGTGCTGTTCGAGAGTGTGGTCCAGCATGTGAGTTTCCCAAAAATCTCCTTTTTTCTTTCTTTACTGTTCTTGTCAGTGGTTTTTTAGACTCACTCTCGGTTTGTTTCTTTGCGGGAACGGCAGCTGCCGGCGTAGCTGGTCAGCATGGCTGCAGGAGAGCAGTTTCGTTTTCAGAAGTTATCAAATTGTCTCCTCCTGAAGGAGCTTCTGTTGACGATTGTAGTCTAGCGGTAGGTGAGACTGCTGGCTTTGAAAGCATCAAGTCGGCATCCAGGATGAATAGTGCAGTCGTTATTTTTTTGGATGAGGTTGATAAAGCAAACCGTTTGCTTGAGAGTGGAATTATTATTAACGATACATACATACCGGTTTTGTCCCTGACAGGTCCTGCAAAAAAGGTCATTATTTCAAATGCACACCCGTTTTTGAAAAATGAACTTTTGGAAAAAGAGCTAGGGAGATATGGAAAGTTAGTTTGGGGTAACATCCGCAAGCCACTCGGCTGGGGCTGATGGCGGTGCCACTGCTCCGGGCGAACCGCGAGAAAACATGCAGGTCTCACAGGTAGAAATTCGAGGGGATAATGGTCAGGACGATGAGGTGGTGGTGGATTCAGATGGCAAACAGAGTGAGCAAAAAGTGCAAGATAACTCAAAAGGAGATTTACATGTTGGTCACACAAGGGCTAGAGTAGTGGAGTCAGTGTTGTTTAGTGAGGAAGATGTTTTGATGGATGATGATTTTTCTAAGGTGTCAAACAAAAGAAAAAACCCTGAAAATAAATCAAGCACTGAACAATTGAATGAAAGAATGGACAAAAAAGGCTCATGCATTCTTTGCGGTCCAGTACTGGGCAGTTGTTGAAAGAGCCTGTGCAAATTGATCATAAATGATTTTTATGAAAAGCTTTTTAAAAAGGAATTCCAGAAGAATCCTTAGGTGGCACAGTCTTTTTATAGAGACTTACCTAAGGTTTCTGAGGAAGCTATGGCAGAGTTGAATGTGATGATCTCTGCTGAGGAGCTTTTTTCTGCATTGCAGAGCCTAGAAATAGGCAAGGCTCCGGGTATTGATGGACTTCCTGTTGATCACATATTACTTAACAATTAGTTAATAGTCCTGTGCCTCAACAAGTAAAGTCAGAACATGATGTCTCTGCAAATCATTAGCTAATGATTAATTAAAGCAGACAACTGGAAGATGAAATACATGGCTTCAACCCATTGTGGTAATTAACACATGAATTTACAAATGCTGTAGAGAAAGTTGAAAGACGTTAAAAAAAGTGGAAGTGGATTCTTCCACACATATCTTTTAGAGGTCGAACACTAGTAATTAACAACTTGGTATCTTCTATGTTGTGGCACCAATTATTGTGTATTGATCCTCCAACACAATTACTAGCTAAGATACAAGCAGTTCTAGTGGACCTCTTCTGGGATTGGATGCATTGGGTCCCACAGAGAATTTTGTTTTTACCGAAGGAAGAAGGGGGCCAAGGTCTTATTCATTTTGCCAGTAGAGGTGCTGCTTTTCAACTCCAGTTAATTCAGAGGTTCCTATTTGGACCTGTCAGAAATTTTTTATTTCCACGGTTTTGTTTCCTAGTCATAGTTTTGCCTTGTTTCTTTGCCATAGTTTTGCCTAGCTTCATCGGCATAGTTTTTGCCTAGTTTCATAGCCTTGCTCATTTGTTACTTTGGACTACTCTCTTGGATTTTGACCTTCTGCCTGTTTATTTGGATTACGCTATTGTCTTGCCCTGGATGTTACTGTTTGCTGGTGTCTGACCCTGCCTGTCTTGACTACGATCTGTTAAATAAAGCTTGCATTTGGATCTATCACGCTTCAAGAGTCCCGTTACATATATAAATAATGATCATTTAAATGTTCTTGTGTTTCAGGTACCAGTGGAGTGGATGATGCTCATGTGTTCATCAGTTCTGGTAAAAATGTCCGTCTGCCCTGTAATAATGCTCTTCATGACTGCAACTCAACTACATGGATCTATAATAACAGACATTCAGCAACAGTTGAACTGATTTATTTAGGGATAAAGAAGAAAGACATCGAGAGACATGAGAGACTGAGTCTGGGGTCTGACTGCTCTCTGAACATCAAGAACATCATAAAAGAAGATTATGGATTTTACATCTGCCGACAATATGTGAATGGATATCAACAACAAGATGATACACGTGTTTTTCTGCATGTTCTTCATAATTTTACAATTATGTTGTCAATTAAAAAAGGGCTAATTCTTCTCTTAAACTCCCATGATGGTTGTAAAGTGTGTGATTTGTGTGTTATTTTGTGTTTCAGTCTCATCATCATCCTCACAGACTGAGATCAGTGCAGGCAGCTCTGTGACTCTCTACTGTCAGTTGTATTCATATTCATATTCATATACTGGAGACTCTTGTGGTGATTGGATCCATTCTGAGGGAATTCAGCTGTTCTGGGTGAATCAGGCTGGTGATAAACTGACAATATCAGACTCTGGATATCAGATATCAGCTCAAGGACACTGTATCATCACTCTGACTACAACACTCCTGAATGAAGATGACAACAGAGAGTGGAGATGTGAAGTTACTCACAGAAATCAAGTCAATACCTCACCAACATATACTGTCAAGAGTTCAGGTGAGAAAATGATTTCATCAATTAGTTTTAGACCTTTATAATGTCAGTAACACTAATGACTATTAGTATCACTGAAGCAGAACAAACTGAAATACTAAATCTTCTTTCAGTCTGCTGCAAACTAATGTATACTGCAGTCAAGTGTAACAGTTCAAAACGAGCTTCTGTAAATAATTAAGAAACAGAAATTTGACAGCAAAACGTGTCTTTTTTTTTTTTTTTTTGCGTAATCTAATGTGATTATCAAAGTTAAAATATGGTCATATTCTTTGTGCAAACGGTATCTATGTGCAGTGTGCCGTATTTTTCGGAAAATAAGTCAAACCAGGTCAAATTTGTATTGTTGAGAGAAACACACACAGAGGTCACATCGGCGTATAGGTCACATTTTATTATTACATTCAGAAATTATATTGGTAAATAAAGCAAAAAAGACAATTGAACGTCTCGGTTACATCTGTAACCCTTGTTCCCTGAAGGAGGGAACGGAGATGTTATGTCATAACTGACGTATTTGGGGTCTCCTCTGGAAAACGCCACAATTCTGAACTGCGTTACGTGATTGAGAAACAAATGCTAACAGGCAAGTGTGTCAGCACAGATGGATCTCAACACGTAACCTTCCCAACGCCCTGTAAGGCAGATAACGGGCCCACCAGGGGTGCCAGATATCTGAAGCAACCGTTGGGGGGCGGAGCACGATGACAAGGAAAGTCACGTGGAGAAGACTGGAAAACATGGTAGGGGAACATGGAAGAATCCATGGACTAAGACATGATGCCACGACCGGGAGGGGTGAAGGAAGCCCCTACCGGACACAGTCCAGAAAACTCTGTCCTAATCCGAACTGTGGGGGCAAGGAGGACCCAGAGTTCACGTAGGGGAACAACTGGGAAGAAGCGCACGGATCCAATAGGAATGGCACAGCAAACAGACACTGAGCCGTCCTCCCGCAAATTACCTGATGTTACCTTAACACACAGGAGGAGACGGGCTCTACGCAGAGGTTTGGTGTACCCCAGCCCGCAGCTCTGCAGATGTCTGGCAGAGAGGTGCCGTGCGCCAAAGCCCAGGAGGAGGCGACACTCCGAGTGGAGTGGGCTCGAACTCCCAGGGGGCACGGCTCACCCTGGCACTGGTAAGCCAGGGTGATGGCATCAACCACCCAATGAGCCAACCTCTGCTTGGAGACAGCATTCCCCTTCTGCTGGCCTCCAAAGCAAACAAAGAGCTGCTCGGAGCATCTGAAGGTTCGGGTGCGGTCCACGTAAGTGCGCAAGACACGAACGGGACACAACAACGCCAAGGCTGGGTCTACCTCCTCCGGGGGCAGAGCTTGCAGGTTCACCACCTGATCTCTAAAGGGAGTGGTGGAAACCTTGGGCACATAACCAAGCCGGGGTCTCAAGGTCACGTGAGAATCAGCCGGACCAAACTCAAGGCACGACTCACTGACAGAGAAGGCGTGCAGGTCCCCCACCCTCTTGATTAAAGTGAGCGCGATCAGGAGCGCAGTCTTTAGTGACATATTTTAACTCAACTGATGCAAGCGGCTCAAAAGGGACCCTCCGAAGGCCTAAGAGCACAACGGAGAGGTCCCAAGAGGGGATGAGGTGCGGACGAGGGGGATTTAGCCTCCTGGCACCTCGCAGGAACCTGACGATCAGGTGATGCTTCCTGAGGAACAGGCCATCAACCGCATCATGATATGCAGCGATGGCCGCCACATAGACTTTTAAAGTGGAGGGGGACAGCCTCCACTCCAAATTTTCTTGAAGGAAGGAAAGCACCACACCGACCGAGCATCTCTGTGGATCCTCACGGCGGAAGAGTCTGTGCAAGGAGGCTACTGGGGGAAAGGTGTACTTGAGGAGGCCCCAGGGCCAGCTGTGTGCCAGCGCGTCCCTGCCGAGGGGGGCCTCGTGAGGGAATAAAACAGCTGGCAGTGGGAGGATTCCGGGGAAGCGAACAGGTCCACCTGAGCCTCGCCGAATCGACTCCATATTAGCTGGACCACCAGGGGGTGGAGTCGCCATTCTCCGGGACAAGTGAGCTGCCATCAGAGTGCATCAGCTGCACGATTCAGCTCTCCTAGAATGTGAACAGCACGCAGCAATCTGAGCCGCGTCTGACTCCACAGGAGGAGATGGCGGGCGAGTTGCATCATACGACGCAAGCACGTGCTTGTCACGTAACATCGGCAAGATCCGACGTAGAGCAAAAAGCACTGCAAGGCTGCCTGCCCGTTGCATACGGCACCCCAGCCTGTCTCAACCCAGAAAACAAAGCGTTCTGGAGAAAAGTCACGCTGCAGCAAGCAGCTCTTACCTTCACCCCTGGTTCCCGCAATGTTAGCGAAGACACACTTCGAGTCTGGATCTGAGGAGGCAAAGTGTCACTCACAAACTGAACTCAGGGTGAAAAACCCACAGACTTAGAAAACTGCTCCTTCTGTGAGTGGTTGGGTACCACCGACCCGTAGGTAGGCCCTACCATGGGCACTCTATCTGCGTATGAACTGCCCAGGACCGCTGAAGAGGCTGGCCTGAAAGATGAAACACCAAGAAAGCGAGCTTTGTCAGTGTTGTACATCTCACCAGGTTCAGCGAGAATTTTTTTTTTTTTTTTAGGCCACAAATATGGACATCACCTGACCCCGAGGGACTGCACCGAGACCTACGATCACCGTATGCAGTTCCTGCCTCAACCTCAAGTCAGAACTATCCTTGTGCACGTCAAAATCATGGCCTCTATAATGCAGGAGGGCCATGGCGTGCAGAGCGGAGGTGGCATGGCCTGCAGCGCTGTGAGCCCTGCTTCACAGCCAAGGCTGGCGGTGCTTACAAGCTAGGAGGGAAACACGGACAGCCCAACAGGTGGCGGCGTTTTGCACCGCAACCGCACACTCCACCAGAGGGCGTCAATGTGCTCTAGGCCACCCCCACCCACGAGGAGAGTGCGGGGAAAGAGCCGAACACGTAGTTAAGCTCTTCCTGAACCTCTGGGAAGAAAGGAACCAGGGAGGGCGCAGCAAGAGCCACGTCCATCGCTGAAAACCAATCGTCAGACCGCAAGCGGCCAGGGAAGGCGGGAACCCAACCTCCGGCCTGATCATCGCGGCCGCCCGGAAGAACACAGCCTTCAACTTAGCCTAAGACACCGGCCGCGCAGCCACAGGAGTCAGCAACCCGCGAAACCGGAAGGGTAGAGAACAAAGGTAGCCCACATAACAGGTGTATCAGAATCAGAATCAGAATCAGAAAGAGCTTTATTGCCAAGTATGCTTGCGCATACAAGGAATTTGTTTCAGTGTTATTAGCTTCCAGTACACAGAGACAACAACGCACAGACAATAAAAATAAGAGAATAAGAAAAATACACATAGAACATAAATAGAATATAAATAGACCAAAAATAAAATGGAATATAATAATTATAATTGTTAAAAATAAATTGACAAATAACTAGGTGGTATGTAAAGTTGTGCTATATGTGATAGGATGGAATGCAGGGATGTGTTAGGGGATGTATTAGGGTGGAGGTGGTAGCAGTAGATGTCAGATTATTCTACAAATTTTTATTGCACAATGGGAGGAACATTTTAACTGTTCATAAGGTGGATTGCCTGGGGGAAAAAACTGTTCATGCGTCTGGTAGTCCTGATATTTGGGGCTCTGTAGCGCCGGCCGGATGGTAAGAGTTCAAAGAGGGGATGGCTTGGGTGCGAGGGGTCCAGAGTGATTTTCTGAACTCTTTTCCTCACTCTGGATGTATATAGTTCCTGAAGGGTGGGCAGGGGAGCACCAATAATCCTCTCAGCAGTCCGGACCGTTCTCTGCAAACTCCTGATGTCTGATTTTGTAGCTGAGCCAAACCAGACAGTTATTGATGTGCACAGAACTCGATGACGGCTGAGTAGAACTGTCTCAGCGGACTTCCGGTTATGGCGGTGGCGTGACAAGTCGCAGTTTTCAACTCTCGTGCATTAGGCTAGAATCAATCCTTCCAAACCCACTTAAGATACTTAATTTAGGTTGGTGGAATAGCGAAAGCGATTACTAAGACAATGCCGTCGAAGAAAAAGATCAAAAATAAAGGGAGATTGGAAGCGGAATCACAAATTATGCCATCCGAACCTGAAAGCCTGAGCGAACACGAGGAGACGGAGGATGAAGGGGGTGAGGCATCAAACGAGAATCCTAGTAACACGGAGATGATGAAGGCCTTTAAAGCAATGGAAAGACAAGTAAGCGGCAAGGTGGACGAAATTCTTTCGGCAGTCGTAGATGTCAAAGTGAGATTGACAGAGGCGGAGGAACGAATTTCAGGGACAGAGGATGAAATCGTCCAACTGAAGGCCAGAAATGATACGCTGGAAAAACAGGTGAAATCAATGGCTGATAAGGTAATTGACTTGGAGAACAGAAGTAGGAGGAATAATCTTAGGTTGGTTGGCTTGCCGGAGAAAGAAGAGGGATCGGATACGTGTGCTTTTCTGGAAAAGTTTCTACCAGAGACTTTGGAGTTGGGAGAAAACGTTACGCCATTGATAATAGAGAGAGCCCATCGAATACCCAGCTCAGGTCAAAAAATCGGACAAGATAGTAAAGTACAGCCAAGGACTGTCATAATGAAGTTCCTCAATTTCAAACAGAAGGAACATGTTCTAAAGGCTGCAAAGAGCAAGGGAGCAATTGCATACAAAGGTTCCAATCTTCGTTTTTTTCCGGATTTGTCGGCAGAGCTTCACAGGCAGCAAAGAAAGTACGATGCTATCCGTCAAAAATTGCGTGACAAAGGAATCAACCGACACAGAGTAATCTTTCCTGCTCGATTGCTTCTTACACATGGAGACCGTACTGTGATTATGAACAGTCCAGAAGAAGTGGAGAAATTTATGCAGCAGGTCGAGGACTAGTGAACTGAGGTATTGTGTCCAGAAGAAATGGATAAAGAGATGCAACAAATTGAGAACAAGTAAACTGAGGTATTAATGCGAGGTACTGAGGACTAAATGTAAAAATTGAAGTTTATTTTCTGTGTCTGTAGGTTGTATATTCGTCCAAAGTAGATATTTAATTTTGTTTTAATAAGGGTAACAAGTTAAGTACTGGACGTTTAAGTTCATTCATTTAAGGTTCAGAAGAGGGCGCTCTTGCTATAATATTTGAAAAAAGAAAAGACACAAAGTGAAAGTTTGACTTTATTTTAAGATAATAGTTTGAAGATATTAGGTTAATATAATGCGTATAGTTGGAAAAGTATTTTATTGGACAAGTCATGGCTTGGTTAAAGTATGTGGGTATAAAAGTGGATAAGAGGGTTGAAAAGGTAACGATGGATAGAGGTGTTGGTGTTCAATTTTTGAACAACCGAACAAGTAGGAGAAGACCATTTAAGAAGTCGAGTGTAGGGAAGGGGGTTACTGATACAGATGGTACCAGTAAAGCATGGAAAATGCTGGGGTAAGTTCATATTTTATGTTATTAGTTTTGTTTTAGTTATTTTAGGTTTGGCCTCTTATAGTTTGGCAAATACATGGTTCAAGGTTATGAGGATGGTAAAAACAAAAAATGTCACAGACAGGAGGGATTAAGCTTTTATCATGGAATTGCAGGGGGCTGGGGAAACTAAAAAAGATTAAACAGGTGATGACTAGAATTAAGCAGATACATGCAAATGTGGTATTTTTGCAAGAGTCACACATGAATAAGGAGGAAGTTATCAAAACTGAAAGAAGGTGGCAAGGACAGGTATTCTCGGCATGTTTTACCACACAAGCCAGAGGGGTAATTACATTAATACATAAAGCTGTGCCTTTTCAAGTAAATAATGTTATTAAAGACCCGGCTGGCAGATTTGTGATTATTCAGGGAAGAATGGTAACAGAGATAATAAATTTAGTAAATATCTATGGCCCTAATAAAGATGACTCTAAATTTTATAGCAACATATTTCTGATGGTGGCTTCATTACCAGGTCAGGTTATAATGGCGGGGGATATGAATTGTACACTTGATCCAGGAAAAGATAGATCTACAGGAGTTGATACCGCACATGTGAATTCTAGAAAACAGATTCTACATTTTATAGGAGAGCTTAAACTAGTGGATATATGGAGACATCTTAACCCAAAGCAGACTGCATATTCATGCTATTCGGCAACACACCAAACTTACTCTAGAATAGATTACTTTCTTGTATCAGCCCAATTGCTTTCAAAATGTATAGATTGTCAATACCTTCGTATTGTCATTTCTGATCATGCACCAGTGTCTTTGTCGTATGTCGATTCAAAATTAGTTAAAGATCCCCCTAAATGGCGATTCCAGCAAAGTTGGCTTAAGGATGCGTTATTTGTAGAGTTCTTGGGAAATCAAATTGACAATTATTTTGAAACAAATCAGTTGGAAACTTCAGCAGGAATTCGGTGGGAGGCATTTAAATGTTTTATTCGTGGACAAATTATTAGTTTTTGTAGTTCTAAAAGTAAAAAATCTCGACAGGAGTTACAAGATTTGGAAAAAGAGATTAAAGAGCTGGAAAATGAAGTATATCATAGTGATTCGATATGTGCAGATAAACATAAACAGCTATTAATGCTTCGATCTAAATATAATACACTTTCTGCAAATAAAACTGTAGCTAAGATATTAAAGCTGAAACAAATATTTTATGATCAAGGTGAAAAGACAGGTAAAGTGTTGGCGTGGCAAATTAAAAAAAAGCAAATAGAGAGGGCTGTAGATTCGATTGAAGAGTCAGATGGTAATATCATTATTGACCCACAAGAAATTAATAATTAATTTAGATCATATTATATGAAACTCTATAATTCTGAATGTACTTCGGGTTCAGAAATACAAAAAACTTTTTTGGATAATTTGGAGTTACCTAGTATACCAGAAAAACATAAAGATGAAATAGGAAAAGACATTAGTTTACAAGAGGTGGTAGAGGCGATCGATCTGATGAAAGCGGGGAAAGCGGCGGGACCTGATGGTCTCCCCATAGATATATATAAAAAAATTAAAGATAAATTAGTAAGACCTATGTTAGACATGCTAGTAGAAGCCTTTGCGGAGAATAAACTTCCCATGTCTTTGAATGAAGCTATAATTACCTTATTGCCTAAACCAGGAAAACCTAACAATAAATGTGAAAATTTTCGACCTATAAGTTTACTTAACTCAGACACAAAAATCCTAAGCAAAATATTGGCAAGAAGATTAGAAACTGTAGCATCTTACGTCATAGGGATGGATCAGAATGGTTTTATGATAAATAGACAAGGATGTCATAATGTAAGAAGAGTGCTAAATATTCTGCATCAACAAAAGGGGGAAAAAGATACTGCATTACTAGCACTAGATGCAGAAAAGGCATTCGACAGGGTGGAATGGGATTTTTTGTTTGATGTTTTAATTCGGTTTGGATTTGGAGAAAAATACTGCAAATGGGTTAAATTGTTGTACCAGAATCCTTCGACAGAGGTCTTAACTAATAATTTGATATCAAAATCATTTAATATTTCTAGGGGATGTAGACAGGGATCGCCTCTTTCCCCTCTCCTTTTTCTGATGGCTATTGAACCCTTGGCAATTGCTATCAGAAAAGAAAGTGATATAAAAGGTATAGAAATGTTTGGCAGTGAACATAAAATAGCGCTATTTGCTGACGACGTTATATTATTTTTAAAGAAATTAGACTCAACCATTAAGGCTTTAATTCAAATTATAGAGACATTTGGGAAAATCTCGGGGTATCGGATCAATAATTCAAAATCTTCAGTTATGTTGCTGAATGAAGAAGAAAGGAATAGTCCTATTAGTAAGGTAGATATGTTTAACAATGTGGAAATGTTCACATATTTGGGAATTAAAATTACTCCAAAATTGGAAGACATAGTAACAAAAAATTATAATTCAATTTTTGAGAATACAGTGACGTTGGTTGAAAGATGGGCTTCTTTACCGTTGTCTTTAATAGGAAGAATTAATATGTTAAAAATGAATATTTTACCTAAATTTTTGTACTTATTTCAGAATATTCCAATTACACCTCCTAGTAATCTGTTTTCTAGACTTAAAAAGTTAATTATTAAATTCATATGGAACAATAGAAGATGCAGACTTAGATTATCTCTTTTATATTTGCCATTTGATAGGGGTGGGCTTCAATGTCCTAATTTTAAATGGTATTATGCTGCTACCCAGTTAATTTATTATGTTTTTCTTCTCAACATCTAATGAACAACCCGTATGGGTAGAAATGGAAAAAAACTCTATTCTGAATAAAATACCCCTGGAATCATATTTATATGATTTAGATCGTAAAATTTTACAGAAAATGAAGGGTAATGTTACGAATCCAATGGTTTTAAATATGGTAAGGGTGTGGCATGAGACGCAGAGATATTTGAATATCTCCTATATAAGTGAGATATCTCGCTACTGTCCAATATGGGGAAATCCTAAGTTTAGTCCGGGAAAAATAGATGTAGGTTTTAAGATGTGGGCAGAAAAAGGTATTAAAAGTATAAAAGATTTATATAAGGAAGACAATCTTATGTCATTTCAAGAAGTGAGTAATACATTTGATATACCTAAAAGTCATTTTTTTAGGTACTTACAGATAAGAAGTTTCATTTTATCATTTCAAAAAAGTACTGGAAATATACCACCATTATCAGTTTTGGAAAGAGTAGTCACCAAAGATTGTTATGATAAAGGTTGGATTTCACTTCTGTATAATATGTTGGTAGAGGGCTCCCCGGAGTCTTCTAGCTCTCGTTTAGGAGCATGGAGTAAGGATCTTAATGAGGAGATCACATCAGATGAATGGAGTGAGATTTGTCAAGATGCTCAAGTACAAACAGTTAATACAAGATTAAAGTTGTTGCAATATAATTGGCTTATGCGAGTATACATAACTCCAGTATTGTTAAACAAATTTAATGAAAATATGATTGGTAAAATAATAAATGTGAATCTTCCTTTTGGACCAAAGATTTTTCTACTGCATTTGTATCCTAAGCTTAAGTCAAAGGAATGTATCTTTATTTCTATGTGTATCTTACAAGCTAAACGCCTCATTGCATTACAATGGAAGAATCTAGAACCACCCAGCATAAAAAGGTGGCTCAGGGAGATGGTATTGAATATGTCAATGGAGAAAATAACATATGTTATTAAAGGAAAGGGTAAGACGTTTGAAGATGTTTGGAATCCCTTTAGATCCTTCATAGAGAAGGAGGATAGTGACATGTTTAAGGAGACAATTGAAGATATGTGAGATTATAGGATGTATTTGTATTAGGAGGTCTTAATATTTTTTATTTTTTTGTGTTTTAATTTATTAGTCTTGAGGATGTGAGTCCTGTACAAATTGAGATATGTTATGTTGTAATGATGCGAAGACATCAATATGTGTCTATACTGCATTTTGTATTTTTGTTCCTGGTGTGTATGTAATATTTGTTGTTAAAAAGTTAATAAATATATTGAACAAAAAAAAAAAAAAAAAAAAAGAACTGTCTCAGCAACTCCTGTGGTAGGTTAAACTTCTTCAGCTGGCGAAGGAAGTACAACCTTTGTTGGGTTTTTTTTAACAATGGAGTCGATGTGAGTGACCCACTTCAGGTCCTGGGAGATGAAACATCCCAGGAACTTGAATTTCTCCACTGTAGCCACAGTGCTGTCCATGATGGTGAGTGAGGAAAGTGCAGGGGGGTTTCTCCTGAAGTCCACTATCATCTCTACAGTTTTAAGCTTGTTCAGCTCCAGGTTGTTGTGACTGCACCAGACAGCCAGCTCTTTTACCTCCTGTCTGTAGGCAGACTCATCACCGTCCCGAATGAGGCCGATAACCGTGGTGTCATCAGCAAACTTCAGGAGCTTGACAGAGGGGTCTTTAGAGGTGCAGTCATTGGTGTAGAGGGAGAAGAGCAGTGGGGAGAGAACACAACCCTGAGGGGCGCCAGTGTTGGTGGTGCGGCTGCTTGATGTGAATTTCCCCAGTCTCACCAGCTGTTGCCTATCTGTCAGAAAGCTGGTGATCCATTGACAGATAGAGCTAGGAACAGAAAGTTGGTTTAGTTTGGTGTGGAGGAGTGAAGGAATAATGGTGTTGAAGGCCGAACTGAAGTCCACAAACAGGATCCTCACATAAGTCCCTGGCCCGTCCAGATGCTGCAGGATGAAGTACAAGCCAATGTTCACTGCATCATCCACTGACCTGTTTGCTCGGTAAGCAAACTGCAGGGGGTCCAGTAAGGGTCCGGTGATGTCCTTCAGATAAGCCAGAACCAGTTTTTCAAATGACTTCATGATGACAGATGTTAGCGCCACAGGTCTGTAGTCGTTAAGTCCTGTTATCTTGGATTTCTTTGGAACAGGAATAATGGTTGAGCGTTTTAGGCAGTCAGGGACTTCACACAGCTCCAGAGACCTGTTGAAGATCTGTGAAAAGATGGGGGCCAATTCGTCAGTGCAGCTTTTCAGACAGGCTGGTGTCACACCGTCTGGGCCTGGTGCCTTTCTTCTTTTGTTCTTCCTGAAGAACTGGCGCACCTGATCTTCACTGATTTGAAGTGAAGGAGGGGGGGAGAGGGGGGTTGCTGGAGGTGGTAATGGTTGTGTGAAGAGATCATCAGAGCGGGTGTGGGGGGTTTCAAATCTACAATAAAACTCATTCAGGTCTTCAGCAAGTCGTTGAGTCGCCTCAGTGCATGGGGGTGGTGTCCTGTAGTTTGTGATGGTTTTCAGGCCTTTCCACACTGAACTTGGATCATTTGAAGTGAGCTGATCTTCTAACCTTTTTGCATAGGTCCTTTTAGCCACTCTAATCTCTTTATTCAGTGTGTTCCTGGTCTGGTTGTACAAGACTCTATCCCCTTTTCTGTAGGCATCCTCTTTGGCCTGACGAAGATGTCTGAGTTTTTCTGTAAACCATGGCTTGTCATTGTTGTATGTTAGATAAGTTCTGGTAGGAATGCATAAATCCTCACAGAAACTGATATATGAAGTAACAGTCTCTGTGAGCTCGTCCAGATCGGTGGCAGCAGCTTCAAAAACACTCCAATCAGTCAAATAGAAACAGGATTGTAAGACCTGTTCTGTTTCATTGGTCCATCTTTTTACAGTCTTAACTACCGGTTTAGCAGATTTAAGTTTTTGCCTGTAGGTTGGTATAAGATGGACCAGACAGTGATCGGAGAGTCCCAAAGCTGCCCGTGGGACAGAGTGATATGCTCCTTTAATTGTGGTGTAACAGTGGTCCAATATATTACTGTCTCTGGTACGACATGTAACGTGCTGTCTGTATTTTGGCAGTTCACATGAGAGATTTGCTTTATTAAAATCCCCAAGAATGATTAAAACAGAGTCCGGGTGTTGTTGTTCTGTCTCTGTGATCTGATCGGCGAGTTTCTGCTACGCCAGGCTTACGTGCGCTTGCGGTGGAATGTACACGCTCACGAGAATAAACGAGCAAAACTCTCGCGGCGAATAGAACGGCTTACAGTTTATGAAAAGCGCTTCTAGATCAGAACAGCACATCTTCTTTATCACTGTCACATCTGTACACATCAGTTATGACATAACATCGTAGAGAACGACTTAAGGGGAACTACATGACATTATACTATAAAACAATACTAAAAATAAAAAAATAAAAAATAAAAAAACATCCCTATTATTGCACAAGGCTCCGTTTTTGGAATTAGCCTTTTATGTGTTTAGTAATGAATTTACACAACTTTTTATGTATGCAATGATATAAATCCATTAAATGACAACACCACTTGATCTAAAAGTATCAATTTAACTAAAATATTCAGAAAATTATTCCCTATAATGCACAAGCCTTTTTTTTCTGATTATGTCTTTATTATTTTTATATATGGTAAAACCATATATAAATCTGAATATATAGATATATGGATATATAAATCTGCCACTGTTTGAGATAAAGATATCAAACTAGCTGTACAATATTCAGAATATTATTCCCTATACTGCACAATGCTTGTTTTTTTCTGATTATATTTTTATTTTATTTTTATTATTATTATTTTTTTTAATATGGTACTGAAACCATATTTTTGATATGTTTAATATACTCTACCTACTTTAATTCATTCAGCTCTGCCACCGTTTAAGATAAAGGTATCAAACCAACTGTAAATTATGGAAAATAGTATTCCTTATGATACACAGGGCTAATTTATCAGATTATGCCAATAGTATGTTTCTATAGTAAAACCATTTGATGAGTTGAAATGGGAAAGACCTTAAGTGCAATCAATATTTTATTTATCTTTGCCATTAAAATGAAAGAGCTGAATATAAACGTATAATCTCAGAAAAAAAAGTACGCTGTCACTGGGGCAGTACACTAAGGTGCAAAAATACATTTTTGTACCGTATTTACCTTAAACGGTACAAATTAGTACCTGAAAGTACTTATTAATAAAGTACATATTAATACTTTAAAGGGGTCATCGGATGCAAAGTTCACTTTTACATGTTGTTTGAACATTAATGCCACATTTAGCACGTTTAGCTGGGAAACTTGCTAACTAGCACGTTATTAGGAAAGGTGAATGCAGAGATTAAGAAAAAAAAAAAAAAAAAAAGCCTTATACTCACTTCTGCTGTAAGTGAAGCTGGATCATGAATGATTTACGTGAACATAGATGGATATATGTAGATCAGGAGGTGCATTCCCTTCACAAAAAAATGTAATCCACTGCATCTTCAGCGGCTCAGATGTCGAGAGTAAATGATGACCACCATGTTCATTATTACATCCAGCAACACAACACCTCAATCACTCAATCTGAGATATTCTTGTCTAACTTACATCCCTGCTCCGGCATCGAAACAATGGAGGTTGGACTACTACAGCTGGTCTGAGGTAAGACGCTCATGTCAATCAACTATCGTGGGAGCGGCCTCTGTGGGTGTGACGGCACAACGACAGGCATCTGAGAATGGCTCGATTTGAAAAATAATTATTTTTTACAGATTAATTAAAAACCACTGCATGGATTTTTATCATTATAGGGTAGATGTGTACTAGGGCTGCACAATTCTTGCTAAAATGTGGATCACGATTTTTCCCCATGGGAATTGAGATCACGATTCTCTTACACGATTCTCATTTTTCAACCAAAATTTACTGCACTCAAGTACAAAAAAAAAAAAACAAAACAAAAAAAAAAAACAACACCAATAATAAAAAATATACCAATAATAAACCAATAATAAAATAGCCAATAATAATAAATAAACCAATAAGAAACATGTTTGTGTTGTCTGATAATGATAATGGTGATGATAATATTAATAATAATAATACTATCACTTTTTTTGTCTCTTAGAAATACACATTTGATAGTAGCTTGAGGATCCAGAGGTAATTTTTTGTTCATTATCAATCAGTAACATCTGTAAAAGTTGTAGCAATCTCAGTTTTATATGGTTAAATTTATTATTATTATTATTTTAAATTAAACATTGGTCTCCCATAGTAGCAAGCATACATTTTAAATCATGATACAGTTAAAACCACACATAATGGTACCTCAATACCATGGTAAAAATATAAGTACATTGTTTTATAGGTAGCCTATTTGCATGAAAAACGGTAGTCTAAAAACATTCAGTATAAATGCACACATGCTTAATCAGAATCAGAATCAGAACAGCTTTTATTGCCAAGTATGCTTACGCATACAAGGAATTTGTTTTGGTGTCACAGGCTTCCAGTGCACAGAGACGACAACAACAACACCACAGAGAAAATAATATAAGTTGAGAATAAAAAAAAATACACATATGTAAATATAAATAGACAAAAATTGCAATATAAGATTTAAGAAAATAAATAAATTGTATATACAGTTGTGCTACAGATGGTAGGAATAGAATAGAATAGAATAGAATAGAATAGAATGAGATGCCGGGATGCACTCAGGGGCGTCGTTAGGGCTAATCATTTGGAGCTCGAGCCCTGAAACATTTCTCTTTAGACCCGAATGTTTTGTATCGCCGTATGATTTCCGAGGAATTCACGGAATTTGTCATAGTTTGAATGAATTAATCATAGGTCGGTCATTACACTTTAAACAAATCGCGATGTGGACTAGTATCTGTAAATGTTACGCCGCAAAATACCATTAATTATGAATCCTGCCTGTTCTGCGTGTCTCTTTATGAATGAATGGTGCAGCAGGCGCGGTTTCCTTTACTACACACAAGCGCGCGTGACGCTAGTGGTGATTTCAGCGTCTGCCATAAAAAATGCATGAACAACATCTCCAGAACTGCTCTGAGAGTACTTAGTGAGCAGTTCACTGTTTCATTTGAGTAAACCAGGATTATATACTCACAGAAATGTAAAGGTATTTTACGGAAACCCGTCAAAATAAAAGTTCGGTTTAGCTTGTATAAACACTGTGGCAGAAATACATTACTATCATTAAGTAAAATGTATGTACCTACAGTACTACTACTACTACTACTGTTGAAAAATTAATAAAACTTTGTTACACAATATTTCTTCCATCTTTTATATTTTATTAGTGCATCCCCTTTATTTGCCAAAAATAAAATTTAATTTTCAAGAATTAAAAGATAAATTAATATTTTATGCCTTTATTTCATAACCAGAAAAATTTAAATACACAACACATAATTTCATAAGGCTGTTGTAGAAATAAATAAAAGTTGTTTTATGCATTTAAATAAATAGACATGCTAAAACAAATCTGGTAACAATAAAATACAAGGTGAGAAAAAATAAAACACTTCATAGGGCCCTAAACATAACTGAACTTTTGATAAATTGACGTTAAATTGTATTAATTTGTTTTAATTAATTAGACATGTTTTTTGATTAATAAAATGAAATTTAGCCATTAAAAAGGAGTCTAAAAAAATTAAAACAGAAAAAAAAAATAAAAATAAATAAAAATTTAGGAAAAAAAATAAATAAATGGGGCCCTATTTTTGCATGCAAATGTATTTTTTAAATGTATTAGTTTATTTGTGTAATATATTTTTGTAAAGTTAGAATTTTGTCCGTGTGGCGTGTGTTGTTTTTTCTGTACCAATATTGTTACAGTACATCCTCACTCACCATCGCCACCAGGATTTTCCACACTGGGGTTAATTTTTTTCCCCTCTCACCGCTACAAATCCACGAAGCAAACTGACTCCGTTTAGGTCTGCCGCCTTGTTACACCTCACGTGAGTGACGGCGGAACGTGGCCTATGAGGGAGAGGAGAGACGTGATCGAGATTTATGATTGATTGGTGAATTAATAGTGTTTTGTTATGGTGTGAGTGTGACCAATAACGCGTGAATGCAGGGAAACACACGGAAGTGAATCGCCGTCATTTAGAAATAAGTTTGCATTATGAATCGAGATCGCGTTTTTTTTTGTTTTTTTTTTCGATTAATCGTGCAGCCCTACTATGTACATACTGTTACGGAGTGAGAGATGCGATGTAAAGTGGGTGGATCCAGTTGCAAACATTTATTTAGGGACATTGACAAAGACATGGTCATAGCAGGCAGGGTCAGACAATACCATCAGCAGTGACTTGACTTAACTTGTGAAGATCAGCTGTGGCTTGACTTGGCTCAGGAAAATCCGTTTTGACTTTGCTTGACACAGGATCCACAGTTTTGACTTTACTTGGCCCAGGAACAACAGCTTTGACTTTTCTTGACTCAGGAACGACTGCTGTAACTTGACTTGACTTGGGAAACACAGCTTTAGCTTTGCTTGGCTCAGGCGTGGCAGCTGTGACTTTGCTTGACACAGGAAATACAGCCGTGACTCGACTTGACACAGGAACAACATCTGTGACTCGACTTGACAGAGGAAATACAGCTGTAGCTTGACTTGACTTTGGAAGAGCAGTTCTGACTTGACTTGACACAGGAAACACAGCTTCAACTTGACTTGACATGGGAAACACAGCTGTAACTTGATTTGACACAGGAACGACAGCTGTAATTTGACTTGACACAGGAGTGGCAACTGTGATTTTACTTGACTCAGGAAATACAGCTCTGACTTGACTTGACACAGGAACCACAGCTTTAACTCGACTTGACACTGGAACAACAGCCGTAACTTGACTGGACTCGGGAAACACAGCTGTGACATGACTTGACTTGGGATTAACAACTTGACTTGACTCAGGAAACACAGCTGTGAAGTTGTATGACACCGGGTGGCAGCAGTGACATGACGGAGTGTCACTGTCACCGCCATCTTGCAAACGGGCTCCGCTGTCGCCGCCATTACGTGAGCGCGCTCCGGTGCGGCCGCCATTTCACGAGCGATTTGGCACAACGGAGTAACAATTGGCAAACGTGAATGTCCCGGTGCTTGTGGTGGACTAAAATTTGCGGCCGCCATTACCACGTTGCCGCGTTCCTCTTCCGCGACGCCCACAGTAAACAGCGAGCCCACACACAATAAAGCAAGTCCATGAACAGACAAAGTGAAGTACGCGGACCCTTGTGTCTGAGTTTTGATTTAAGCGGCTGGTTAATTCTTTCGAAGAAAAAGTCTATTAAAACACAGTCCGGCAGATTAGAATATTGTGCAATGTCCAAATACTCTTGAATGTAGCCCTCGAGCGATCGTGTGCCCTGCTCGAGGGCTAACAACAGTCTTGCAGTGTCCATACCTGGGTGATGTCCGTGTGAGAAGTTGCTGGGTCCTTGTTGGGCCGAGTATTCTGTTATGGAGTAAGAGATGCAACATGAAGCGGGCGGATCCAGTTGCAAACTTTTATTCAGGGACATCGACAAAGACATGGTCATAGCAGGCAGGGTCAGACAATGGCAAACAGGTATATAGACAGCAAGACAAAAGAGTATTCCGTAACACAGGCGAGGGTCGATCAGCGGCGAACGTTATCCGAAGGGCGAAGCAATAAAAGGGTAATCCGAATAGACAGACGAGAGTTCCAAAAGGCTGGCAGCGAAACAGACAAGATGTTATAACAATGCGTAGGTACAAGACTCAGACGACTATGGACAAGAACAAGGCTGGACTAGACTAGAAAACAAGAACTGACTTAAAGGCTCCGTACAGTTACTAACACACGAATAGTGCTAAACGCAAACCAATACTCGGCGACAAGTAAAAAGGAAGTCCAGGGTTTAAATAGTGTCTCTGATTGGGTACAGGTGATAGCCACAATGGCTGATGGGGAACGTAGTCCGGGGTGTGGTATAACAGTCAGTGTGATATGAATGTCAAAGCGACCTCTGGTGGCAAGCAGACTGACATACAGGAACAAGTTTGTGACACATACACTGCCAACACGCAATAATGTTCAAACAACATGTAAAAGCGAACTTTGCATCCAATATCCGATATGCATATCTGTCCATATATATATATATATATATATATTATGTATGTATGTATGTATATATATATATATATATATATATATATATATATATATATGTGTGTGTAAGCACACTTGGCAATAAAGCTCTTTCTGATTCTGATTCTGATTCTATATATATATATATGTGTGTGTGTGTGTGTGTGTGTGTCGTCCCTTATGTTTTATTTGTCTTTGTTCTGTTTTTGGGAAGCGTTGTATGTGTGTTTCTGTGCAGGATGACGTCTAATTGGTTCCTGTCCTCTAACTCGTGCCCCGCCCTGCTTGGTCAGCTGACTTCCTGCTGCCTATAAAAGATCTCATCATCACTTCCTGCTTCAGATTTTGTGCTCATTTGCTGTTTGCCTCTTATCGCTCTGTTAGTTAGTAAGCTTGTGTTAGAAAGACTGAGATTGTGTGTGTGTTCTTCTGTGTTTAACTGTGAGAGATTGTTGTTCGTCAGTGCATTCGCCAACTGATTGTATCTTGACTACCGCCTGTTTGACTCTGATTTTGGATTGCCCCTGTTTGGCCTTGGTTGCTGATTGTAAATAAGTGTATATAGTATTCTTGGGGAGGTAGGGAGACCGATGCCATTTTTGTTGTTTGTTTTCGTACAGCGAGTTAGGGAAGTTTTATTGTATTTTCTTCTTTTCTTTTCTTTTCTTTTCTTTTCTTTTCTTTTCTTTTGTAAATAGGGAATTAACCCTCTAAATTCCGTTTTTTTTTGTTTGTTTTTTTTTTGTTTGTTTGTTTTTATGTTTCTTATTTTATTTCTTATTTTGTGAATCCTTGTGCAACGTAAAGGACATATATTTCTGTCTGAGTTAGTTTGGGCTCAGAACATAACAGTCACGAAGAGTTTAACTGATATGAAACTGAATGTCTAATGAATGTCAAATGTCAAAATAACTTTACAGTTAACTTTAAAGTAAGCAAACCTGAAACTGCTCACAGACATCTCATTCCGAATGAATCGTGTACATGAATAAATTGTTAGTTGCAGTGGAACTTTGAGTTTCTAAACTATTTTTTATTATGTAAAGAGAACTTTGTACTTCTCTTGTTTCCTGATGTCCTTAAAGCAGCAACACAGACAAATTAAAGGCACAATATGTAAGATTTTTGTAATAAAATGTCCAAAAACCACTTGCACAGTGTTATATATTTCATGCAGTTGTGTACTTGCGTTACCTCCAAAAATCTCAAGGATTTGTAAATCCAGAGAAATTCCAGTTTTAAATAATGACTCATCCCTGGTCATTGTCGCCTATCAATGACGCAATATCTGCACTATCCTCGGTTTCCGCTTATGATACTATGGCAACAAACGTGGACAAATGCGGCAGTTGTAGTTTTGCTGCATGCGAATCACGATTACACTTCGCAAAGAATGGAAAAACCCCAAAAATAATTTTAATGATACATTTAAAAAAAACAAGCCAATAAAATAACCACACTTTTGCTGAAAATAACAATAAAATTGGACAGAAAATATAATAATATTAAATATCAATATATTATTTGTATTCCAATGCAACAGAATCAGATATAACTTTTAAACTAATTATCCAAATAATGTATAGTCCTACAAAGCTATTATCAGAGCATGTGAGCAGAGCATAGCGGGAACATCAGTGGATGAGAGGGTAAGGTCATTTTACCAGTGTTGGCCAGTACAACTCTACTACAGCATAGGACAGTAGCGCTACTGCAAACAGGAACAAGTATACTACATAAAAACTTACTATAGGCGCGTTATTTGAGCAAACACTGTTTTTCCGGTGAGCATTAGTAGTACATGAGCGGAACATTGAGCATCCCTAGTTTTTATCAAGTCTGATGAGCAAACCTACAGTAATGTCATGTAATTAAATACAGTATGTGCTGCACAAAAACATTTAGCCATACTTGCAAATACGGTGGTTTCCTTAAAATTTACTTTAGAACGACTGTTTTACACACATAAAAATGCACATCATTAACCCACCAAATCATCACAAATAGTCACATATCAGCAAAAGACTAATATTGAATCAAATTGCATGTTCTTTGCAGATAATTCATTACGATGACATAAAATACTGTTATTAAATGTACAGGTAAGTTATACCTCATCCGTGAGCATGATTTGTGAAAACGACATTTCTCAACATTCCATGCTCCGTCATTGCGTCATCGAGCTTCGCCTCTGTTACTGTTTTGAAAATGCGACCTCTAGCGGCGAAAACGTACATATTGTGCCTTTAAACTGAGTAACCGAATCACTTCTCTTTAAATGAGTGGTTGATTGTGATTTCACTTTTTTAACTTTAGTTAGTGTGTAATGTTGCTGTTTAAGCATAAATAATATCTGCAAAATTGCAAGGCTGCAAACGGAGATATTGTCTCTTAAATTTATGGCAGTTTATTGCCTACAAAAACGGCTCGTAAAGACTACGAGAGCTACTTTCCGGGTTGGTGGCATCATAAACCCAGATACTAGGCTCGTTTGAGATGCGCCTGACCTCGCCTGAAATGTAGGTGAGAGTAGGCGGCTGCAGTGAGGGGAGGAGTGAAATAAGCGCAGTCAAGACGGACAGTTCTGATCCTCCAAGTAGAACAGATACCTACGAGATCAAAGGCGGATATCGCGTTATCGCACTCACGTGCTGTGTTGCTGATAAACATGATAGAATTTCAGCTCTGTTGCTTTTATATCAAAATAAATATGATGAACAAGACACTCAAAGTGCTTGCTATTTAATTCCATACGAAATGCGTATTTATCATCCATTTTTACTTTAATACAAACGTGTTTTAGATTTTTATAGAAATATGACAACAATCACATACCTCACGCAGAGATCGCACTGCATAGTGTTTGGGAATATCATGCATAATTTAAACACATAATCGCATGATATTAGATTAAAAAATAAAACATTTTAGAAAAGAACGGCAACAGCACGGTTGTCTGAACCAATGAGCATTAAACTGTGTCGTCATCCAGGCGCTTCCCATCGTGCTTTTAGTCAGCGCAGTTGGTGTAGAGCTACTGCACCCGACTGCTCAATCCGACACAGCCGCCTCGCCGTTGCAGAGTTTTTTTGGCACACGTCAGCATGACATCAGAGCAAGGCGGACGTAACTCGGACACATTTCTAACCGGCATGCATCTTGCGGTGATCGATTCTGCACAGAATTTGCTCATCTCAAGCAAGCCTATTTACATAAACCCCGCCTCCGGTAACGTGCAACAAAGGGGACGAGGCAGGAAGAAGAAGAGTTGTTGCCATGTCGTCAAAACTAGTGGTGCACGAAAAAACCTATTCATATATGAATCGCACACGCAGATTCATATAAATAAAATATGATAGTCATATTCTACAGTGATTCATCTGAACTAACATTCATTCTTTACAGCTCAGGCTGATTCAGTGACAGCAGTGACTCCAGTCCACATCACAAACTCTCATGATCCCTCAACAACCTCAACAACAAAATCACCAGAAACTAAAGGTACATCATCACTGTCTTTCTCACATCAGTGCTTTGCAGTGCATAATGCTAGAGTTATCTCGTTTGTTAACTAAATAAAATATGATTGTAAAATTCACCAGTAACTACAGATCAAGGTGCTACTGATTAAACCATGATGATGTTAACGGTGATGCTTTAATTTTGACTCTAATAGTCATCAATCCCTGACTGTGACTATCTCTTCTTTAGTGACAGTGATTTCTGTTTCTGTCGCTGCATTTGCTGTTTTTCTTCTTGTTGTTCTCTGGCTGATCTGCAGAAAAAGAGCTGGTGAGTTTCAGATTTCCTCCTTTGTAAAAATTAAAAACAGTTTAGATCTCACTTTAATGAAGAGCAAACAAGCACATCAAGTTTAGATTGTGTGTATCATATAATGTGAATTATGTGACAATGAGATTCTCAAACAGAAGTTTATTCCTGTAATGTCAATCTCAAAAAGTGTTTAAGTCAAAGAACAATCGTTTCTATCATTCATTTGAATGGTCTTGTAATCTGAATGTCATTAGCATTGTTAGCATCCAGTGTTTTGCAAATGTGTTTTATCATAAATACTCATATTATATGAGGCACAATATTTATTTATTTATTTATTTTCCTCAGATAATAAGAGGGGGACTGATGAATCGGTGGTGAGTTCAGTAATGCCTTTAAAACTCTTTAAAGCTCAATAAAGTGTTATTTCTGCAGTTTTAACTGTTTGTTGTCTGAAGCTCAAAGGTGAGAATGAAGATAAAGGGACGTATGAAACAATCAACATGTCCATTCCTGCTGCTGCTAGAGACAATGTGAGTCAACTAAACATTCAACATTCAGTTCACTGTCTGTTCTAGAATGTGATTTACTGAAAGCTGTTGTATTATTGTACATATTACAGTGAGATATAATTCTGATCTGTGTTTTAAACGTTGTTCGCTGCACATTTGCATGTATGTTTAGGAGCAGACAGATGATGTGACTTATTCTGAAGTCTCTTCTTCCAGTAAAAAGCCAGTAAAATCACTCAATGTGAGTAGCAACACATTCCCTTATTCTTCATCACAGCAGCTTCTCTCATCTATATGCTGCTGAAATGTAGTTCTGAATCTCAATCTCAGACAAATGAAGCTCATGCGCTAATAATAATGACATTGATGGAGAAAATCTGTGCTGTTCTTTCAGGATCATAATGATACAGTGACTTACGCTGCCATCAGATGAACAGAAAATGAGCCGCGGGATGAACTTTACGCCTCTGTGAACAAGAACAAGAACAAATAAACATTAATGACACAGATCACTGATTGAGCTCATCATATCAGCAGCAGACGGGAGTTTTTTTTTTTTTTTTCCCAGATGCTAATATTCACAACTGTGGTTTTGGAAGAATTAGACATTTGTGTGAACAAACAAAACTTTTTTTTGTAAAATATTTTAAAGCAAAGTGCTATAAAAAAAAAAATAATAATAAAAAACACAAAAAAACAAAAAATGGAGTAGATTATTATAATCAATTATACTGTAAGCTGTGGTTGCCAGAATTTTACCATTAAAAAAATAAGGTTCTGTAGCAACAATTTAGGTTTTATGGATTTAATTTAAATTTACATCATAGTTTCATTTAACCGATATAATGTTAATGTACTAATTTATGAAAGCACTGAAATCTATTTTGTATCTTCATAATACATTTATAACCACTAGAAGCAGATAATGAGAAAATCATTTGATGAACCAAAACCACAAGCAGCTTTTAAATGCTAACAAATCTAGAAAGTGCAGTGTCATTCACACAAACACTAAACACCATCATGGTAACACACATGACATTGAAATAAAGCCTAAACTCTTCCCCTGTACTTTTTTCTCAGGAAAGTGTGTTTACGTAGAGATTTCCAAGGGTCATTGTGAATACATTTAGATTTGAATAAAAAGAGACAAGATACATTTTATTCGTATCCAAAACGACGTGAACATCATGGAGCGCTAAAAACTCTCATGCAGTGTAAGTTTTATTCATACTCGACGCTGGAGGGCGCTCTTGTGCTAAATATACAAAATAGACCCTTTATTTTTATTTTTATTTTTATTTTTTTATTGCAGAGAAGAGGAACATACAAAACAATAATAAGCAGAACATTCAAATAATAACAGTACAAATTATAAGCAAACAAAAAAAAAAAAAAAAAAAAAAAAGGAAGAGGGGAAAAAAGCATAGCACACATTCAATTTTAACAAATAAGAGTATTACAAAGTACCAGGGGGATTAAAGATTATAGTATTTTAAACAAATGTCACAGACTTTTTATTTTTTTTAACAGTCTTATTGAATAAATATAAAAGTCCAAATCAGAGCAAAACAAATTTAACATGGAAGATGAATTAAGATATTTTTGTTTATGTATGTGACATTTTGCTAATAAAATAAAAAGGTTAACAATAAATTCTAGATCTTTATTGCTTTTGCTTTTGTAGTACAAGATAACATCCTTTAAAGTAAAGCAATAATTAATATTCATTAAATTAAATATAAACTCTGCCAAGTCCATCCAAAACTTGTTTACAACTTTACAGTCAAAGAATAAGTGAGTCAGCATCTCTTTCTCACTGTTACAAAAACAGCATACGTCATCAGTATCAGTGAATTTTGTAATTAAGGATTTAGAAGGGTAAATGGTATGTAGAATTTTGAAATGTATTTCTTTTATTTTATTATTAATGCAGTATTTAAAAGGAATTAACCAAGCTCTTCTCCAGATAATATTCTCAATTAAAGAGTTCCAAAAATATATATATTTTTATTCTGTTTTATTCTGTTTTTGTACATATTACAAATATGTTTAATTCATTTTTTTCTCAGTGAGCACAACGAAGAGATACTGCTAAGTTAAAAACTAAGTTAAATTTCTTAAACTCTACAGGGAAACAGTAAATAGACATGAATTGTTCATAAGTTAAAATATTGCCAGAATTGCCAAACATTTTTATAAGATGATTAATGTCTGTGCTGAACCAGTTTGTTAAAATTAATGATTTATTTGCACAAGTTATATTACCATTGTTCCAAATGAAAGAGGTGTGAGGAGAGAAATTGTCAGAGTAACACATTTTCCAAGCGAGAAGAGCTTGCTGATGAAATGTGGATAATTTGAGGGGGATTTTAGAAATATTATAATCACATGTTAACAGAAATTTCATGCCACCAATGTTAAAAAGACTATGAGGAATATGGTTCCAAAAAGAACTAGGGGTGATCAAACATCTCTTAATCCTCAAAATAAAAATTGTAACAAATTATTAATATCTGTGCAGTTAGAATCTTTGACATACAGTGATAAAGAGGGATAAACAACCCGAGATAAGCCTTCTGCTTTAGATAATAAGGCACGACCATAAATGGAAAGATCACGCTGTAACCAGCAATTTAACAGCAATTTTGTCCTCTTTAATCTAGAGGAAAAAATCAAGTTTTGTCTATCAAGAACATTTTTAGTAACAAAAATTCCTAAATATTTGACAGAGGATTTCACTGGAATATGCGTTAATATTTATCATTTAAACTGTGTAAGGGGAGGATTTCACATTCAGATAAAATTAAAGTTAAACCAGAAGCCCTTGAAAATGTATTGATAAAGGAAATTGCATTGGGAATAAAAGGTATGTTCTTTAAAAATAAAGTAGTATCATCTGCCAATTGGGATATCTTAAATACTTTGTCAAAGATTTTGAGACCTTGGATTTCTTCATCCATTTGCTTTTCTTTTCTATAGCTTTTGACAGCCTGTAAAAATATACCTGGTGTTTTTGTCAAATCTCTTAGTACAGTCAATCGCAAAGCTCATTCTGGTTTTCGATGATTTTGTGTGTTCTTTCACAGCATTCACATTGAAACCAAGGCTGACACTCAGTCTTTTTTCCACTCAGTGGGCGGAGCGCACTTACTTCAGCTGACGGTGACGTCACGTACATAGTCTGCAGTACTAATGCTGCCTTCACGCCATCTTTTGAATAAAATGTGGAGCACAGGGAGACTTCCTTCTGCATGGAAACACGGGGTTATTATTCCTGTTTTAAAGTCTGCTGAGAACAAGCATAATGCTACAAGTTATAGACCTATCACGTTAACATCGAATTTATGTAAGATAATGGAACGTATGATTGTATGCAGATTAAATTACATGTAAGAAAGGAAAGGGATTATTTCACCATATCAGAGTGACTTTAGTAAAGGGTGAAGTACAATAGATGCTGCCTTGTGTTTAGAGACAGAAATAAGAAAGGCTCAAGTCAATAAAGAAGTGGTAGTAGGCATATTTTTTGATACTGAAAAAGCTTGTGACATGCTTTGGAACGAAGGATTGTTAATAAAGTTGGAACAAATAGGGATTGTAGGCAGAATGTTTAACTAGATAAAAGATTTTTTGCTTAATAGAACTGGGCTGCATTTCCTGAAACCTTCTTAACGCTACGTCGTTCTTAAATTATACCTTAAGCTGCACCTTATCATTAATATGTGTTTCCTGAAACATTCTTAGTTAAGTTTACCTTCTGTAAGTCATACTTTCGTAAGGTTGGTCTAGATCACTCTTAGCTAAACTTAATCACTGTTGACAGTTCACTCCACTAGTGGCCACCACTGTGCAAAAAGCTTCTTTACATGTAAGTCTATATGAATATAACTCTTTAAGTTGTAAAACACCCAGTGTTTGATTAAGCTAATTGAAGTGTTTTCATGATGATTGTTAGTGTTTTAATTATATTATCCAAATGTGCATCAGCTGGAAAACCATTAGGCAGTAAAGGTTTAGGAGTCTGTTTAAAGGCAATAATCGTGGTGGGGAATTTGGTCAAATTATGGCAGTGATACAGCGAATAGTTGTGTTAAATCAAAGGCGGTGCCGTCTGTGAAGTGTATGTGCACTATTTCATATGTGAAAACTTCAGTCCCCTGGCTATAATGTCAGAAGCTGCAATTCTCAAAAAATTTCACCTGTTACAGCAGCAAATTCAGCAGCTTTTAGATCTTAATCATCTGACTTTAAGACAAACTCGACGGAGCCCCAAAATGTTGGCGTCTCTCTGTTTGTATTCAGTGTTGAGTTTTCTAGAGGTGGTTGTGGATGGATATGGGCTGAGTAAGACCTCGGTGTGGTGATGTGTTCACTCAGCCACAAACATCCTGCTCCGTCACGACACTGATTATATCCGGATGCTTCCACCAGACACAAAGTGATGGAGGTGCATCAAGGCTTCCATGCCATTGCCAGTATTTCACGAGTAATAGGCCTTGTTGACGGGACACTTATCCCCATCACCAACCCATCAGCACTTGACCAGGCCTTCATTTGTTGTAAGGGCTTTGCGGCCATCAATGTCCAGGTGGTGGTGGACAACAGAGGGATGTTTGCTGACGTGGTGGCAAAATGGCCTGATTTGTGTGGGCCAATTCAGCAGTGGGTCAAGATGCAGAAAGAGGGTTACACATCCATACACACAATTTTGTGGAGCGCTCGATTGGGCGCTGGAAGATGCGTTTCTGGTGCCTGCATGAATCTGCTGGAGGGTTGCATCTGAAGCCAGAAAAATGTTGTGCAGTAGCAGTAGTTACAGCCATGATACACAAAATTGCAGTCAGTGTAGATGCAGTTTTGCCAGAAGAGGAGGAAGAAGAAATTGTCCACAACCCACCTGAACTAAGAGATGCCCTACATGCTGCTGCTGTACAAATGAGGCAGCAATTCATTCACACCATTTTTGGTTAATGTATATTTTGCACCCTGTTTTTCTTTTAACATCACTACACAACATTCCCCCTTTTTGTGGACACGTCCCTGCCATTTTTTGTTGCAGCTGTGCACAGCTGAGTTCAGTGTTTACATCAGTCCACACTGCAATTGTAACAAATCTGAATTTATAATAAGTCAAAAGGTACATTCGTTTTCCAAGTGGCTTCAGAATACACAAACCTCAACATGGAAGACACAGTTTATAAGAAATTTAGTTCATGACATTGTTAGAAATCAACACTTGGTCCATTATATTAATACTTTGTGTTTAATCAAATCAGTGTTTATTCAAACAAAAACACTCCACATAATTGAAAATAAACATGAAATGTCTGTTTTCCTGGAACCAGCAGTCACTGGGTTGGTGATTGTTCATCTGTAATGTAATTAAATTGTTTGAATAAAAAGATAACACAACATTTCACTGTACTGAGCATCATAATCAAGCTTACCTTGATCTGGCATTATGATCGGAACTGAAATGGTTGGCCTTTGAAATGTTGCTTCAGACAAAGCATACTGCTTTTCCAGAAACTGGAGATTCGCCTTCTTCACCTCCAGCATGGACTGGGCAAGGTTGTTGGCCTCTTGTAACTCCTGCTCGATCCCCCGCAGCACTTCCAGCTTTTCCTTTTCAAGCTCCACCAGCTCTTCACTGCAGTTACATCAGATAGAAGGACGCCTTCTGGAGTCACTCCCAGATTGCTGGTGCTGGGCGACCTCAGTGGAGGCCAATGAAGGTGCAGACAGGTGTGGTGACGCCGGTGCTGGAGAAGCCCTGCCACTGCTGGTGGGGGAAGAGGGCAAGGAATCGAGGATGGTGTGATCTGAAAGCATGGAGTGGTATCCACACCTGCTGTCAGATCTATACCCCCTGAGATACCCTGTGAGGCTGCTTCTCCAAGGATTTCCAGGGCCTTTTCCTCATCAGGGGTGAGTGCAGGCACAGATCTGGGCCACCACCTGTTCTTGCCCGGTCTCTCCGTACTGCAGCACCTCTTGCTTTGGCTGCACTAGCAAAATCATGCCACTTTTTACGGACAACTTCCCACTCTCTCTGTGGACTGGAACTTGATGCTGCCATTTTTATGGCTATGCTTTCCCACAGATCTTTTTTGTTGTTGTTGTTTTGTTGGACACTGTTGTCCGAAAACTTGGAAAAAAGTTTATCTTTGTGTTGTGACACTTCATCCAATAGAATGGCCATTTCGGCTGGAGTAAATCTGGGGCTCTTCTCTTTGTGTCTTTTTTGTCTGCCATAGTAGCTGTTGATTATATGTTTTGTGTGTTGTGCTTTTACTGAGTAGGTAATCCAACTACAGAAACTAGTGATTTAATTTAATTCAATTCAGTTCAATCCTAATTATTTTTTATAGCGCTTTTCCCTATACATATCGTTGCAAAGCAACTTTACAGCAAATTAAAGTTTTTACAAAATATGTAGTAGTAGCTTACTAGTGGTGACTCAAATTGATGTACATATGGCAGAGATGTATGGTAAAGATCAATTAATGACGTAATCAAACAGACAAAGAACACTATAAATTAGTAGCAACATTCGGTAGTGCTACTATATTTGCGCTTGGATTTTTGTTTGTTAAAAGCTATGTCATGTATTTTTTTTCCCCCTTGTATTTTATGTGGTGACCACTGGGAGGTGCTCTGGGCATATATTTTTCTTCCTTGTGTTTCTTCCCTGACGTGATGTGTTTTGCAAAGCGAAAGTAAAAGTTTCTTGCAAGTTCGTTTCGTTCGAACAAGAAAGAGTTTCGTGTCTTTATTTAAAATCAACACTTTTATAAAGAACACCGCTTTCTCACATAACGCAGTGAAGCAGCCCGTGCATAGAATTAATAATCGACAATATCGATTGATATCAACAAATTCAGCACCACCGCCATGGACAGCACCCGGTAACGTCGCACGTAAGAAGGTATATCTTAAGTAATATCCTAAGGTATAGTTCAGGGAACACGCCTAGAAAAGCTACACCTGTAGTTAAGATTTACCTTTAGAGTCTTCGTAGCGCGCTAAGAGACAGTGTTACCGGGAAACGCAGCCCTGTTCAGGTAAGGGTTGGATCATCATATTCCAGAATATATAAAATAGATAATGATACTCCGCGAGGAAGCGTATGCAGTCCAGTATTGTTTAACATCATGATAAATTATGTTTTTCAAAATGTCAAAGTAGATATAGGAAGATCTCTTTATGTTGATGATGGAGCGATATGGAAGAAGGGGTGTAATGTATCACATGTAACAAAAGTCATACAAACAGCAGTTAATGATGTTGGGAGAGAGAGAAGCCGCAGCGTGTGCACGCGCCGCCATCTTGGAAAACTAGTGCTGACAGAGTTGTTGTCGCGGGAGGTAAGACCCGCGGTGGCGGACTTTGTGTTTACATCAATGACGCCTGGTGACGCGATGCTGTTGCGGTCTGCAAATACTGCTCACCAGTGTTGGAGTTTATGGTTATTAAGTGCCGGTCGTTCTATCTACCGAGGGAATATACAGCCATACTGCTGTGTGCTGTGTACATCCCTCCCTCCTCCAATGGCAACAACAGGAGTGCACTGAATGAACTGTACCAGCACATCAGTGAGCAGCAGACAGCCCACCCTGATGCTTTTCTCATCGTGGCTGGGGATTTCAATCATGCAGACTTAAAGAGTGTGTTTCCCAAAATACAACAACACATAGACTTTCCAACACGGGGAAATAACACACTGGACTTTGTTTACACCACCCAGAAAGGAGCTTACAAAGCTTTCCCCCTCCCCCACCTCGGCGCCTCGGACCACATCACTGTCATGCTAATGCCTGCTTACAGACCACTCGTTAAAGTCACCAAACCGGTTCGTAAGCAGATACAAGCGTGGCCGGAAGGGTCTTCAGAGGCTTTACAGGATTGCTTTGACACCACAGACTGGAGTATGTTTAAGCAGGCTGCCACCTACAATAACACCACTGACCTCCAGGAGTACGCAGAGACTGCTACAGCCTACATCAACAAATGCACTGAGGATGTAACAGTCGCTAAAACCATCACTGTCCGTGCCAACCAAAAACCATGGATGACAGGGGAGGTCTACAGGCTGCTAAAAGCTCGCAACGTTGCCTTCAGAACTGGAGATGAGGCGAGCCTGAAGACGGCTAGGGCCAACCTGTCCCGTGGCATCAGAGAGGCTAAGAGACAGTAATCCAGGGGAATATCCCACCACTTCAAAGACAGCAGAGACACACAGAGCCTGTGGCGGGGCATACAGACCATCACAGATCACAAGCCCCCACCACAGACCTGTGACAGCACCATCTCCCTGCTGAATGAGCTGAACACCTTCTTCGCTCGCTTTGAAGTGCAAAACGGCACCACTGCACAAAAGACCCCACCCCCTCCTGGTGACCAGGTGATGACTCTGTCCCCAGACAGTGTGAGGAGATCCCTCAGCAGGATCAACGCACGCAAAGCTCCGGGTCCTGACAACATTCCTGGTCGTGTACTGAGGGACTGTGCAGTGGAACTCACTGATGTCTTCACAGACATCTTCAATATTTCTCTCAACCAGGCCGTCGTCCCGACTTGTTTCAAAGCCACCACCATCATTCCGGTCCCAAAAAAGTCATCTCCCTCCTGCTTTAATGACTACCGTCCTGTTGCACTTACTCCCATCCTCATGAAGTGCTTTGAACGGCTAGTCATGCAGCACATCAAGTCTGTCCTGCCCCCCTCCCTGGACCCCTTTCAGTTTGTGTATCGGCCCAACCGCTCGACTGATGATGCCATCTCCACTGCACTTCACTCAGCACTCACACATCTGGACAAAAAAGACTCATACGTCCGAATGCTGTTCATAGACTTCAGTTCAGCATTTAACACCATAATCCCCCAACAGCTCACACAACAACACGGGGGCCCCTCAGGGATCTGTGCTGAGCCCCCTCCTCTTCACTCTGCTGACCCACGACCTCACTCCGTCACACAGCTCCAACCTCTTCATCAAGTTTGCGGACGACACGACTGTGGTGGGTCTCATTAGCAAAAGGGATGAGGCCAACTACAGAAGCGAGGTGAGCCGCCTGGCCGCGTGGTGCAGAGATAACAATCTCTCTCTGAACGTGGAGAAAATGAAGAAGATTGTTGTTGACTTCAGGAGAGTGCACACTCAGCATGCTCCTCTGACCATCAACGGTGCGTCTGTGGAGAGAGTGAGTAGCACCAAGTTCCTGGGTTAATATCACTGAGGATCTCTCCTGGACGAACAACACCACTGCACTGACTAAGAAATCACAGCAGCGTCTCTACTTCCTCCGCAAACTGAGAAGAGCAAGAGCACCGGCCCCCATCATGTACACCTTCTACAGAGGCACCATCGAGAGCATCCTGAGGAGCTGCATCACTGTGTGGTTTGGAGCCTGCAATGCCTCCTGCCAAAAAACTCTCCAACGCATAGTGAAAGCAGCTGAGAGGATCATTGGTGTCCCTCTTCCCTCCCTCCAGGACATTTACAGCACCCGTCTCACCAAAAAAGCCCTCTGTATAGCTGCTGATCCATCCCACCCTATGCAAAGCTTCTTCAGCCTGCTGCCATCAGGGAGGAGACTGCGGAGTCTCCAGGCCAGGACCAGCAGACTGAAGGACAGCTTCTTCCATCAGGCTGTCAGGAAGCTAAACTCTCTCCCAGCTCTGCCCCCACTCCCCTCTCCTGCCCCACGATATTCCTGATCTGGGACTCACACACACACACACACACACACACACACACACACACACACACACAAACACTCACGCACTTACACTTACACTCACTCACACACACACACACACCCCCCCCACCGACCGGCACCAGTCACATTGTGTAGTATTGGTGCTCTGCTAACTACCTCATACTACTCAATTACTACCCTCAGACTACCTCTAAAGACTATGTCACTTTATGTCACTTTATTACATAAGCTCTTTTTGCACGATACTTCTATATATTCTATATATTATATGTATAATTGTATTTATTTGCATCTTTAAAATTGTACTTTTTGTATTTAATGTTACGTGTATGCACCTGGGGTCTGAGAGTAACGCAATTTCAATTCTCTGTATGTCTGGCACATATGGCAAAATTGACAATAAAGTTGACTTTGACTTTGACTTTGACTAATGAAGTGGAAAAATAAGCCAGTAAGTGGAGTTTCCGATTATCAGTTGCTAAAACTCAGCTAGTCTGTTTTGCGAAGAGAAATCATAATCCTGAAGTCAAAGTGAAACTATATGGTCAGGTACTGGAACAAGTCAAAGATATAAAATATTTAAGGATTTGGATGGATTGTAGATTGACTTTTAAGTAACTTATAGAGAAAGTGTTGGAAAAATGAAAAAAAAAAAAAATAATAATAATATATTAAGATGTTTATCAGGGATGGAATGGGGAGCTAGTCGAAAATTGTTGCAGTGAATATACTGTGCATTGATCAGGTCAGTAATTGATTACGGATATATTATTTATGGATCTGCATCAAAATCCTGGATTAAGAAAGTTGAAACAGTTCAGGCACAATCAATAATGATTTGCTGCTGGGCTTTTAGATCCTCTCCTATATCAGCGTTACAGGTGGAGGTAGGAGAATTGACAATGAGTATATGTAAATTGAAATTAACAATGAATTATTGGATTAATATCAAATGGCATACAGAGACACATCCAGTCAAGGAAATATGGAAATGATAGCATTAGAAGTTTTGGTTGGACAGCAAATAAAGATGCTATGAATTTAGGTATTACTGAAATTCCAGTTAGTCCCTCCGTCATAATACCAAATATTCCTCTTTGGTTGCTTGCTACGCCTCAGGTTGATTTTTATTTTATTTTTATTATTATTTTATTTTTTTAATTAATTAATTAATTAATTTATTTTATTTTTATTTTTTTTTTTGAACAAGTTTTAATATAAGATTAAGAATGAAAAGTCTATACCTAAGGAGGTTGTTATTCAGCAGTATTTGGATCAAGCATATACTCCTCAATGCTTCATATATTCACTGATGGTCAAAGGATCCTGTGTCAGGACATACAGCTGCAGCCGTATATATTCAGAGATTCCAAATCAATATTCGGAAAAGGAAAACTAATTATGCGTCTGTGATAGCAATGTTGTTGGCTATACAATGAGTGGAAGAAGTTAAGCCAGTGAGAGCAGGTATTTGTTCAGACTCTATATCAGCTTTAAATAGTTTATCAAGTGGGCTATCAACAACAAGGCAAGGAGTACAAGGTAATGAAACAGTTGATAAATCAATGAAATCTTGGGAAATAAAGGCCTATATAACATTCAAAAACATGTTGGTAAAGGGAGAGTATGCCTCAACAATAGGAGAGAAGATATTATTATTACATGACTGTGAATAGCACATTCTGGTTTAAATCACTCATTGTTCATAATAGTGAAACATCAAACTGGATTGTGTATATCCTGTAGTGAAGCGGAGACTATTGAGCACTGTCACGAATCCTGTCCGGTCTGTGCACCACCAGAGGTCGCCTGTGCATTTTATTGACATTCACATTACACAGACTGTTGCACTACACCCTGGACTACATTTCCCATGATCCACCTCACTGAGTACACACACAGGTGTATCCAATCAGACACACTACAAATACGAGGCCGTCACCATCATTCTGGGCCGAGTATCGTCTTGTGTTTATCGCGCTCCTCGTGATAGCAACATTACAGAGCCATTTCCAGTTTCATAGTGGAGTTTAGTCTTGTTTCTTGTCTAGTCATTTGTGCCTTGATCCTAGACTGGTTATATAGTCTTGTCTCGTCAGCAGCCTGCCCTGGAATTATCATCACCTGTTGTGGATTCACCCTTTGTTTCGCCGTTTCGGACTCTGTTTGCTCCTTGTATGAACTCTCGCCTGTTTAGTGGATTCCCCTTTCGTCGAGCCCCCTGGATTGCGTTCACTGTTGATCGACCCTCGCTTTGGAAGTTAGAATTGAATTTATTTATTTATTGTTCCATGTTGATGCTTCACACTCCAGTCCAGATGGTGACCAGATGGGATCCCGCAACACAAATCTTGTGGCAGCGGGCGGTTTTACCTTCATGCAGTCCCAAAATTTGGCACATAACAATGATGGCGATACATAAACACTAGTCTTGCTGTGGTAGTCTGTCCCCACCATCCCCACTGTCATTTTGGTTCTTCTTCTAAAGTAGCACATAACCATATCAAAACTCAAAATATGTCATTTCTATACCTAAAATACACATTTTACAGTCACTGTTATGCACATTGAAATGAAACATTTTACATTCTAGATGACAAAATAAAAACTACATGATTCTGCATGATAACATTTCAGTCAAATGTAGTTTATGCAGTATTTCAAACCTTTAATCCACGGGGGAAAATCAACCCACAGCAACAGTTTAAAAGTAGCCCAATTTTGTGGGGAAAAAATTCAAAAATTAAAAATGCAGATTTGAGAGCCTGCTGTATCCCGCACCAGCAGATTTGACTGATCACGGGTCTAGAGTAAGGAGAGATGACTGACTGCAGGTTAAAACTGCCTGAACTGTTCTCAGTTCTCCCACTTCTCCATAATTGTGTCACTAAACAGCAACTATATAGCAGGACTAAACACTCAATTGGTCCGATCAGAGGAAGTGAACAACCGCAGGAAGAGCTGATAGTATTTAAAGAAAGAGTTGTGAGCATATAATGAAGAGGAAGACTGACAGAAAGAGAAGAAGCATCTTCATGAGTTCACTGTGATCAGTCTGTATCCAGATACAGTCCAGGTAAGAAACTGGATAAATTGGTTTAGTCTGAGTTTGACTTAGCATGAACACTTAATGTGGCTTGTAATTATTTCAGTTCTTCTGAATGTCATTATAAATGACTAATGCTGAAACAAATGCACAGTCCTGCTGTCCTGATGTTTGTCAAGTGTCCAGCAGGTGGCGTCAGATCTCAATTCCAGAAAACTACTGTGGGGATTGGCTTATTATTAACTGTCATATACATTTTAATTGTCATTTGTTGTGTAACATAAAGCTTACGAGTACACCCTGCAGCCCAAGACTGGTTGCCCACTGAAGCTAAGCAGGGCTGAGTCTGGTCAGTACCTGGATGGGAGACCTCCTGGGAAAACTAGGTTGCTGTTGTTAGAGGTGTTAGTGAGGTGCTCACGCTGTGGTCTATGTGGGTGTTAATGCCCCAGTGTAGTGACAGGGACACTATACTGTAAAAAGCACCGTCTTTCAGATGAGACATTAAACCAAGGTCCTGACTCTCTGTGGTCATTAAAAAAATCCCATGGCCAAAGAGTATATGGGTGTATCCCCAGTGTCCTGGTCAAATTCCCTCCTCTGGCCTTTGTCAATCATGGCATCCTAATAACTCCCATTCCCTGAATCAGCTCTATCTCTCTCTCCTCTCCACCTGTAGCTGGTGTGTGGTGAGCGCACTGACGCCGCTGCTCTTGGTAGATTGCGCTGGTCATTATGGAAATGGAAATCTGTCTGTGTCTGTGTTCTTCATTGTCAGTAAATCACACACAGTATTTTCCCCTTCTATCTGCGCTTTTATGGAATTGTGCTTTAATGTGCTCACATACCGTAGATTTATTTCATTTGATAGAAATTTAATAGACATTACTTTCAACTGAATTTTGTTGTAAGTTGTTGTTTTTTAGGGGCAGTCGTGGCCTAATGTTTAGAGTGTTGAACTTGTTGAACCCACAGGTCACATTGTCGGTGGGGGGAGTGAATGACCAGCGCTCTCTTCCACCCTCAATACCAAGACTGAGGTGAAACCTTTGAGCAAAACACTGAACCCCCAACTGCTTAGTGTGTTTACTGTGTGTGTGTGTGCGTGTGTGTGTGTGTGTGTGTGTGCACTTGGATGGGATCGATGCAGAACACAATACAGAGTATGGGACAACACACTTGGCTACACGTCATGTCACTTTCACTTTCATTATTAAACCTGGATTAAAATTCTGTTATTTTAAAATTCAGTAAAAAGACTGAACTTAGTCCACTGTTAACTGAAGAGAGTTTAATGACACACAGCAGCTCACTTACAGTAAAAAGAGGAAATGTCATTTCACAGCCGTCAGTCTAATCTGGGTTCAGAGATGATCTCTGCTCTACTGCAGTTAAACTGAGTTCTCACATGTTTCCAAACCTCAACAGTGAGATCACAGCTCTGAAACGCTGCTTAAGGAATAATTGATGACAGACATGTTTCACTGTTTGCTTTTCTGTAGCTGTTAGTAATCTATGAAAAGATAGATCTAGTTTCTTGTGTATTTGTGCAGTCAGTCACACAACAGCTCTTTCCTCTTTTAAACATGTTTCTAGTGATTTCACAGCATTCAAGCTGAACTCTAATGCTGTCACTCAGTATTTCTGTCACTCAGTGAGTGAAACCGCAGTGACTCCGCCCACTGTGACATCATGTGCTTCTGTTCACACTCGACTGACAAACATTCACAAACATTCAGCAGCGCTTTGATCTGCTTTAGACTCGATCTGTCGATCTATATCTATCTACCTGTCTATCTATTTAAAATTCTGCCACTGTTAACAGAAAAGATGGAGTTTAATGCCATTCAGCAGCTCATTAAAAGAAAAGCGGAAGCATATATTTTATTTGATTAACATAAAAGTTTATTTGTAATAAATTCTAGGCTACAAAGGCCTAACATAAACCATGGCACATAGAAGATAATCTGATATCTCAGATACCATAATCTAAATAATCTAAATATCTCAGTATTTTCTTATTTTAATTGTAGGGTCATATAACTGCATTCTATAGGCTCCATCACACAGTGAGTTGTTCTCCTGCATCATGTTCATCACCAATCAACTGTATGAATATATAAGATGATCTATACAGGTTAAATGTGTTAATCATTTTCAGAACTAGCTTATTAAATGAATGTGTTAATTTGACATCACTAGTTAAAACATGCAACCAACTAACAGATGACTCTTTGTTTCATTAAAGGTCTTATGTAATTAAAATAAAATGTAATACCTTTATTTAACCAGGAAAGAAAACTCACTGAGATTAAAATCTCTTTTCCAGGAGTGTCCTGGCCAAGATAGGCAGCCAATTTTACATAAAACACAGTTACAACAACCATTACAAAAACAAGTAACACATTAAAAACAATCACACACTGGTAAATTACTCTCTAAATTACCTAATAAAGACTTAAAATAATTATATGGTACCAAGTTTTGTAACTTTAACTCCTTTTGGAGAAAATTCCAATCTGAGGTGGCAGCATATTTAAAAGAGGTTTTACCAAGTTTAGTCCTGACAAAAGGCACACAAAGAATATAATTTGATTGAGAACGTAGAGAATAATTTCCTAATGGAGTCCTTTGTATGAGACAACAAAGATAAAATGGTAAACGTCCCAAAATTGCCTTATATATCAACAGATACCAATGCATTTTTCTACGGATACTCAAAGAAGGCCAAGCAACTTTTTTGTATAATTCACAATAATACAATTCAACTACTTTCTTTGGTTAATTGAGTTAAAACTAGGTTTAATTTATGTTTCTTAAACAGGCTGAAGTAATGCCATTGTTAGCAGCTCATTTGAAGAGAAAAGAGGAAGTGTCATTTCACACCCATCAGTTTATTCTGGGTTCAGAGATGATCTCTGCTCTACTGCGGTTAAACTCAACAGTGAGATCACTGCTCTGAAACACTACAACTGCTATAATTAATATGCTATTTTAGTTACAAACATGTAGGATGACAAATTAACCATTTCAGCATTATAAGAAAGCCTTGACTCTGAAATAGATGCAAAAGATCACTGTAAAACTTCATAAAGACAGAGTTTGTTTGACTAAATGGTGATTTCATAATCGCTATTATCATAAACATCTGCAGAAATACAACAAAATTTTATTCACTCATTGTGATTATTATTATTATTTTATTTTAATTTGTGTGTGTGTGTGTGTGTGTGTGTGTGTGTGTGTAAATGCATCTTTGAAAACAGCAATCATGAGTCTCGTGGTTCAGGTGAGATTCAGAGCAAATATCAGCAGTAACAGTGTGAAGATCAGTCAGAATATGATGCTGATTCAACACTCGTCCATCATGCAGTGATATAGTGTCAGTCAAATAAACACTCAGCCAATCAGATCAGAGGAAGTGAACAAACACAGGAAGAGCTGATAGTATTTAAAGAAAGAGTTGTGAGCATATAATGAAGAGGAAGACTGACAGAAAGAGAAAATGGCTGATAAGTGTCATTTGTGTCTGCTGGGACTGATCATTCTCTCTTCACTTCTCACAGGTAAACAAATCTCTGTTTTCTCTACAAGACATTTAGTTTAATTAGTCTGGGAAACAGTTAATTTCAACATGATCAGTTTATTCTTGTGTTACATGAAGAACATACTGGATTATTCCTGATGCACTAAAACTAGACAGATTCACACTCAAACATCTGATGCTGAATTATTTTCATATTAAGAGTGTGTTTGTGATTTCAACAGCTCTCTGATAAAGAAAAAAAATAGTTTATTTTGTTTTGAATCTTGTCATTTGTATGCTGGTATGTTTTTTTATTTTTTATTTATTTTTTTTTTTTTTATTAAGATATCAAACATACTTGTGTTTTAGGTACCAGTGGAGTGGATGATGTTCATGTTTTCATCAGTTCTGGTAAAAATGTCCGTCTGCCCTGTAATAATGCTCTTCATGACTGCAAATCAACTACATGGAACTATTATAACAGACATTCATCATCAGTTGAACTAATTAATTTAGGGATAAAGAAGAAAGACATCGAGAGACATGAGAGACTGAGTCTGGGGTCTGACTGCTCTCTGAACATCACGAACATCATAAAAGAAGATTATGGATCTTACACCTGCCGACAATATGTGAATGACAAACAACAAGGAACTGATGCATATGTTTATCTGCATGTTCTTCATGGTAATTTTATGATTATATGATCAATTTAAAAAGGCGAATTATTAAATTAAACTCTCATAATGATTGATAAGTGTGTGATTTGTGTGTTATTTTGTGTTTCAGTCTCTTCATCATCCTCACAGACTGAGATCAGTGCAGGCAGCTCTGTGACTCTCTCCTGTCAGTTGTATTCATATGCTGGAGTCTCTTGTGATGATTGGATCCGTTCTGAGGGAATTCAGCTGTTCTGGGTGAATCAGGCTGGTGTTAAACTGACAATATCAGACTCCAGATATCAGATATCAGCTCCAGGACTCTGTATCATCACTCTGACTACAACACTCCTGAATGAAGATGACAACAGAGAGTGGAGATGTGAAGTTACTCACAGAAATCAAGTCAAGACCTCAGTCACATATACTGTCAAGATTTCAGGTGAGAAAACAATCTCATCAATCATTTTAAGTCCTCATAATGTCAGTAACACTAAGGACTATTAGTATCATTGAAGCAGAACAAATGAAGGAACAACAAGCTTCTTTCAGTCTGACAGAAGAGAAACTCAAATCAAGTTTAACTGTCCAAGAAGTGCTGCTGTAAATAATGAACAAATTGAAACTTCACAGCAAAAACTAACATTTTATATAATGTGATCATCAAAGTTAAAATATAATCTGAACTAACATTCATCCTTTACAGCTCAAGATAAAACAACGACAGCAGTGATTCCAGTCCACATCACAAAATCAACTACAACGACAGCAGTAACTTCTACACGAGGTACAGTCAAAAAAAAAAAAAATAATAATAATAATAATGATTTTTTACTGTTGTCAGTTTTACTGAATCCTCTCTTGTCCATGTTATTTAACAAATTCACGTAATCACTTACATAAAATTGAAAGAGTTGAAATAAAGTGATGAAAATTAAGTGTTATATTATGCATTTTGAGTAAAGGTAAATCTGTTTGTGTTTAATGTTCAAATGTTGTTTCTGGTGTTTTGAGGAGTTTGTGTTGTTGAAGTTTTGTGGTTTTCATTGTGCTGAAGGGTGGAGCTCGTGGTTTGGTTGTAGATGATGACGATGGTGTTTGTTGTTTAATGCAGTGAACATGGAAGTGCTGATGTTAATGCAATGATAAACAGTGTTTTATTTGTTCACTGCATATGATCTGTTAGCTGCATATTTGAACTGAAGTCAGTATGATTAGCTGGTTTTGTGATTGTAAACTGTATACAAAGAGCATCAGTCTGAAAAAAAATAAATATTTCATTTTAATTATAACATTGTCAGGTAAAACAAACCTATACAACTTTTTCTTTTATTTTTTTTTAACCTTCAGAGTCTTTGTCCAATGTTCTTAAGTTTCTCTACTTCTGACATCTTAATTATGGATTGTACAATCTTAAAATTCTGGGCTATTTTTTTCCACGCAAACGCTGGGTTGAGTCTGTTGGTTGATATGCTGGGTTGTTGTTTTTTTCCAGTGTTGGGTAGTTTTTGTGTTACAGTCATTAGTGTCTTGGTCAATCTCACTGACCGCCGAAACTATACACCCCTCCCCCTCCCTCCAACGAAACAACCCAACGCAGACTTACTTCAGCTGTTGAGTTACGGTCAGAGCACAGGCTTTTTGCATCCTCTACAGGAGAGAGCGCTTCTCATCGCCGCCTGATTGGTGCACTTCTTCAGCGAAATAAAGGTTTGTATACATTTTATTTCATTTATAAACTCTTTACTGTGCTGTAAATGATATTATTGTACGCAACGCAACATACAAGAATGAGATTTCAGTCTGTTGAATGAGTTTCACATGATGGAAATGTAATTTTTCTTGCATAATATAAAATAATTTTATTCATTATAATACTGAATGTAATTTATTTTGTTGTTAAAGTATGTTCTCTAATGTCAGTACTGTTTGTTTATGGGCAGGTTATGGAGTCAGTCACAACATCTTTCAACTATGAGTCAAACATGAGGCGACGGCCTGACATTCACAGTTCCCCCGGTGAACAGCAGCCCATCACGACTCAGATTACAGAGAACAGTTGAATACACTTGAATTAAAATGTTTAAATGTTACATTGAATTTTTTTTTTTCTAAAATTCTCATTAAACGAATTGAATGTATGTAATATTGTAATCTATACTGTATTCACTCAAATAAATTCAATTTGTCTTATATTTTTGTCCATGGCTGTTATTGTCCTTATTATTAAATGTTCACCTTTTGATTATTGTTGTGGTCTCTATAGTAATTTTATGTTTGATTTTTAATTTCCACCCCCTGTACTTATTTATTTATTTTATAATGGTAATTTTTAAACAATAGTTAACTAGACAGCAATAGCAGTGGCTATTTTAAGTGCAAATAACAGGATTTTCTGCTATTTATACTACTTATTGCAAATAAGTAGTTTATTTAGTGTAAAAAGCTTTTCCCAAAAAGGCGGACTATTTGCATTTAGTTTAAATAGACACTCCCATTTTCTTTCAGGCAGCAGATATTTACACTAAGTGTGAACATCAATTAGATGTTATTTACACTAAGTGCAAATAGCTATAGATTGTATCTGCACTATGTTAAAATAGCAGGATTTTCTATTTATTCTACTTATTGCAAATAGTGGCAATATCTGCACCTCAGTATTGTAGAAGATTATAAAACAGTATGCAGTAATAACTTAGAAAGTTTAAAATTTAATTTTAATTCAGATTATTAAATGGATGCCACGGTATTGGGAAAATAAAGCCTTCCCTATAATTATATATACTTTGTGTCCAGAAGACGCTGTGTTCTGTGCTGTTTTGTTTTCTTTGTTGAAAGGTGATGATGTGAAGAATCTGTGGTTATAATTTTTTCATGATACCACAAAAGTACAGTTTGAACATTTAGTTGTGTGCTGTCATTTTACTGCTAGGACTGCTTCTCTAATCTTGACAAGTTCAACATGAGAATCAATAAATGCTAGTCCATTAAAGATAAACAAGCGTCTACAGTTTACAGTTTAGCAGCTAAACTTTAGCTATGGGCTCGATTTGCTTCCATTGTATACGGAAAGACCAATCACAATAGACTTGGCCAGCTGACCAATCAGAGCAGAGTAGGCTTATGGAGGGGAGGGGCTTATAGACATTAAGCTCAGAACTGCTTCGAACGAATCGTTTCGATATCATTGCAAAATGATTCTAGTATTAAATTTATATAATTAAAAAATTACACTGTTTTCTGACCTGAGATTCATTTAAACCTGTTGTAGGGGAATCCAAAACAATAGTAGGGCATTTTAAAATACTATATGACCAGCTCTTTAATGTTTTTTTTATCAATCTTAGGTGCATATAACTTAAAAATTGCAAAATAACCACCCAACGCTGTAACCCCTCTCTTCACATCAACTGCCACTGAAACACTGATGATGAAACACAAACTGTGTGTCATGTAATGATCAAGTATGTAAATATGATGTTGTTGTCCTACAGTATTATGATCTGAATGTTCATCTTCTGCAGCTCCAGTCACTTCAACACTGATTCCAGTCAGCAGATCAAACTCTGAGACGACTTCAAGACAAACTACAGCAGCAGCTCCTGCACAAGGTTCATCATCACTGACACATATCAGCAGTTTTTCTCACGAACTGGTTTAATCATCATGTCAGATCTGTCAGATTATGAGTCATGAACATAATGTTTTATTGTCTGATGTAACTCTCAAAATAATCATAACTAGTCATGTCCTCATATGATTATTTACAGTGGGTACGGAAAGTATTCAGACCCCCTTAAATTTTTCACTCTTTGTTATATTGCAACCATTTGCTAAAATCATTTAAGTTCATTTTTTTCCTCATTAATGTACACACAGCACCCCATATTGACAGAAAAACACAGAATTGTTGACATTTTTGCAGATTTATTAAAAAAGAAAAACTGAAATATCACATGGTCCTAAGTATTCAGACCCTTTGCTCAGTATTTAGTAGAAGCACCCTTTTGATCTAATACAGCCATGAGTCTTTTTGGGAAAGATGCAACAAGTTTTTCACACCTGGATTTGGGGATCCTCTGCCATTCCTCCTTGCAGATCCTCTCCAGTTCTGTCAGGTTGGATGGTAAACGTTGGTGAACAGCCATTTTTAGGTCTCTCCAGAGATGCTCAATTGGGTTTAAGTCAGGGCTCTGGCTGGGCCATTCAAGAACAGTCACGGAGTTGTTGTGAAGTCACTCCTTCGTTATTTTAGCTGTGTGCTTAGGGTCATTGTCTTGTTGGAAGGTAAACCTTCGGCCCAGTCTGAGGTCCTGAGCACTCTGGAGAAGGTTTTCGTCCAGGATATCCCTGTACTTGGCCGCATTCATCTTTCCCTCAATTGCAACCAGTCGTCCTGTCCCTGCAGCTGAAAAACACCCCACAGCATGATGCTGCCACCACCATGCTTCACTGTTAGGACTGTATTGGACAGGTGATGAGCAGTGCCTGGTTTTCTCCACACATACCGCTTAGAATTAAGGCCAAAAAGCTCTATCTTGGTCTCATCAGACCAGAGAATCTTATTTCACACCATCTTGGAGTCCTTCAGGTGTTTTTTTAGCAAATTCCATGTGGACTTTCATGTGTCTTGCACTGAGGAGAGGCTTCCGTCGGGCCACTCTGCCATAAAGCCCCGACTGGTGGAGGGCTGCAGTGATGGTTGACTTTCTCCAACTTTCTCCCATCTCCTGACTGCATCTCTGGAGCTCAGCCACAGTGATCTTTGGGTTCTTCTTTACCTCTCTCACCAAGGCTCTTCTCCCCCGATAGCTCAGTTTGGCCAGACGGCCAGCTCTAGGAAGGGTTCTGGTCATCCCAAACGTCTTCCATTTAAGGATTATGGAGGCCACTGTGCTCTTAGGAACCTTAAGTGCAGCAGAATTTTTTTTTGTAACCTTGGCCAAATCTGTGCCTTGCCACAATTCTGTCTCTGAGCTCTTCAGGCAGTTCCTTTGACCTCATGATTCTCATTTGCTCTGACATGCACTGTGAGCTGTAAGGTCTTGTATAGACAGGTGTGTGGCTTTCCTAATCAAGTACAATCAGTATAATCAAACACAGCTGGACTCAAATGAAGGTGTAGAACCATCTCAAGGATGATCAGAAGAAATGGACAGCACCTGAGTTAAATATATGAGTGTCACAGCAAAGGGTCTGAATACTTATTACCATGTGATATTTCAGTTTTTCTTTTTTAATAAATCTGCAAAAATGTCAACAATTCTGTGTTTTTCTGTCAATATGGGGTGCTGTGTGTACATTAATGAGGAAAAAAATGAACTTAAATGATTTTATCAAATGGCTGCAATATAACAAAGAGTGAAAAATTTAAGGGGGTCTGAATACTTTCCGTACCCACTGTATATAAGGGGTCTTTGGATGCAAAGTTCACTTTTCCATGTTGTTTGAACATTAATGTGTGTTTGCAGTGTATGTACTCATCTACCCTACAATGATAAAAGTCCATGCAGTTGTTATTAATTCATCTGTAAAAATAATATCCCCTTTTTCAAATCGAGCACATCTATGTGTGGCGTCACACCGACAGAGGCCGCTCCCACGATAGTTGTTTGACATGAGCGTCTTACCTCAGACCCGCCCTAAATCAGCTGTAACAGTCCGACCTCCACTGTTTCGATGTCGGAGCAGGGATGTAATTTAGACAAGAATACCTTCGATTGAGCAATTGAGGTGTTGTGTTGTTGGATGTAATAATGAACATAGTGGTCGTCATTTACTCTGAGCCGCTGAAGATGCAGTGGATTATGTTTGTTTGTGAAGGGAATGCGCCTCCCGATCTACATAAATGTCTATGTTCGTGCAAATCATTCATGATCCAGCTTCACTTACAGCAGAAGTGAGTATAAGGGTTTTTATGAATCTCTGCAATCACCTTTCACAGCTAAATGCGCTAAATGCGGCTAATGTAAACCATCTCTCAGAGCAGCAGAGAAAAGAAAGGGGCGGGACGAGCAGAGCTCATTTGCATTTAAAGGAAACATCCATCAGAATGGGTTGACTCATTTTAACAGGGTAAAAAGTGTGTTGTTTTACACTACCATTGAGAATATAAAATAAAATAAAAAAAAAAAAAAAACATTATTTAAACAAACTAAATTTAAATACTTCCATTTAAATACGTTAAACAGATTAATTTGCGTCTACGTCAAGCAGGACAGGTGTTGCGCCAGTGGGAGGATTCACATGGCATGCCCCCCTGTCCATCCTCTCCCCTCTTTGCTAAACATGATAGATTTCAAAAACGAAAGTGAAACCGGTAAAACAGTGTGCAAAATAAAGCAACTGTTCAGCAACTCTTGGTAAGAAATTGTGTATTAGTTCCATTCAAGTACAGTAAAAATGCCGGTCCTCTCACACTCGCTCATGTTACTTCGAGAGGGGTGTAACTGCAGCCTGGAGATCTACAAATGGGGGTGGGAGCTCCAAAATAGGGCGTGGCTTCCTCCCTTTGACAGACAGGCACATGACACGCATGCGCAAATTTTTCCCCCAAACCCCTTCAGCGCAAACTCCGCCCCACAGCTGATTTTAGAGATTTTTTTGGCTGTGTCAATCACAATGTTGATTTCCTACACTATGCTACACAAATGCTAACCCCTAAACCTACCCCACACCTGACCCTAACCCTAACCAGTAAAACTGACTGCACGGCATGATTGGTGCTGAATAGTGGCAGATAAACAGTTAATAAGATTATGCGATATAAGATCGTCGGGCCGTTCTGTAACTCCCCAACCAGACCTCACCAGAAAATTGTACCTTTTTAGTTATATCCAGAGTCACTACACTCTCCTACCCTGCAAATTTCAAGCCCCAGGACGCCCCCGTTGCTTAAAACAAAGCGATAGAAGCGACCCTGCACTTCACTGGGACGGCTCGCGGGTGATTCCCGTTTAAATCAATAACCACGAGCTTTGGTTCTCTGCTCTCACTGAGCATATTTATTTATATAGCATAGTTTATTTTATTTGAGATCAACTATAAACAATGTTTAATTTATAAAGTTTAGTTTTGAAATGTAATTCAATAACAATAGGCTGAAGCCAGAGCCAATGGGGACAGTTGGGCAGGAAGTTGCAGCTCATATTCATGTAAGGGAACACACCCCTGAAACAGCACTTTTTAGACCTATGTCTATGAAAACTATTTTATAAAACTTGACACAAAGTATATTTTTCTTGTTGAACAAAGTCAATTAATTTACTTTTTTTTTTTTTAGATCAAAATAATATTATTTGTGCCAAGCTTTATATAATAGTTTTCATAGACATAAAAAAAAAATATATATATTGTTTAGAGCAAGTTAGTTATTTTTCATTGGCTAAAATTATAAAATACAGATGTGAACCTGTCACGACGTGGTGTGCGGGGAATGAGGAGGAGCGAGGAGATCCATAACATGCACTTTATTTAAATAATCCAACAGAATGAAACAGGAACGAACAGGAACAGCAGGGAATCCACACACACATACAAAAGAAAGATAACGGAAGGACAATACAAACTGACTGGTATGACGTTAACAGATTTAGAGTGATTTTCAGATTGACAATACAAGAACCGACGATCAAACTGTGGACACAACCAAACTTAAATGCACAGACTAATTAGGGGAAGACAGGTGAGAACGATCAAACAGTGACGTGATAATTAGAAACGGAACAGGAAAGACCAAATAAGGGCATACACAGGGAGCCACGGCGGAGCATACAGTCCGTAGAGCCATGGCGGGTCAGGGAGCTCGGGGAGCCACGCCGGAGCATACAGTTCCTAGAGCCATGGCGGATCAGGGAGCTCGGGGAGCCACGGAGAAGCATACAGTCCGTAGTTCCATGGCGGGTCAGGGAGCTCGGGGAGCCACGGCAGAGCATACAGTCCGTGTGGCCAAGGAGGATCAGGGGGTACAGGAAGCCATGGCCGAGCACACAGTTCAGGCGGCCACGGTGGGTCAGGGGGGTAGCCCCCCCCAAAAGGGCGCTCTGGAGGAAGCTCGGGCTCTGGAGGGTGCTCTGGAGGGCGCGCTGGAGGCAGCTCGGGCTCTGGAGGGCACACTGGAGGGCGCTCTGGAGGAAGCTCAGGCTCTGGAGGAATGGACGGGACCAGTGGAGAATTGGGAGGGCTGGACGGGACCAGCGGAGATGAAGGAGAGCTGGACAGGACCAGCGGGGAGACAGGAGAAAATAATCCACATGAGTCCATAACGTCCTTATATATGTGGCTTGCCATATTTGCAGCCAATAATCCAGAGCATGGGGGCGTGGCTGGAGTTCATGAGCTGGCCGATGCCGGAGTCCGTAAGCGAGCCGCGGTAGAAGTCCGAGAGCTGGCCGCGGGTTCTGGGCTGAGGATGAGGGAGGAGGTCTGGAGAACTGGGGTGAGCGAGGGAGGACCGGAGGGAGCGAGCTCGTTGGAGCACCACGTGGAGGACGCTGGCTGGTGGTGAGCTGGAGCGGCTGCGTGTTTACAAATGGGGGGAAGATTAGAATCTTCCACATCAACATAGAAATTGGAATGACAAAGAGCATGGACATAGTTGATAAATTCCGCAACCGGTTTGCGGCAATCATCAGGAGTTATGGAACAGAACAGTTTGTCATCGTTTAGCCCCATTTGAAAACACACGTTGATCATTGCGTCGCTCCAACTCACCAGATGAACTACGCTCAGGAATTCCTCCACGTATTGTTCCAACAGCCTCTCCGCCTGTTGGATATTCATAAGGTAATCCTCAGCCCCGAACATGTTGTTGGTCGGTTCTTCTGTCACGACGTGGTGTGCGGGGAATGAGGAGGAGGAGCGAGGAGATCCAGAACTTGCACTTTATTTAAATAATCCAACAGAATGAAACAGGAACAGCAGGGAATCCACACGCAAAAGAAAGATAATGGAATGACAATACAAACTGACTGGTATGACTTTAACAGTCTTAGAGTGATTTTCAGATTGACAATACAAGAACCGACGATCAAACTGTGGTCACAACCAAACTTAAATACACAGACTAATTAGGGGAAGACAGGTGAGAACGATCAAACAGTGACGTGATAATTAGAAACGGAACAGGAAAGACCAAATAAGGGCATACACAGGGAAAAACACAAAAACAGTCCACAGGGGTGTGACAGAACCATTACCCTATTTTTTTTTTTTTAATTGGTTGAGTGAAAACATTTTTACTACATCAGTTGTTTTACTATTCCAATTTGTACTATTCCAACTATAAAATTAAGAAAAAAACAAAACCAATAAAGCAATATGCAATATTCTGTTTTATTTTAATTCAATTCGAAATGTTAATTTAAAAACACAACAAAACATGATTTTTTCTGAAAACATTTCCACATAAAACATGAGAACACTAGTTTAACAAACTTTTTATGGTTTTAATTCCACTCCGAGTTCACAATATTGGCAGTACTGAATTTTAGGTGCTAACTCACCTTTTCTGAGGTTGAGCATTACCTGCTGAATAAAATATAAAGTGCTTTTCATACACTTAGTGCAGGTGCAGGGCATAAATCAGTCTGAAAACAATGGACACAGAAGGCCTGAGATCGGTCAGTCCATCCATTAGAAAATTTTCTTCCAAGATGATTTCCACTCTAGATGGGTTTTGAGCTGTGGATTTTCTTGATCAACGCTGAGGATTCATACTGGAGTCTGTCTTTTCAGCTGCATCCTAACAGAGGAAGAAACAGACTGACAAAGACATCATCAAGTCAGTTAGATAATGCTGTTGTCAAATACTCAAGATCATGTGCTGTGTTCGCACCATGTTCTGCTTTCTTCATGTCCTTGGACCGGGAAGTGTGTGTTTCTATGGCTATCAATGCCTAAATTCATCAGTCAGATACAGTGGTCATGTGGTAGAAATAGAAGCTCTCAGAAAATTCCCAGTTTACAGAAGGTAATTACGAGTTCTACAAGACATGAACGCTTTGCCAAAGTTAGAATCTTCTAATTATACAACATGGGATGAATGCACTTACATACCTGGTTTACTGTAAAAAGAGTTGGCCTTTGAATTATCATCTGGGTGATGTCAGGCTTGTCATTGACAACTTTTCTGTGAAGAGCAAAAGTTTGTAAAAGAGCAAGTTAGTCTTTATAAGGGCATCTGACTTTTTGTGCCGTGTGCTAGTCAATAAAGTGATCATCCTCAGAGTCAGAACAGGGGGCTGTTTCATAAAAGACGCTAAGAAAAGCAGGGATAAAAGTCCAAAACCTGACTTGAAATAACCTAACAAATCGATCAGGACTAAAGCGGTTTCATAAACGGAAACTTAAGTTCACGCAATCTCACTAAATTGATTGAGATTCAGTGAGTCAAAAAAAATGTCAGCCTTTATGTCGATCATAGATCAAATCGATACACCATGGCAAACAGCGAATATATTTGTGTTAATGCATTTAAGATGTTGTGTTTTCTGCAGTGCATAGCGGACATGACACACAATACACTGAATACAGTCAGTTGTAGCCTATATTTTAATTTATTGGATTTAGTTAAGTTGCATTTTTTTGTGTACTTTTATTTTTGGACTGGTAATAAAGTCAAATAATTGTATGTGAGATACAAAGGGCTTACCATAGCCTGACAGTTAGCCTGCTCTGGACCAGGCTAGTTTCCCAGCATAAGTTGCCAGAGTTACTGAGCTGTGGTAAATTTGCTTTCTGAAACCAAATCAAGTGACAATAAGTCAGACTAACTGAAATAAGCCTGGCTTATTTGGTAAACCTGTTTCATGAAACAGCCCCCAGGTCTCAGTTAATCCACGACAGACAGCTGATCTGGAGTTTTGGTATGAAGGTGACATAAGTGTACAGTTTTTGTGCATTAAGTGATTTAAATGTATCTACATGTCTGATGTAAACAAGGGAATTGTTCCGTTGTATAAGTTCTATGTCTGAACATAGAGACAGGGTTTCACAGACAGGGCTTAGCTTAAGTCAGGACTTGGCCTTAGTTAAATTAGGATATTTAAATAACTTTTATAAAAATGCCTTAAAAACTTTACTGATGTGCATCTTGAGAAAAGACAATGGCACTGACATATTTTAAGATGCCCCAGTAAAATATATTTTCAGTTAAGAAAATTACTTGAATATTTATTTAAAAAACTGTAATAATTTTAGTGGGAAATAAACTAAACTATAAACTAAAGTTAGCTGTAGGCCACCTTACCATATACAGTTAACATTTACACATTTTCAAAGTTTTATTTTATTATCAAATAGTATTAAAATAAATTCATAATTTGTTGCTAAATTGCTTGAACATGCATTTTAGTCTGAGACTAGCCTTAAGCCTTGTCTGTGAAAATGGGGGTATAATGTTTAACACAGCTGTGCTCTCTTATAACAGTTATGTGGATCATACTTACACTTCCAAAGCATCTCTTCCATTTCTTGTTCCCTCCAAAACAAGACAGTCATTAAGAGGGCTCTCAGCCTAGATAGAACAGAAGAATATTCATCCGTTTTTGTATTTATACCGTTAATTAACTTAAACGTACTCTTTCAAACAATAGCCATGTCTCAAATAAACGTGGTAAATTATTGCACTCACCATATTAGCTCCACCATTGTCTCTCCTCTGCTGAAAACGTGGCTGCGGTATGAGTAAAACTAGTTTATACTCCTCACAAACAACTTCGAGTGGAAAAAAAAAAGGAATAGGGCCACATCGGGTGAGACTTAAAACAACCAGTTACTACACGAAAATGTGTCGAAAACAATGTTGAAAAGTCGATTAAAAGAACAAAATTTATCATACAGAGCAGTGTCCTGCACGCGGGATTAACCCATAATCTCTTTAACACACATGCCGAGTTCTCCAGATGGATACTGTAATTTTCACCCGTAACGATGATGTCGTCGAGGTAGCACTGAGTACCAGGGCAACCTTGAAGCACCTGATCCATAGCCCTCTGCCATAAAGCGGGTGCTGAGGAAATGCCAAAAACCAGCCTGTTATAATGATACAATCCCTTATGTGTGTTTATAGTCAGAAGCACTTTGGAGTCTTCCTCCATTTCCATCTGTAAATATGCTTACGCCAGGTCGATTTTGCTGAAGTGTCTCCCCCCAGAAAGTGTGGCAAAGATATCCTCTATTCTTGGTAGTGGATATTGTTCTACATGCAGCTCGGGGTTAACAGACACTTTAAAATCTCCACAGAGTCTTACACTTCCATCCTTCTTGGAGACGGGAACAACGGGAGTTGCCCAGGGACTCCAGTCAACCTTGGATAGTATTCCTTCAGCTTCCAATTGATCCAGCTCAATTTCCACCTTCTGGCGGATGGCATAGGGAACGGGACGTGCCTTATGAAACTTAGGCACTGCGTCCTCCTTCAGTGTTATTTTTCCCTTGATATGCTTCAAGGTTCCCATGCCTGGTTGAAACACTGTTGCTGCACAATCAAGCACTTTTTCCAGTTTCCTTTGAGTACTCAGCCCATCAGGAACTGTGACTTGCAAACTTTTAATGGATTTCCAATCCAACCTTAACTTTCGCAACCAGTCACGTCCCCAAAGTGCTGGTCCTTCTGTCTGTACTATGTACAGATCCAATTTACTACATTGATCATTGTACTCAACAGTTACCGGCATTACCCCAATTGGAAGTATAGGTTCACCAGTGTATGTTTTTAGTTTGACAGGTGATGGCTTTAACTTGGCATTCTCAAAATTTCTTTCAAACTCATTTTGTGACATCACTGACACAGCGGAGCCTGTGTCCAATTGCATTAGGATGATTTTTCCATTAATTTGTGGCGTCAGCCAGATTTCTTGCTTCAAGTCACTTTTCAGACTATAAATTTCCCAATTTGCCAGCCCTGTATCACTTTCTTCATCTGAATTTTGAGCAATAACATGCACGTTCTTGCTTTTCTTTTTCTGAACTTTGTAGCAATGGCGCCACCAGGGGGTGGCCACCCCTGGCCGACTCCTGGCCACCCCACTGGCCAGTATAAATTTTAGTAGCATCAGTTATGCATCATCCCTAATGCACAGCCAGGCAGGCAAGCCGCTCTAGACCTTCGATCGCACACAGTAGCCAGCCCTCTCCCCCGCCCCACCCCTCCGTCCATGCCACTGTTGCGCGCTCAGACAGCAACAGCTCAGCGCGTGCCCGTCGGTCAACAATTTCAAAAGAAGTTAAGAAAGAAGACAAAGAAGACTACAGGGGCCGGTTGCATAAAAGGTTTAGACTAGTCTTAAAAAGTTAGACGGCTAACTTTATCTTTAAAACTGTTCATAATTGTTTTAATTTAGTTACAGGAAAATGTAGATTAGTCTAAGTTGAATCCAAAAAATAAGACTGGTTACTCTTTGGTTAACTGCTAGTTGGTCAGACTAGGACTTAAGACACTGTCTTAACATAGAGGCTAAGTTTATGCAACTGGCCCCCGGTAAGTAAATAAGTCAAAAATATTCTTTAGTAAAAGAAGAAGGGGAATTATGTGTCGTGACATGTGCTTTTTAAATTCCAAATGGTTACAGTATACTGTTACAGCAGCTTTTTGATGTGTTTTTGACACATTTTGACAAGAGTTACCTAGCTAACGTCGTTATAAATAAACGTCGTTGCAATAAATGTACACCTTATGCCAAATATAATTGCAAAATAAAAAGAATTGTTGTGCAACTCAAAATGTTAACTGTACTGTTATTAGTCTATGCACATTATATCATTAGTAACATTAAATATAACACAATAAACCAAAGTATATCAGTAGGAGTTTCCTTAAGTCTTTCTGATAGTTTTCTACAGGCCGGTTTACTACAACAGTAGAATAAAATTCTGAAATTATGGTTTATAGTTTTGGTGTGCCAAGATTTTAAGTGGCCCCATCTGGCCACCCCTATGAAAAATTTCTGGAGGCGCCACTGCTTTGTAGCCTACTGTCTGTCTTTCTCACTGTCCGGTATATCAGATCGACATGCTCTTTGTATGTGTCCAATTTTGTTGCATTTCCTGCAGGTTTCAGATTTAAATCTGCACCGATTTGCTTTGTGTCCACCTTTATTACATCGGTATCACACTTCACTTGTTTGCATCATTTTATTTGCTTTACTCACTGCAAACATTTTGTTCACAGACATTTTCGCTCCTGACCACAACTCCACCGCGTCTCTCGCAGCCGTTTCCATGGCTACGGCAATTTCAACTGCACGTTTGAAAGTGAGATCAGCCTCCGTGAGCAATCTCTTCTGGATACTCTCTTGTAAAATACCACAGACTAGTCGGTCTCTCAGCGCGTCATTCAATCCATCCCCAAACTGGCAGTGTTCAGACAACTTTTTCAGTTCAGCTATGTACGCTGCGATTGACTCTCCTTCGTTCTGATTCCGCTTATGAAATCTGAATCGCTCCGCTATGAGCAGCGGTTTTGGCACTTACTTTTCCCAGAAAAAAAACGCCCAGTTCGAAAAAAAAAACTAGGAAAAGTGGCTCGGTGTCTTTATCGTGTCCGTGTAAACCTCGTCGCCAACTGTTGTGTCCGTTGCGTGATAAACGCAATAAAGAGTCTAAAAATTGGTGGCCATTTTTCTTCTTAAACTTTACTGACCTGTCAGCAGTAATAACAACGGGGAATGCTTACAAGGAAAAAGGGGTTGGCCAACTAAACTCGAACTCAGTGTCAATACAAGAGTGGCCAACTATTCTATATATTCCTGAGTTCAATCTCACACAATACACTACACTGGCAATATCTGCACCTCAGTATTGTAGTACATTATAAAACAGTATGCAGTAATAACTTATACAGTGTAAAATTTAATTTTAATTCAGATTATTAAATGGATGCCACCGTATTGGGAAAATAAAGCCTTCCCTACACCTATTCTAACCCTACCCGATACTTTATTTTCAACTTTTTGATTATTTCCTTCATTTTTATTAAAAAAAAAATAATGCTTTTCTGATGTGATACGAAATTTGAAAAGGGAGAAAAAAGTTTGCCAAAAGGCGAAATCGAACCCTGGTTGATCACGTCAAAAGAAGCATCGCATAAACTTTACCATCTGTGTCATTGACACTTGTTGATTAATAACTGTCTTTTGTAATGTTGTCAATCCCAATCACACGTTGTTGGGTGGAGTTAGTGTAAACAGCCTCTGCCAACATTTTTATTATTGTAATTAAAAATTATAACAAAAACGCAAATTACCAACACAATAGAGCAAAATTAAAAATTAAATAAACATTTACGTTTTTCAGCTTTATTTAACGTGTAGTAAGAAATGCAACATACATTGTATATATAATTATATATGGAGTAAAACTAAATCACTGCATAGTCTTCACTGTATGAATCAAATGTGAATCGATTCTTATTAAAGATCCAAAAGTGATTCAGTCAAGAGCAGTGAGTGATTTTCTTTGCTGACTGCACGTTTATTTAACACATAATCGACTGGGTTTACATGTTTACATCACATTACAGGCTTTTTAATTTAATTATGTTTATTTGACCATTCAAGTGCAATAAGAAATGAAAGAGATCAAAATTCATGATTGTGTGTCGTTTGAGAGAGACGTGTTCTGCACGCGCTTCAGCTGTGTGTCAGTCAGCACAAGCCTCGGATTGAGTTTTTCATTAGCTTAATAACTCTAATTAACATCTAACACATCCCACACTTTATAATTTCATTCATTAAAGAGGAGGTCATATGGGATTTCAAAAAATATCTTTTTTTTTCTGCAGTTTGTAACGTAGCTATCCTTCAATAGCTTCTGTGTCCAGAAGACGCTGTGTTCTGCACTGTGTTTTGTTTTCTTTGTTGAAAGATGATGATGTGAAGAATCTGTGGTTAAAATAATTTTTTTTCATGATACCACAGCAGTACAATTTGAACATTTTGTTGTTTGCTGTCATTTTACCAAAAACTCTAATCTTGACGAGTTCAACATGAGAATCAATAAATGCTTGTCCATTAAATATAAACAAGTGTCTACAGTTTACAGTTTAGCAGCTAAACTTTAGTTATGGGCTCGATTCACTTCCATTGTATACGGAAAGACCAATCACAATAGACTTGGCCAGCTGACCAATCAGAGCAGAGTAGGCTTATTGAGGGGAGGGGCTTATAGACATTAAGCTCAGAACTGCTTCGAACGAATCGTTTCGAAATCATTGCAAAATGATTCTAATATTAAGTGTATATTATGAAAAAATTACACTGTTTTCTGACCTTAGATTCATTTAAACCTGTTGTAGGGGAATCCAAAACAATAGTAGGGCATTTTAAAATATCATATGACCAGCTCTTTAATGTTTCGTAATCAATCTTAGGTGCATATAACTTAAAAATTGCAAAATAACCACCCAACACTATAACCCCTCTCTTCCAAACAACTGTCACTGTAAACACTGATAATGAAACAAAATGCATGTCATAATCATCAAGGATGAAAATATGGTTTAAATGTTCTGCACTATTATGATGTATCTGAATGTTCATCTTCTGCAGCTCCAGTCACTTCAACACTGAATCCAGTCAGCAGATCAAACTCTGAGACGACTTCAAGACAAACTACAGCAGCAGCTCCTGCACAAGGTTCATCATCACTGACACACATCAGCAGTTTTTCTCACAAACTGGTTTAATCATCATGTCAGATCTGTCAGATTATGAGTCATGAACATAATGTTTTTTTTGTCTGATGTAACTCTCAAAATAATCATAACTAGTGATGTCCTGATATGATTATTTATTTAAAGGGGTCTTTGGATGCAAAGTTCACTTTTCCATGTTGTTTGAACGTGAATGTGTGTTGTCAGTGTATGTACACATCTACCCTACAATGATACAAATCCATGCAGTTGTTTTTAATTAATCTGTAAAAATAATATCCCCTTTATCAAATCGAGCACATCTATGTGTGGCGTCACACTGACAGAGGCCGCTCCCACGATAGTTGATTGACATGAGCGTCTTACCTCAGACCCGCCCTAAATCAGCTGTAAACATGTATCAGAATGGGTTGACTCATTTTGACAGGGTAAAAAGGGTGTTGTTAGGGCTAGGTGATATGGCCAAAAAAGTTATCATGATAATTTTTTTTTCATATCAGTCAATATAGATAATTATCACGATAAATATCAAATCTCTATTTCTTTCAAGTTTAAAGTCAGATTTTTACTCCAAAATAAAAGTTGCAGAAACAAGACCATTCATTTTCTTTAACAAAATAAATATCTAAATAGTAGGGGTGTGACGAGACACTTATCTGACGAGACGAGACACGAGACTGGGTTCACGAGAACGAGACAAGACGAGACGAGACGATACGAGATTTTTAAACTTTTCTTAAGAAATCCTCAATGATGAAATATATAGGGAAAATAGTCTTTTATTCAACTGAAAAAGACAAAATGCAAAAAAAAAATGAAGGTGCATTTTGAACTTTATGAAATTAAACTTCCATTTTAATGAATTATATGCAGTAATAAACAACATTTAAACAAGAGCTTCATGATTCTGGATAAATTGAGAATCCCAGTTGTTTTTAATAAATTGGAGACCATGATTCTCTCACGATTCTGGAGAAAAAAGATATAACAGTATAACATAATTTACTAGTGGTTCTGACAAACTGTTCGTTGCTTAAGTCTTTTAAAAACATATATTCATTTAAACAAACAAACAAACAAACAAAAAAAAAACATTAAGTCAGTCAGTGTCTCACTTCATTAAGACTTGTTTGACCATTGGAATCTCCTGAATGAATGATTCAATGACATACTCTTTTTTTTTAAGCGGGCAGTTGTCGCCACCTTCTGGCGGAAGAGGATAAGCGTTACAATACATACAAGATACTTTCGTTTTGATCGCTACTGTAGACAATAAGTGTTTATACCCAAACTATAAACTTTTCCCAGTACTTCTGTTATTTAAATGTCTGTAACACAGAAATAATGATTATAATGTGGTTGAAAAGACTGTTTGTGTTGCTCTTTCTGCGTTCACATTTACCCGGACCCTCTGATTCATTAACATGGGCAGCGACAAAACGTGCTTCTCACGCTCCACTGACACTCACGATGTGAAACAGTCCTAACAGACATAGCTAAATCGATGTCATTTAGGAATAAGATCGCGTGGGTGTTTGAATCGAGATCTCGAAGGATCAATCGTGCAGCTCTAATGTAAACACTGCAAAATGTTTTAAGAGGATATCATCACGAGATCTCGCGAGTAATTAATTTCTGCATGTTCTAATGAGTTATACTGTTTCAAATCAAGAAACAGGTTTTGGGTTGTCTGATAATAATGATAATAATAATAATAATAACAATAATAATAATAATAATAATAATAATAATAATAATAAGAGCCGGATTAACGCAAAGGCAAACTAGGCACGTGCCTAGGGCCTGATTGGCCTGATTGGCCCCCCAGACAGAGGAACAAAAAAATAAAAATAAATAAAAAATAAATAAAAATAAAATAAAATGTATAAATGTCCTTTCTACAATTTATTTCAATATTTATTAATTAACTAAAAATAGTGACGATGTTTATCTTAACCATAGACTGTTACATTACGTCACATTAACACCAGCTCATGACTGTATAGAGGCGCCAGCCAGTTAAGTCCGAGGGGACGTCAGCGGCGTTCAGAGGCGGTCAGAGGTCAGAGCGGGACAACAAAGCTAGCAGGCAGGTGTTTTTTGAGTAGGCTAACAAGATGCTTTCGGGTGCGGCAAAACGTAAAAAGAAAAAAAAAAATGAAGAGGAACAAAAGAAGAGACAGCGGGGGGCTTTACAGAAGTTTCTTTCGGGCAGCCGTCCGACAGCTGTGAACCTGCTCGAGTCAGCAGAGCCAGAGGCTGAGCCAGGCCCGGAGACACGGCCCGAAGATGCGGCGGAAGACGCTGTGGCGCCGTCAACATCAGCGCCGTCACAGAAGGACAAACTGATGGAAGAACAGCAGCCAGCCAGAAGTGAGCCCAATATCGTTTTGCAGCAGGAGCCTCTAGATCCAGAAAGGGTATTAACAAGCTACCCATCTGATCCTGCAAAGTGGGACCAAATTGATGACAGGATGCGTGAGTACTTTGCACTAAACCATCCCTGTCAAAATATTGGAGATTTCTCTGCATCACAGAGGAAATATGGAGACATTAACCGAAGCTTAACCAAGGAACATTTCTTTAGAAAAAAGCTAAATGGAGAAACCCTGTCAAGAAAATGGTTAGTGTACTCACCGTCTACTGGCACTGTATTCTGTTACTGCTGCTGAGTGTTGAATACCAGAAAATGGAAATAATGATGCTTGTCCATGAAAATAAACATCTTTACTACTACAGCACACTTTCTCTTACTGCAAATTTTATTGGTCTTTGTATATTTGAATACTTATTTAACTATTCAATTTAATCAACACATTTAATTAAGATTTTCTGCAAAATGCAATAGCTTACAACATTTATAAATTGTTATAAATAAATTTTGCAGAAAATCTTAATTAAATGTGTTGATTAAATATAAACAGAGCAAATAAGATAAACGTATTTGCTCTGTTTACATAGTTTACTGACACCTATTGGTTATTTACTGGTACTACTGCCTTAACAATGACACTCCCAATGGATAAGATGAGGATAATTTAATAGCATTTAATAGAGCCGTGTAATGACGTATAAATAATGAATATCAAAAAAATAGTCTGATAGACTGTTTAATATACAACACATGACTTATTTTGGCATACAAACAACCAATTTGTAACCAAAGACTAGGCTATGTAAAATGTGAATTAACTTTTATTAGTAACTTTGGTAAGTTTCAGATTTCAATTCATAAATAACATCGATGGAGGGGGGCCCAAAAAATGCAGCCTGCCTAGTGTAGTCCATTTATTTAATCCGGCTCTGATAATAATATCCCTTTTTTTGTCTCTTAGAAATGCACATTTGATAGTAGCTTGAGGATGCAGAGGTAATTTTTTGTTCATTATCAATCAGTAACATCTGTAAAAATTGTAGCAACCTCAGTTTTATATGGTTAAATTTATTCCGACCCAATTTTTTTTTTTTTTTTTTTTTTTTTTAAAGCATTGGTCTCCCATAGTAGCAAGCATACATTTTAAATTATGATAAAGACAGTTAAAACCACACATAATGGTACCTCGATACCATGGTAAAAATATAACTACATGGTTTTATAGGTAGCCTTTTTGTATGAAAAACGGTAGTTTAAAAACATTCACTATAAATGCACACATGCTATAGCTTAATTACAAATACACACATACTATAATTATATACCATTATTCGTGTAATAAAATTCATTGTGAATATCCCACATTGCTGCCACAGTACCATGGTGCAGTGAGTGTTACTACAGTAAATCCATGGTAAATGATGGCGATGTGTAGATTGAAAGGCCTTCTGACTGTCTCGTTGCACACAGCTTTAAACTAGTTTGAATCACAGAGTCATTTGTGTTCATCGCTGAATTCAAGTGTTTCACACTGGATCTCACAGCGCTGTTTAGTGCTCGCGTGACGGAGCCGTTTACGTTGCGTCTTTTGCGCGTTCAAGTTCGTTATTTCAAATGTAGGCGCGCGGCAGCTACGCTCATTATGGAAGCAACGCGATCCCGACGCGCTCGATTTTTCCAGGCGCGTCCGTGCCGCATCTAGATGATAAATTCATCTTGTCTAGTGAGCTCGAGCAGCGTGGCAGTTTAAACTTTGGTCCCAGCGGATTCAAATGAGTCACGCTATTCCGTTCCGCTTTTGGCACATACAAATTATATCGAACATTTATCAAACTCTTCATATCGTTTTATCGAGGAAAATTATATCGCGAAAATGATCGTTATCGAATTATCGCCCAGCCCTAAGTTTTGTTTTACACTACCACTGAGAATTTTTTTTTAACCAAAGTATATTGTAGACTTTTCATTAAGACCCTAAAGAATCGAATCATCTTGTGGAAAATGGGCATCCAATGACCCCTTTAACCGATCGCACTTGGATTCTATTTATTGGCACTCACAGGTGTGTTTACATGGAGCATTGTAATCGGTTTAAAACTCCAATTTGGAAAACAAACAAACAAACAAACAAAAAACATTCTTTAAACAAACAAAATTTAAATTCTTCCATGTAAACACGTTAAACAGATTACTTTGCGTCTACGTCAAGCAAGACAGGTGTCGCGCCACAGTGGGGGTCATTCACGTGCCTTGCCCCTTGTCCATCCTCTCCCCTCTTTGCTAAACATGACAGATTTCAAAAACAAAAGTGAAACCGGTAAAACAGTGTGCAAAATAAAGCGACTGCACACGATTGCAGAATGCACATTTTGATTCATTGTTCAGCAACTCTTGGTAAGAAATTGTGTATTTGTTCCACTCAAGTACAGTAAAAATGTTGGTCCTCTCACGGTCACTCATGTTGCTTTGAGAGGGATATAACTACAGCCTGGAGATCTCCAAATGGGGGCAGGAACTCCAAAACAGGGTGGGCACTTCAAAATAGGGTGTGGCTTCCTCCCTTTGACAGACAGGCACATGAAACGCATGCGCAAATTTTTCCCCCAATCCACTTCAGTGCAAACTCCGCCTCACAGCTGATTTTAAAGATTTTATTAGTTGTGTCAATCAGAGTGTTGATTTCCTACACTATGCTACACAAATGCTAACCCCTAAACCTACCCCACACCTGACACTAACCTTAACCAGTGAAACTGACTGCACGGCAGGATTAGCGCTGAATAGTGTGGCAGATAAACAGTTAATAAGATTATGCGATATAAGATCATCGGGCCGTTCTGTAACTCCCCAACCGGACCTCACCGGAAAATTGTACCTATTTAGTTGCCTCCAGAGTCACTACCCCTTCCTATCCTGCAAATTTCAAGCCCCGGGACGCCCCCGTTGCTTAAAACAAAGCGAGAGAGTAAAACCTTTCCCCTGCGCTTCACTGGGACGGCTCGCGGGTGATTCCCGATTATATCAATAACCACTGACCATGAGATTTGGGGATCCGCTCTCACTGAGCATATTTATTTATATAGCATAGTTTATTTTATTTGAGATCAACTACAAACAATGTTTAATTTATAAAGTTTTGAAATTTAAGTCAATAACAATAGGCTGAAGCCAGAGCCAATGGGGAAAGTTGAGCAGGAAGTTGCAGCTCATTTTCATGTAAGGGAACACACCCCTGAAACAGCACTTTTTAGACCCGCCCCAAAATTGACACTTTTCAACACGTTATAATAAATGATCTGTATTGTATTTGGATCTGAAAGTTCATGGTCACATTCAGGAGAGCCATACGATTAATATTACATCTTGTAAAAAGGGGCATAATAGGTGCCCTTTAAGTAAAAGAAATGGCTTAATGCTGATTTTTTTTATTTCCATTACAACAACAACACTGAATCCAGACACCGCACCAATATCTCTGAATCAAGGTATGTATATCATCCTCATTTCAGACACTAAATTCACACAGAATCAGTATCTAAATGTAGTGAATCCTCTGAATCTTTTTTTTTTTTTTTTTCATGATAAATATGGATAATTATGTTGCATTTGATAAAAATCACACTGACACCGGGAGTAACATCAACTTATTGTCTCTTTTTACTTAGCCTCTGTATATCAGACCTTAGTAAAAGAACACATCCATTGGTCAGGCATGACCGAATGCTTTCAGCACAATCGAACACGATGCATCACTGAACATTAACTTAATGCGTTATCAAATAACACTTGTGAGAGAACACAACATTTCCCCCCCTCCTACAGGGTTTCAAACATGAAATGTTGACACAAAGTCCTGCAAGTGCCCTGGGCGAGAACGAATGCGGACAGGCCGCGGAGAAACACGGGGATGAGGCTGGGCAGCCTGTGATGGGCAGGCACAAATCTCAGCTGGCAGGTTGGTAGAAATGTCTGGAGCCTGTGCAGGAGCTATCCGAGGTGTCAGCTGGAGCGCTGGGGTGTCCTGCCGGGCTGTGGGTGTGGCTTGAGATGTAACTCCTGTCGTATGTGCCAGGGGCGGCACTTTGCGGAGGCGGCTTGCATGCCACCGTGTGCCATCACTGAGCAAGAAGGTGGCTGGGCCCAGCTGATGAGTAACTTGGAGAGGGGCAGACCAATAGGAAGCGAGTTTGTTGTCTCTGTGAGGTCTGCGAACCCTGACCCAATCTGTGGCCTTTATATCAGGGACCTTAACCCGTGCTGAGAGATCGAATTTCTGCTTCATCCTCCTTTGCTGGCGGGTGACAGAGGCCCTGACTCTCTGTAGTGGTTCCTGAGGCAGTGCAGGGCTGAGCCTGTCGAGGGGAAGGTGGAGCTCACGGCCAAGCATGAGGAAAGCTGGAGAGACCCCTGTCGTAGAGTGTTGGGTGGCCCTATAGTGCAGCAGTGTGTGGTGGATGGCCTGTGAGAAGCTCCATCCCTGGAACAAGTGCGCTCTGAGGCTGTTTTTTAGTGACTGATGAAAGCGTTCAACGCCACCATTAGCCTGAGGATGATAATATGCCGTGCGGATGTGATGAATACCTTTGTTTTTGAAGGTATGTTGTGAACTCTGCCGAGATCAGCTGTGGGCCATTGTCAGTAGTGATAGTGTTTGGGAGGCCCCAACGGGAAAACAGAGAGTCCAGGAAGTTAATTATGACCTGAGAGGTCACAGAGCCGGTGGCAATGAGTTCAGGCCATTTCGAATGCAGGTCATACACAACCACTAGGAAGCGTTGGTGATGAGGAACTCCCTGTACTCCCTGTATCTCACATATGTCCAGCTGCAGGTGGTCCCAGGGCTGCGATGGCCAAGCGAGTGGCTGTAGGGGCGGGGGGGCCTGGTGACCAGTCTTACCGCTCAAGAGACAGGCAGCACAGTCTTTTACTAGGGCCTCGATGTCTTTATCTATCCCTGGCCACCAAACACGCTCTCTGCAGCGCTGCTTCAACTTCACAATACCCAGGTGGCCCTCGTGAGCCATTGCCAAGACACGTGCACGTAGGGTGCTGGGGATGACTGTGCAGAGACCGCGTGCCACACAGGTATCGTTCCAGCAAGACAGCTCCTGCTTTATCCTGGAGAATGCTGCCAGCCCCTCTGGCACCTCCTGAGGCCAGCCGTTCAGAATATAGACACGGAGCTGAGAAAGGACTGGGTCCTGTTCCGATGCCTCCTTCAGTTCCTGTAATGATATGACGGCCTGGAGGGGTGCGTGTAACATCTGGACAATGTCCCGTTCCACCTGGTCCGTGTCGGTGTGAATGGGTGTGTTGGGGTGTGGTGGAGCGGAGCGGGACAGTAGATCGGCCACAACATTGTCCCTGCCAGGGGTGAACTTCAGATCGAAATTATACTGGCGAAGACGGTCAGACCAGCGGTGTAACCTCAGTGGCCTGTGGCCTGTTCCAGATGTGGAAAGCAGTGCAGTCAGGGCCTGAAGATCTGTCCTGAGGGTGAATGCGCGACCATAGAGGTACAAATGCCATCTCTCGCAGGCCCAGATGCAGGCCAATGCTTCACGTTCCCCCACCGAGTATCTCTGCTCCGTCTGATTGAGGGCCCGTGATGCAAAGGCGATGGGCTTCTCGACGCCTCGCTGGGTCTGTGACAGCACTGCTCCTATGGCTGTAGCTGATGCATCGCAAGTTACCCAGGTGGGGCTGGAGATATCGAAGTGAGCCAACACCGGGGCTGTGGTGAGCTGCACTTTGAGTCCACGCACAGCATCAGAGCATGCTTGTGTCCACACCCATGGCTCATCCTTACGCAACAGTCGTCGCAGTGGGGCAGTGGTAGCAGAATAATGTGGGAGGAACTTCAGGTAGTAGCCCGTCATGCCCAAAAAAGAGGCAACCTGCGCAGCTGAGCTGGGTTCGGGAATGGCCAGTATGGCATCTATATTTGATCGAAGTGGTGTGACGCCATCTGCCGACAGCTGGAAACCCACATATTCAATGGTCGGTGCAGAGAAGATGCATTTTTCAGCGTTGAGGGTTAGTTTGTGTTCAGCTAGGGCTGCAAAGACTCTGCTGAGGCGTTCGTCATGACTCTCGGGGGTGGGCCCATGGATAACCACATCATACAGGTAAATGGCCACCCCCGGTATACCAGCCAGCACCGATACCATAATTTTTTGAAAACAGCTAGGGGCGGAGCTAAGTCCAAACGGCATACGTGTGTAGCGAAACACACCTGGATCACAAAAGCTGTGAGGTTTCTGCTGCTGGGGTGGAGAGGTACTTGTAGGTAACCCTGTCTAAGGTCCAGTTTAGAGAACACAGTTGAGCCATGGAACTGTGCAATGAGCTCTTCTGAGGTAGGCAGAGGGAACCTGTCCGGGATCACTGCCTTATTCACTGCTCGCAGGTCAACGCACACCCGTAGAGCCCCTGACTTCTTCTGAGCTACCACCAGGTTCGAGACCCAGGGCGACGCATCCACTGGTTCAATGATGCCAATGTCCAGCAGCTGCTTAAGCTCAGCCGAGACACTATCACGGAGAGCCAAGGGAATGCGGCGGAGCGGTTGGATGACTGGTTTAATGGTGGGGTTCAGGAGAGGTTGGTGGGCAAAAGCAGTAAGGCAGCCCAAGCCTTCAAAAAGGGACGGCCATTTTTGCTGCCAAGGCGTGGAAACTGTCAAGATCGCAGCTCCCTTCGTGTCCACTAGTGAAAATCCCAGAGCTGAGAACAAATCCAGATCCATCAGGTTGGCCCCGCGACGGGCAACGTGGAAGGTAAAGCTGGCCACCATCTTATTGCCATATCCAACGCTCACTTGCAGGGAACCCACTAAGTCAATCTTTGAGTCACCATAGCCACAGAGTGAAGCAGCTGGTGCTGAAAGTGGCAGGGCACCGAAAAAAGTGTTATATGTGTGCATGTTCAGGAGAGACACACTAGCACCAGTGTCCAAAAGCAGTGGGATACACACATCATTTAGGCGCACTGAACATGCTTTAAACGAGACTGGTCCAGAGTAGACATTGTGAATGATAGTGGGTGCTTGGACTGACACAGCTGGAGCAGAGCGGCAGACTGAAGCGAAATGATTACGCTTACCACAGTTGCGGCATGTTTGACCACGGGCTGGGCAGTTCTGTGCTCTAGACAGATGAGATGATGATCCGCAGTTATCACAGGGCCGTGGTGTTTGTGCTTGTGGGCGTGGCCGCGACCGCTGTTGGCGCCTCAGTAGCATAACCGTAGAGGAATCTGCTGCCGCCAACGTGTCGTTCTGGCTGGGCTGTAACGTCGATGGTGGCATGGGGCAGGGGGCTGAGCAGTCCGCGATTGTTTGCTGTTTAGTCAGAGCCGACGCACATGCAGCTGCACTCTCTATTCGCACTGCAATCGTGATTGCCCGGGACAGTGATAAATCATCCGGTTCTAATAGCAGAGTCTCACGCACTTTTGCATCGTTGGTATGTTCAATTAACTGGTCACGAATCATTTCGTCCTGCAACGCACCAAACTTGCATGTACTAGCCAATCCTCGCAAGTTGGCAACGTACTGTTGCACAGACTCACCGGGCAGCTGATGTCTTTGGCGGAACAAAAAACGTCGCAACAGAGCGCTCTGTGGCGCTGCAAAGTGTGCATTCGGTAGTTCCACGGCTGTGTCAAAATCGCTTGTGGTGCCTGACTCGAGCGCTGACAACACTCGCTGACCCTCGGCTCCCAAGCAATGCAGCAACAGCGCTTTTTTCCGGGCTGCGCTCACTTCCATCAGCCCCACTGCCAAGATGAATGTTTCGAAGGACTGTAACCAGCGAGTCCAGGGAATCGGAGGCTCGCCGGGCAGAGCAAGGAAAGGAGCAGGAGGTGGTAGTGCGATATCAGCCATCCTCGTCGCCAAATGTTGCGTTTGATAAAAATCACACTGACACCGGGAGTAACATCAACTTATTGTCTCTTTTTACTTAGCCTCTGTATATCAGACCTTAGTAAAAGAACACATCCATTGGTCAGGCATGACCGAATGCTTTCAGCACAATCGAACACGATGCATCACTGAACATTAACTTAATGCGTTATCAAATAACACTTGTGAGAGAACACAACAAATTATGCTCTTAAATTTACCATTTCATTTGTAGTTTGTTGTTTCTCTGTATGTTGTTAAACACAGTAATGCTGAATGTGTGTCTCTGTATCGTCTCAGTGATTGTGATTGTTGTCGTCGCTTCATTCGCTGTTCTCCTTCCTGCTCTGATTCTTTGGCTGATTCGGAAAAAAAGAGCCGGTGAGTTTTTAGAGTTTCTCATATTCTGGTACAACAGACAAAAAACATCTGACTTAGTATTTACAGATAAAATGAGTTCACACAAATAATGTTTCTATTCTGCAGCACTAGAATTCTGTTAGACTCTTTTAGAAATCGATTGGTTTGTGTGTTTGATCATAACTATTCCCATGGCATTATTTTTCAGGTGTCAGAAGAGCGACTGATGACTCTGTGGTGAGTTTTGTAGGTTGATCATGAGCTGTTAGTGTCCATGAGCTCCACAGACGACTGACTCTGAAATATCACACTCTTATTAGTCACATCAGATCAGGACAAGTTACTGTATTTCTACTGTTTCTGCTCTAAAGCTCACAGATAGAAATAAATAAAATAGAACCAATGACACAATCAACATTTCTATTCATCCTGTGCCCAGTGAACAATATGATTCATCTTCAGTGATTTTGTGAATATTTTCATATCTGTGTATATCTGACAGTTACTGTGGTAATTTTCCTGTCATGTTACAGTAGGATCTGTCATCTTAACCTCGTGTCTGTATAATAGATTTTCACTAAACCTGTAGGTTTTACACATACTTTACTTTAACATTTGCAGCTCCTGAGATAAATAATTAGTCTGCTTCACACAGTAGTGATGGATGGGCCTTTAATAACTTATTTTCATTGATGTTTAGGAGCAGACAGATGATGTGACTTATACTGAAGTTACTGTGAACAAGAAAAACCGAGACAAAAAGAACAAGGTGAGCAAACACTTCCTCAACATGACCGATATCCGTTTTATTATATGCAGTTCTTCTAAATTAGTCTTGAATTGAGCTCAAACAACATGCTGTAATAGTTGTGTGTTAAAACAGTAACTGTGATGTTGATTCAGGTTCGCTGTGATGATAAAGTGACTTACGCTTCCATCAGAGGAGCAGAAGCTGGAGCTCAGGAAAACTGCAGTCAACTTTATGCCTCTGTGAACAAGAACCATCACAAATCAGACAAATAATTACACAAAACCACATATTATATAATTGAACCCTAATGGTTTTGTTTAGTCAGGCCCGTAGCCAGCCTAGCGGAAGGAGGGGTTCTTTTTTTTCCAAAAAGTGGACCTTTTTCAGTTCCCACTCATTTTGTATTTAACTATGAGGTTTAAATACTTCATTTTGTTGACTTCTCATGCACCAATTTGTGCTGTATTATCATGTGTGCTGGTATTTTAATAAGCATGATTTTTTGATTCACCAAAAATATTTACTACAATGTTGTCAAACCGCTTACCAAGATATCGCTTTGTTCAGTAAATATACACAAATAGCTAAAGCAATAGGTAATTTAATGAAATGATCATTCATTTAATTAAATTAGATTCTTTGTACTGACACATATCCAAATGGTGGGTGGACATGTGTCCCTCTAGGGGGGTCTGGGGGCATGCCCCCCAGGAGAAAATTTTACACATTTTAAAGTGAAATTCATTAATTTGGTGCACTTTAAGAACTCAAAAGTAAGAGCTCCAACCCATGTTCATTGTACAAATTGAACAAAAAAAAAGTTGATGACAGTCTGAAAAATCAGTACTAGAACTGCCCCTGGTGAGAATATACTGTGTTCTTCCTTGATCCATGCTACACCCTTCCACTGAGTTTTCTGAGCCCCCATTCTGGGCCCCTTTCAACCTCTGAGCCCTATGCAGTCTTTCCTCCTTTTCAAAATACAAATATCAAGAAAGGAATTTTATGCAATAAAAAAATGAAATAATAATAATAATAATAATAATAATAATAATAATAATAATATATATATATATATATATATATATATATATATATATATATATATATATATATATATATATATATATTATTTTTTTATTTTTAAAGACCTGCAGAAATAGAATTAATATGGAGCACGCTGCCCACAAGGCCATCGGCGCCGACAACCACATTTTTGTATGATGAAATTTTTAATAATAATTATTCACCTCAATACCATGGTATAAAAATTAACTACATGGGTTCTAGGTGTTTGTATGAAGAACAGTGATCTTAGTATTAATGCACAAACGCTATTAATCACAAAATACTGTAATTATATTCCAGTACTCCTTTAATAGTTTTAATACATGTATACATAATAATATAACAGTTCGATATGTCCCATAATTCTGCCGCAATACCATAATGCAGTCAGTGTTACAGTAAAAATAATCCATATTAAATGATTCTGACTATCGTTGCGCACAGTGTTTCTGCTGTTTGTCAGCGCTGTTTCATCTGTTTAAATCGCCATGTCACTGTGTTCTTCACCGAATTCAAGCGCTTCACTCCGGTTCTCACAGCGCTGTTTCATGATCGCGAGTAAACTCATCTGCTCTAGTAAACTTGCGCTCCACTGCTGTGTGAACTGTGATCCGAGTGGACAAACGGTCCGTGTGGCGCTTCAAATGGCTAGCACATTTAATCCATAACGCTATTTTTGTCTTTCCGTCCCCAAATTTAAGACCTCTTGAAATTATAGTTAAGACTTATTATATTTCTTATACTTATTAAGGTATTTAATACTTTTTATGGCTTTAAAAGTGCGTTGTTATTTAAAAGAACACTTATTTAAAAAAAAAAAAAAAAAAAAAAAAAACGTACATAAATTCAGGACCTTTGACTGGATGGGGTGGGTCGTTCGAACCACCCGAACCCCCCCTGGCTACGGGCCTGATTAGTGCCGTTATAAATACTGTCAGTGTCCTTTACATTTTAGCAAACAAGCTCTGATTCATTTGTAGTTATTGGTTATTCTGGTTGTCATGTTTTTTGTACAGTAGCTGTCTGTGTGTCTTTATTATTAGGATCTGCAGGCTTGAACAAAGTAAAAAATGGAGACCAGTTTTACTTTTTTAAAACAGTTATTAAAACTTTAAAACTGTCCAAAAATACAACATGTGTTACCCATCTCTCCATTTGTTACCCACTAGTAATCCAGATTTGGTAAACTGAAAAAGTGTGTATCTGGATTATTGTTATCCAATCCAATTTTTCCATGGTCCGATTCACTGATCCTGAATAGTAAAATAGGATTTCCAAGTCCAGATCGTTCTAAACTAGATTAATCTCTTTGAACAACTGGCCCCAGTTGTTACAAGTGGTTAATTAATTAACTGTCAGTTTGCACTAATTATGAGAACAGGCAAATATACTGTACATGATGATGTAAACATTTATCACAATATCACACATTGATAATTTGGTGTTTGAACTGTTTGAGGAAATGTTTGTAATATTATATTTTATTTGTCAACAATAAAATAGCTTTCGTCAAACATGTATATGTATGGTGAAATTTATTTTCCATCAATATACAAGCTATATCAAGATAAATCAATACTACTGGATCTGACAGTTTTTTCTAAGTGTCAATTGATTATTAAATATCAAACACAAACTATGTTAAAATGGCAGCATTTCCAGCACTCAGTGTCTGAATTCTGACAGTGAGGTTGTTGGGAATGGTTTCACATACAGCCAGAGTATTTTACTAGGGAGCCCCCAACTTTCTGTGTATATATCAATAATAACAACAAATACAACTTTTCATCATCTGCATTTGTCATGTAATAATTAACTGCAGGTCAATCAACTGCACACAGAGATAAAGATTCTTTAAAATATATCAAAGTATAATTCTGGATTTCTCCATAACTAAAACCAGTGTGGTCAAAGTAACTCTCTTTTTTCCCCTCTCAATCCTAATGGTTTTCTTTTGTTATCTTTGTGTTCTGGGCACCAAACGCAACTTCTCCCCAGGCGCTGCAGCAAAAATAGCTGCCCACTGCTCTGGGTGTGTGCTCACAGTGTGTGTGTGTGTGTGTGTGTGTTCACTATTCACTGCTGTGTGTGATTGGTTAAATGCAGAGGGCAAATTCCAAGTACTGGACACCATACTTGCCACACGTCACGTCACTTTATAGTATTTTCAGGGTGGTGAGCTCACTGTTGAGGTTTGGAAACATGTTATTTTACTGTGAGAACTCAGTTTGTTTGACCACACAGGTTATTAAAGAAACTCAGAAGAGGAACTGACATCTTAACTCACACAAAACTGATGATCTCTGAACCCAGTTTGGTCTGATGGGTGTGAATTCTCACACATTCAGGCTGTGTTCACACAACACCATTTTCAACTTTAAAAAAAAAAAAGTTCATGCATTTTTTTTTTTTTCGGTTGTTCATTTACACAACGGTGAAAAATAAAAACAGAGGAATAAAAGGTTTCAAAGTACACATTTTTGAAAACAAGCCTGATATTGTTTCTGTGTGAACTAAAAAGAATATATATAAAAAAATAAATAAATAAAAAAAAAGAAACAATTGTGAAACCAACATTGTGTGCATACATAGTAAGTGTTTAATCATGAACTATTGGCCTGGCAAACATAATACAGCACATTTAGTCATGTTTAGTCATGAATCTGTGTGAACGGAGGTTGTTATGACAAAGTTGTTGTCTGTAATGTGCTAAATAAATAAAGTGTGACTTGACCTTTGTTAGTTTGTGTGTTGTATTCATACTCTTTGTGTAAACTTTTGTCTGGTTTTAATTGATCATGGTGGCTGTGGACCGAACACTTTGTGTGACATTACATGTTTCCTGTAGTATTTCCAGAGCTGTGATCTCACTGTTGAGGTTTGGAAACGTTACTGTGATCATCTCTGAACCCACATTAGACTGATGGGTGTGAATCTGGACACTCATGCTGCTCTTTATGAGACTGTCTGTCTGAACACAGGAAAGAAAGACTGACAGAAAGAGAAAATGGCTGATAAGTGTCATTTGTGTCTGCTGGGACTGATCATTCTCTCTTCACTTCTCACAGGTAAACACATTTCTACATGCTCTTTAAAGAGTTCAATATAAATATACATACAGATAAATGTTTTACTAGAGCTGGTCTGGTGTTGAGATTGTGAATGAGTTACTCTGTTCAGGTTTTATTCTTCCTGACATTCATGCTCTGATCTCAGAGTCACATTTACAAATATTGTTTTATTTCTGACACTGAATAAAACACTGAGAATGACCTGCTGACACAGGAATATATTTATTAATATATTATCATAATAATCACTCAAATGTTCTTGTGTTTCAGGTACCAGTGGAGTGGATGATGCTCATGTGTTCATCAGTTCTGGTGAAAATGTCCGTCTGCCCTGTAATAATGCTCTTCATGAATACAAATCAACTACATGGATCTATAATAACAATAATTCAGCAGCAGTTGATCTGGTTGCTTTAGGGATAAAGAAGAAAGACATCGAGAGACATGAGAGACTGAGTCTGGGGTCTGACTGCTCTCTGAACATCAAGAACGTCATAAAAGAAGATTATGGATCTTACACCTGCCGACAATATGTGAATGGACAACAACAAGGAACTGATGCACGTGTTTATCTGCATGTTCTTCATGGTAATTTTATGATTATGTGGTCAATTTAAAAAGGGCAAATTGTTAATTTAAACTCTCATGATGATTGAAGAGTGTGTGATTTGTGTGTTATTTTGTGTTTCAGTCTCTTCATCATCCTCACAGACTGAGATCAGTGCAGGCAGCTCTGTGACTCTCTCCTGTCAGTTGTATTCATATACTGGAGTCTCTTGTGATGATTGGATCCGTTCTGAGGGAATTCATCTGTTCTGGGTGAATCAGGCTGGTGTTAAACTGACAATATCAGACTCCAGATATCAGATATCACCTCCAGGACACTGTATCATCACTCTGACTACAACACTCCTGAATGAAGATGACAACAGAGAGTGGAGATGTGAAGTTACTCACAGAAATCAAGTCAAGACCTCAGTCACATATACTATCAAGAGTTCAGGTGAGAAAACAATCTCATCAATCATTTTAATTCCTCATAATGTCAATAATACTAAGGACTATTAGTATCATTGAAGCAGAACAAATGAAGGAACAAAAGCTTCTTTCAGTCTGACAGAAGAGAAACTCAAATCAAGTTTAACTGTCCAAGAAGTGCTGCTGTAAATAATGAATAATGAACTTCACAGCAAAACTAACATGTTATATAATGTGATCATCAAAGTTAAAATATAATCTGAACTAACATTCATCCTTTACAGCTCAAGATAAAACGACAGCAGTGATTCCAGTCCACATCACAAAATCAACTACAACGACAGCAGTAACTTCTACACGAGGTACAGTCAAAAAAATAATAATTTTCACTGCTGTCACTTGCACTGAATCCTCTCTTGTCCGTGTTATTTAACAAATGCACATAATCACTTTAGTTATATTGAAAAAGTTGTTAATTGAAAATTAAGTGCTATTTTGAATAAAGGTAAATCTGTTTGTGTTTAATGTTCAAATGTTGTTTCTGGTGTTTTGAGGAGTTTGTGTTGTTGAAGTTTTGTGGTTTTCATTGTGCTGAAGGGTGGAGCTCGTGGTTTGGTTGTAGATGATGACGATGAAACAGCCATTTTGTTTTGTTTTGTTTTGTTTTTTGCTTTGTTTTGTTTGTTTAACGACTGTTACAAAAAAAAAAAAAAAAAAAAATCACTTGTTTTAGAAAGTGCCTGATTTGTGAAAACTTTCACAATGCCATTTTTTCCATTGCCATTTTGTTCTTTCTTCCCTTTATCTTGTGTAATAATATGGGCCTTCACACCAGAGGAACCTTTCCATAGTTCCTAGTATTTAGTTGTAGGGACTCCATTTAGTTTGTAGAGTCTAAATCAGGTCTATAGGGACTATCAGTGATGTAAGTGTGCACTGATTGACCAAACACATACAAAACAGCAACTACACATCATATTTAAAAAGCCAAGTAAAAATTTTTGTATAAAAAAATATTTTACAAACATGTAAAACAGCGATAATGTTTATAAATGTGTGAATAAAGACGTTGCTTTCGGACGCTTCAGAGTTCCTGCTGCCGGTGCAAATGAAACAGGAAAACGACCTTGAGGGGGAAATTGGTTTTCTAGAAACCACCATGATGGCTACTTCCTACAACTGAGTTCTTACAGCAAACATTATGTGCTGTGAAAGCACCTAATGACATTTTTAGTTAAATATTAGTTAATAGCTTTACAGAGAAAATTTAACACACTTGACAGTCCATTATTAATATTTTATCCCATTATATCACACACACAATTTATAAAACTCTACTCTTCAGTTTGGCATTGTGAAATAGTAGTGATCAAAGATATATAATGCATAAAAATGCTTAAAAATCCTACATGGGTCATACAGGCCCTAATAGACTATACTATTTCATAAATCAGAATAGCCTAGCATGACCCATGTAGGAGTAATTATAATAATCAATAATGTCATTAATTCAGGCCAAGCTGAAGGTTTGTGGTTTCACCATTCATTCATGATGGACTCATGAAGCAGCACAAGTTCATTTATCATTTCTGTGATGTGAAGCTCAAGTATGATGTGATGATGATGTTCATTATGTTTGAACTGAACTAACAGACAGTTGGGCTGCTGGATCGTTGATCAGAGGTATGACGCGTCTTTGCATTGTTCGTTGTTTTATACGTTTGATTTTTGTTTTATACATTGAAGTTTCACAGTCTGATTTTTCTCATAATCCTCTCTATCATCTGTCCACACATCTTTCCTGCAGTGATTGTGATTATTGTTGAGTTTGCAGTGTTTGCTGCTCCTACTGTGATTCTTCTTCAGATCATCTGTGCAAGAAGAGCTGGTGAGTTTTTCAGATGATTCACATTGATCTGGAACAAAGTCTTTAGTCATGAGAGCTCAGTAAATGCTTTTGTTGAATTATTTTGCAGGGAGGAAGAACTTACAGCACTGAGAGGAAATAGTGAATAAAATACTCTCTACTAATAAAAGGCCAAATTACAGCACAATGTATCTTCATCTCAATGATGTTATGAATATTTGTATGCAGCTTTCAAGGATATTTGTTTATACATAAAATATGTGGCCATTTTCTAAACTTGATTCATCTGATCGTTTCATTAAACTTTTTAAGGCTTTTTACATGTTGTAATTGTTGATTTTAACTGATGGTGTGACATGTCTGTTAATTATCATACGACATATTTACAGATGTATCTTAATGTTTTCTGTTCATTCAGTGATCATTTCAATTCATAGACAAATCCTTACTTATGAAAATATATGAATTCACATACATCATGCAGTGACTTTTTTACTTTTTTTGTAAAATACAAAATGCAGAAATATAAATTCACAATTCACAAACATCTTTTTTGGTTTTCAGATATGTGTTTATACAAATATGTATTCAATATTTTAATATTGCATTTATGGTCACACGTTTTATCATTTGACACTGTAAGAGCCATTTTTGTCCTCACTGTACATTGTCATGTATGTGTGTGTCCAGTAGGGGTCACTCTAGGGTAATTGTTGACAGAATATAGGTGGGAACTTTCCCTCAGGTAACAGGTGTTAACATTCAAAAACAAGTTGGAAATGGAAGGAAAAACTTTGAAAGTAGGAAGGACACAATAATATCTAGACTCTGTATTGATCACACAGCTCTTAATCAGTCATTATTTATTATTGGTAAACATGAATCAAGTAATTGCAATAAATGTGGCATTTAAGAGGCATTGTGAAGCATATGAACATTGTGAAGCATATGAAAGAGAAATAATTTGATTAATAGAGGAATTAAGTTTGTTGAATATTGAAAATATAACAGTTAAGTCAATACTAAAGAATGTACAGTGCAATTATTAATTATTTGAAAGCAATAGGTATAATAGAATTTGGTCACATCACATAATGAAGCATAAAAGAATTGAATTGTATCTTTATTTAATACTCCTTTAGTTTATTATTATTATTATTATTATTATTATTATTATTATTATCATCATCATGTTACGACCCGTGGCTCAAAGGGGAAGCAACAAGGGAGGGACGCACGGAAACATAAAGCTGAGTTGGAAAAGGCTTTATTCAATTTAAACATAATTCACTAAAAAGAAAAAAGAAAAGAAACAACGAAACCTAATAATATTCCTGAACACGTCAGAGTCAGTGTGTAGGGCAAGGTGCCTGGATGCAACATTGTAATGTACTGATGGTGCCGTGTAAAAAGTGCCAAAAATAACCAAACTCCAACCAAATATCACCCAAAGTCCAAACCCACACCCCCGTTTGCCCCAACTATCGCTCTTTTAAGGGAGCACTCGGAGCGCGGCAGCAGGTGTATTCAATCTGCAAATGGCCACAAATAGAACCGCCAATCACATCTCACAGGCTCAATGACGGGCCGTCACACCCCTCCCCATAAGACAGGGAGTCTGCAAAGAGACCTTTGTGAGGAATCCATTTCCTCAGCAACACTCCATCACTGACCACATAACCACGAGCAAGGCTACCCACTTCTGCTGGAGTAACAGCACTCTGGAACAGTACATCCAAAGAGGAATCGCCACGCTGCTCACTTCCAAGTTCCTCTGCTGACATAGGAAAAGACAGTGCAGACAAATCAGGAATAAACAAATCAGTACAGACTTTATTTGACTGAATTTCCTTTTGAGAAATAATTTCATCCTCTCGCTGCTTCATAGCGCGAGTTGCTACACAGGCGGCATCTTGACGGTGTTCGATTTCATTCTTATTTGCAATAACTATCGGGAACAGTGAACTGTCAGCCCAAACACGCCCACCTACCAGTCCGTTTCCCAAAATGATATGAACTCCTTCAATTGGTAACGCTGGCCGTACTCCTACTACCACATCACCTTGAATCAGCTCCGACTGAAGTTTCACTTTATGAAGAGGCACAGACAAAACATTCAGTCCTATACCCTTAACTAACACGCTCTCACCAGTATGTGACTGCGGAGAAAAAGGAAGAACAGATTCTAAAATGAACGAATCCATCGAACCAGTGTCCCTTAATATTTTCACAGGAACTTTCTTCTCCTCTCCTAAAGATACCCAACCTTCTGAAATAAAAGGCGAGAAAGAAGACGAAAATTCACCCCCGAATGTCGGATTTGTCACTTCTTCAGACCGAGCTGACGATACTGAAACAATGGAATTAACAAGTGCACGTGACACGGTTCGTTTATCTTTATTCTTAAGTACTGGACAGTCCAATTTCCAATGCCCCTTCTCCCGACAGTAATTGCATACCTTACTCGGATCAAATTTCCCTGTGAACACCCGCTCATTTTTAAATGGAGTTTTTACAAATGAAGCAGACTGAACATCACGAACATGTACATCAACAAAAGCGGATTTATGCGTCAGCACAAAATCGTCAGCTAACATTGCCGCTTCCTCAGGAGTTTCAACATTGTGCTCACTGATATATATAGCAACACGACTCGGAAGTGAGTTTTTAAATTGTTCTAAAACCATCAAGTGGCTTAGATCTTCAAAAGTCTTAATGTCCAATGCTGTGCACCAACGATTAAAGTTCCTCCTCGAATCTCTGACAAATTCTAAATGTGTTTGGATGTCATCTTTTCTCTGCAAACGAAAACGCTGTCTGTAAGCTTCTGGTACGCATTCATACGCCTTTAAGATTACAGATTTGACTTTATCATAATCTCTACAATCATCAATCGACATTGAAGAGAAAACTACTTGTGCTTTCCCTGTTAAAACACACTGAAGCAAAGCTACGCAATCATCATTTGACCAGTTCATCATTTTTGTCATACGTTCGAACAAGTTAAAAAAAAGTGTCAGGGTCTTCTTCGTTAAACTTCGGAACTAGTTTTAAGTTTGAAGTAAGCGAAAGGGACATACCTTGTTCCTCACCAGAGTTAGACAGCCTACCCTCCTTTACCAGTTTCAATTTGAGGGTTTCCACCTCAAGTTTTGCTTTTTCCAGTTCCAACTTATTACCCTCAGAGCGCTGCTTTAACTTTTCATGCTCCATCTGCAAAAGTAGTAACTCTTTCTGCTGTTCAAAAGACAAATTCGTTTGTAAATTAGATGCACCTGGTATTGACTCCTCCATATTGGATTTTAACAAGCCTTTTCCAGTCAACTCAGTTCTCAAAATAATTTTCACGTTTTCTCTACCAAATCTTTTATCCTTAATCCCTATTTTATAATATTCCGCTATTTTTAACAATTGTTCCTTAGAACATCTTTCTAAAATTTCATGAGAAGGTGAAGTAATAAACGAATCAAAATCGTCCATGAAAATTCACCAAAAAACAATTTAAATTTACACCGTGCAATCAAATAACGAGAGATCCCTCTAACTACCTATCCAATATTCTAACTACTTCAACCCTAGTCTTCACGCGATTATTTGTGGGGGGTATTTATGCACTATAGCCCGTTGGGTGAAAAACGCAACCGGTTCAACCAGCGACGCTTTCAACACCACGGATGTGCCCCCGAGATAAATACTACTACCCACGTTCACCGCAACACTACACAAAAAAAAAAAACAAACACGACACGTTTCAAAGGAAACATGCTGCTAATCCTAACAGGGAAACTCACGTTCAAAAGACAATATTGCACAGATGTACTTACCAACTGGTGATTTAACACGACGATTAAGCAAACTTGGGTCTGATTCAAACTAATTTACATGCATCCCTAAAACCAATTAATCAAAATTAAATTTTTCTTATACTAAGTTAATCCCGGACGAGCCCCCAATTTGTTACGACCCGTGGCTCAAAGGGGAAGCAACAAGGGAGGGACGCACGGAAACATAAAGCTGAGTTGGAAAAGGCTTTATTCAATTGAAACATAATTCACTAAAAAGAAAAAAGAAAAGAAACAACGAAACCTAATAATATTCCTGAACACGTCAGAGTCAGTGTGTAGGGCAAGGTGCCTGGATGCAACATTGTAATGTACTGATGGTGCCGTGTAAAAAGTGCCAAAAATAACCAAATATCACCCAAAGTCCAAACCCACACCCCCGTTTGCCCCAACTATCGCTCTTTTAAGGGAGCACTCGGAGCGCGGCAGCAGGTGTATTCAATCTGCAAATGGCCACAAATAGAACCGCCAATCACATCTCACAGGCTCAATGACGGGCCGTCACAATCATCATCATCATCATCATTATTATTATTATTATTATTATTATTATTATTATTATTATTATTATTATTATTGTGTCAGTAATATCCATCATGCTCCAGTCCAGTAGGTGGCACCTGCTAAGTAGGTTTGCCAACCGCCATTAAAAAGAAAAGAAGAAGGTAAGGGGTGTTAAACATCTGCAGTTTGAGGGAATTACTCTGGAACAAGGTTATTATAGTTTTGATTTTTTTTAAAAACCGTTTTATTTTAATATCGTTTTGAACTTTGAAGTAAAATTTAGTTTCGTTTTTCTTAGTTTCATTAATATTTTTTTTAGTATTAGTTTAGTTTTTATTTTGTGAGCATATTTCTATTTCGTTTTATATAGTTTCAGTTTTAGTTTTATTTAAAAAAAAATCACTTTCAGAGCGACTTAATTTAACCTAATGAGCAATTGTCTAGTGACACAAAATTAAAGCATGCTGAGTAAAACTGTACAAGCGGTCAAGCATTTTTACTCCATAAATCTACACAAGTTGCGCTTACATTATCATAATAAACGGCAGTAATTGTGTTATAATATTTAATTAGAAAATAAATATAATTTGTTTATATTGGATATTTTATCTTATTTAACCATAATCATGATACTGTAACTGTCATGTCTTGCTTACTTTCCAGCAAACAAACACGCATAACTGGAACTAATTAAATTCAATAATAATGGCAGAGCCTTTCGATTCGCAGCGTTGCACACTATTGGATTCTGCAGCTGAAGTGAAGGACAGCTTAGGGAGCGTTCGTTGCTTGCTTTTTGTAGTCTATATAACTTTATTTTATACGTTGTATAAAGTATACACTGCAGAGGCAATAAGGCATTTTTAGTTTGTTATTTTCATTTATGAAGAATTATAAACGTGTTGTTCAAAACATTGTTTACAAGACAGGGAAACGTTTTATTGTTTATGAAATGGATACGCGTTCTCATCTTTTTTTTCTGTTGCGCTGCTTGTCTGTTTTTCTACAAAGCACCACATTGAAATGCCTCTTTTTGGTTTAATCTCTTGCGTTACATGAGAAAATAAATAATTTTGCCTTACTGATGCTTTAGATTTAATGCGGTGCCGGCGGTTCATGTCGCTGTCTAGGCTATGTAAAACGGGCCGGGTCGGGTACAGAATGTGCTGCTGCCGGATTACGGGTCGGGTGTTCTGTTAAGTCCCCTACTGATGGTGAGCGTTTACCAAACAGCACCCGTGCAGGAGTCTGTTTTAAAGTGTTTTCATCTATCTGTCAGATATCCGCACGTCTATGATGCGCCATTTACAGGTAGGCTATTTCCCTAAACCACCACACAGCTCGTACATTTTTCCGCCACCGAGTGAGAAAGTAATTATTACGAAAAACGATTTTTTTTTTTTTTTTTGATAATTATTATTTTATTTCAGTTAGTTTTTCAGTAACTGTTGTTAGTTTCGTTTCGTTTTAGTTTTTTATTTATTTTGTATTTTTTATTAAAATGTTTTTTGACCAATCGTTTTCGTGTTAGTTTTAGTTTTCGTTTACGAAAATAACCTTGCGAACAAGGAAATGAAAAACTTAAGGGTCAAGTTGTAGATTCACAGGAACAGGGGCGGATTGGCCATCTGGCAATTCTGGCAAATGCCAGAAGGGCCGGACCATTTTTTAAATGTGGGCCAGTCATTTTTTTTTTTTTTTTAATATGTATTGTTTTTACATGCAGGCAGCTTTTATCTCTTGCAAGATGTGAATATTGTGATGATGCTGATGATGATGATGGTAATAATAGTAATAATAATAAATGTTAAGCATTTGGCCCAATCGGGGACGGCCGGCTGGTTTCGAGATGCTTACAATTAACTGAAATATTTTCGAAAGTTTTAAATTCGGCTGCTGAATCGGAGGACAGTAGCGCGGTAGAGGAGGTAAGAAGAAAACAGAAAATATACTTCTAAGTCATTATACTAAAAGTAATTTTCATGCCATTCACGCTACTTCTGACAGTTTTTGACAGTAACCTACACTGTGTTTAACAGTTGTAAGCATAGCGTAGAACTCCCGTACATTTTAAAATGTCATTATCAGCAGATAACGTGGGATTTAGGGTATACAGACTGCTGTATGCTACTAGCAATATAGTGTAACATGCAAAAGAACCTATAGCTATAGCCACAGTACTGTAGGCATTTGTAGTGAACTCTGAATACATAGCTAGTCTTTAAAGTAAAACATTAAATACATGCATAGGTTACAGTATGTAATTAATCCTTAGGTAGGGTGGAACATAGACTTCTATTACAGGCAATAGTGTAATATATCTATGCAATAGTTAGACAATGTAAAATGAGACACTGGCTTGCTAATGTTCTCCCTTGACTGAATCGTGTGTTCATCTATTCAAAACTAGAATGTTTCTGGACCCAGTGCAGATAGCTCAGCTGCTGCAGCAGAGTCAAGTATCATGGAGGTAGGAAGACAGCAATGAGAGAGACACACCCTGACACAAATGCTGACAGTTTCCTAATACTGTGTATAGAAAACTGATATAGAAACCAGTTAGGGGTTGCCAGTGGGGGACTAGCTCACCACAGATGTCTGGTCAGAGACAATGAGATGCAATCAATCCAGAATTCTTTTGATTCTTTATTCTTTCCACAAAGTTTCCAACAAGTACTGAGCATGCAAGTGCTAACAATCACTTTGGGGTATCCATGTGGGTTGGTGTGTGTATGTGTGGTCTACAACAAATTAGAATAAACAAATTAAGGAATCAGAAAAACTTATACAAATAAAGATACTAAAACACTTCCATGTACAATCAACATGAGTATGAGATCACTGGCTGATTGCCAGAAACACTTCAAAATAAAAGCTCATGTGAGCCTTTTTAACACTGTGGCTCTAATTAACGATAAATTAACCCTTATGATAGGAGTAACCTGTGAATGTGTACCGCACACTGTGTGATACACATTCACAGGTTACTCCTATCATAAGTAATAGCAGACAAACGGCATAAACAGACAGCACACGGACTCTACAAGATTCACAGATTATTTTTTATTTAGTTTTTACTGTATGTATAAATTTGTTATAAACGGGTTGTTTTTGTTCCAGTCACATACATTAAATGTTTAAATATGTATTACATATGGCACTGCTTATATTATTTCACCATCTGTACACCAATATAAGTAGTGAATGTGCATGTCCGTGGGTGGGGCTGTGTCGGTGTGGTAATGTGGGCTGGTGTGGCTACAGTGCCAGGGCTGAATTTTTGTCCCAGTCCCCCTTGCACAGGAAACATGTTGAGGATCTTAATGGTATTATTAGTATTACAGTGAAATGCAACAAGTTTAATCACAAATGGACATGAGTTTAAAAAAGTAATAGAAGATAAAGAATATAAACCTCAGGTTAAATGTATACAAGAGACCTGGTTGAAACCTCATTTAGACTTTGTGATACAAGGATATACAGGTATTAGTAGAGATAGACAGACAGGTAATGGTGGAGTGGTGGCTATATTTATTAAAAATGAAATAACATATAGGGTTATAGAATTGAGTGATGAGTACATATTAATTACAGTAGAGGTATTTTTAAAGGGACAGAATGTTAAGGTCATTAATTTTTATAATCCTTGCAACAGGTTAAATATTGAAGTATTAGAAAAGGTAATGGGAAATCAGAAAGTGATATGGTGTGGAGATTTTAATGCATATAATACTTTATAATGAAGTGATAATACTGACCATAATGGTAAGATGATAGAAGAAATGTTTGATTTGAAGGGTTTGATGTGTATGAATGATGGTAGAGCTACTAGAATTGATGTGGTCAGGGGTTGATGCTCTTCTATAGATTTAACACTGGTGTCTGAAGGTTTATCAGGGAAATGTATGTGGGATATTTGAGAGGATTCAACAATAGAGAGCGATCACTATGTTATTAGCTGTAAAATAGGCATGAATGTTAATGAAAATATAGAGGATAGGATAGACAGATCTCCAGGAAAGGATGAGATATGATATACGATGATTAAAAATGTATCTGATTTTTCTTTGAATTTTATATTACGTCTTTTGAATAAAATGTGGAGCACAGGGAGACTTCCTTCTGCATGGAAACACGGGGTTATTATTCCTGTTTTAAAGTCTGCTAAGAACAAGCATAATGCTACAAGTTACAGACCTATCACGTTAACATCGAATTTATATAAGATGATGGAACGTATGATTGTGTGCAGATTAAATTACATGTTAGAAAGGAAAGGGATTATTTCACCATATCAGAGTGACTTTAGTAAAGGGTGAAGTACAATAGATGCTGCCTTGCATTTAGAGACAGAAATAAGAAAGACTCAAGTCAATAAAGAAGTGGTAGTAGGCATATTTTGTGATATTGAAAAAGCTTATGACATGCTTTGGAACGAAGGATTGTTAATAAAGTTGGAGCAAATAGGGATTGTAGGCAGAATGTTTAACTGGATAAAAATGTTTTTGCTTAATAGAACTGGGCTGCATTTCCTGAAACCTTCTTAACGCTACGTCGTTCTTAAATTATACCTTAAGCTGAACCTTATCATTAATATGTGTTTCCTGAAACATTCTTAGTTAAGTTTATCTTCTGTAAGTCATACTTTCGTAAGGTTGGTCTGGATCACTCTTAGCTAAACCTGATCACTGTTGACAGTTCACTCCACTAGTGGCCACCACTGTGCAAAAAGCTTCTTTACATGTAAGTCTATATGAATATAACTCTTTAAGATGTAAAACACCCAGTGTTTAATTAGGCTAATTGAAGTGTTTTCATAATGATTGTTAACGTTTTAATTATATTATCCAAATGTGCATCAGCTGGAAAACCATTAGGCAGTAAAGGTTTAGGAGTCTATTTAAAGGCAATAATTGTGGTGGAGAATTTGGTCAAATTATAGCAGTGATACAGCGAATAGTTGTGTTAAATCAAAGGCGGCGCCGTCCATGAAGTGTATGTGCACTATTTCATACGTGAAAACTTCAGTCCCCTGGCTATAATGTCAGAAGCTGCAATTCTCAAAAAAATTTGCCTGTTACAGCAGCAAATTCAGCAGCTTTTAGATCTTGATCATCTGACTTTGGTCAAGACAAACTCGACGGAGCCCCGAAATTCAGCTGCTGGCGTCTCTCCGTTTGTATTCAGTGTTGAGTTTTCTAGAGGTGGTTGTGGATGGATATGGGCTGAGTAAGACCTCGGTGTGGCGATGCGTTCACTCAGTCACAAACATCCTGCTCCGTCACGACACTGATTATATCCGGATGCCTTCCACCAGACACAAAGTGATGGAGGTGCATCAAGGCTTCCATGCCATTGCCAGTATTTCACGAGTAATAGGTCTTGTTGACGGGACACTTATCCCCATCACCAACCCATCAGCACTTGACCAGGCCTTCATTTGTCGTAAGGGCTTTGCAGCCATCAATGTCCAGGTGGTGGTGGACAACAGAGGGATGTTTGCTGACGTGGTGGCAAAGTGGCCTGATTTGTGTGGGACAATTCAGCAGTGGGTCAAGATGCAGAAAGAGGGTTTTTTGGGCAGAGCATTTTTTTAGGAGACAGCGGCTACCCCCTAAGAGCCTATCTTTTAAATCCAGTCACCAACCTTACAACACTGCACACATCCTTACTCCCAACTTGGTGGAGCTCGATTGGTTGCTGAAAGATGCGTTTCCGATGCCTGCAGAAATCTGCTGGAGGGTTGCGTCTGAAGCCAGAAAAATGTTGTGCAGTAGCAGTAGTTACAGCCATGATACTATGCCATGGTTAATGTATATTTTGCTCCCTATTTTTCTTTTTACATCACTACACAACATTCCCCCTTTTTGTGGACATGTCTCTGACATTTTTTGTTGCAGTTGTGCACAGCTGAGTTCAGTGTTTACATCAGTCCCCACTGCAATTGTAACAAATCTGAATTTATAATAAGTCAAAAGGTACATTTGTTTTCCAAGTGGCTTCAGAATACACAAACCTCAACATGGAAGTCACGGTTTATAAGACATTTAGTTCATGACATTGTTAGAAATCAACACTTGGTTCATTATAATAATAGTTTGTGTTTAATCAAATCAGTGTTTATTCAAACAAAAACACTCCACATAATTGAAAATAAACATGAAAGGTCTGTTTTCCTGGAACCAGCAGTCACTGGGTTGGTGATTGTTCATCTGTAATGTAATTAAATTGTTTGAATAACAAGATAACACAACATTTCACTGTACTGAGCATCATAATCAAGCTTACCTTGATCTGGCATTATGATTGGAACTGAAATGGTTGGCCTTTGAAATGTTGCTTCAGACAAAGCATACTGCTTTTCCAGAATCTGGAGCTTCACCTTCTTCACCTCCAGCATGGACTGGACAAGGTTGTTGGCCTCTTGTAACCCCTGCTCGATCCCCTGCAGCACTTCCAGCTTTTCATTTTCAAGCTCCACCAGCTCTTCACTGCAGTTACATCAGATAGAAGGACGCCTTCTGGAGTCACTCCCAGATTGCTGGTGCTGGGCGACCTCAGTGGAGGCCAATGAAGGTGCAGACAGGTGTGGTGACGCCGGTGTTGGAGAAGCCCTGCCACTGCTGGTGGGGGAAGAGGGCAAGGAATCAAGGATGGTGTGATCTGAGAGCATGGAGTGGTATCCACACCTGCTGTCAGATCTAAACCCCCTGAGATACCCTGTAAGGGCTGCTTCTCCAAGGATTGCCAGGGTCTTTTCCTCATCAGGGGTGAGTGCAGGCACAGATCTGGGCCACCACCTGTTCTTGCCCGGTCTCTCCGTACTGCAGCACCTCTTGCTTTGGCATGATTTTGCTAGTGCAGCCACTTTTTACAGACAACTTCACACTCTCTCTGTGGACTGGAACTTGATGCTGCCATTTTTTTTTTTTTTTTTTTTTAATGGCCATGCTTTCCCACAGATCTTTTTTTGTTTGTTTGTTTGTTTGTTTTTTTGGACACTGTTGTCCGAAAACTTGAAAAAAAGTTTATCTTTGTGTTGTGACACTTCATCCAATAGAATGGTCATTTTGGCTGGAGTAAAGCTGGGGGCTCTTCTCTTTCTGTCTTTTTTGTTTGCCATAGTAGCTGTTGATTATATGTTTTGTGTGTTGTGCTTTTATTAAGTAGGTCATCCAACTACGGAAATTAGTGATTTAATTCAGTTCAATTCAATTCAATTCAAATTTATTTGTATAGCGCTTTTCATGATACATATCATTGCAAAGCAACTTCACAGCGAATTAAAGATTTTACAATATATTTAGTAGTAGCTTACTAGTGGAGACTATGTCAAATTGATGTACATATGGCAGAGATGTATGGTAAAGATCAATAAATGACATAATCAAACAGACAAAGAACACTATGGCTGCGTCTGAAAGCTCTAAAATGCTGCCTTCGGAGGCAGCATTCCAAGGCAGGAAGGCATCAAGGCACGTCCGAATTCTAATTCTGCTTCACTTCCTGTCTCCGGAGGTACCTTCTTCTGATGGAATTTTGAAGGCAGCATAGATGTATCCTTCGCTGCCTTCGATTTCCCACAATCCTCTGCGTGTGCGTCATATAGGCTATATAAATAAAGATATTCTGGTGAAATTAGACTTGTTACTTTATATAATGGATGAGCTCTTGACCATGATATACTTTATGAATCGTAATAGTGTAAAAAGCATAATAAATAATATTGTTTGTAATAATAGTATTTAATAAAATGTTAAAAGGGTTCAAATGAGTAGTGAATAAGAATAATATCTACAATATACTACCATAATAACAATGACCTGTTCTGCAATATTACTTGCATCAGTGTTTTTATTTTTTTAAGCAAAACGTAGCTGCCATTCTCTTTTGTCTTCTCCGATGAACAGACCATCGGTGGGTAATGACACTGAGGTCTTTATGTATTATTAAAGCATTTATATATAACTGTATAAGATCGTTTTTCTACAAAATCTACAACTTAACCGTTAGGTAACCTAGCAACAGCGTCACGTTCTGCTGCCTCTGAAGTCTGTCCGAAACTGTTTCTAGACTTGCCTTCGCAGCCTTCGAAGGCTATTAGAAATTGAGGCAGCAAGTCAGCTGACTAGGCTTTCGGACGCAGCCTATAAATTAGTAGCAAAATTCGGTAGTGCTGCTATATATATATATATATATATATATATATATATATATATATATATATATATATATATATATTGAGCTTGGATTTTTGTTTGTTAAAAGCTATGTCATGTGTTTTTTTTTCCCCCCTTGTATTTTATGTGGTGACCACTAGGAGGTGCTCTGGGCATATATCTGGGCATATTTTTCTTCCATGGTTTTCTTCCCTGACGTGATGTGTTTTGCAAAGCGAAAGTAAAAGTTTCTTGGAAGTTCGTTTCGTTCTAACAGGAAAGAGTTTCGTGTCTTTATTTAAAATCAACACTTTTATAAAGAACACCGCTTTCTCACATAACGCAGTGAAGCAGCCCGTGCATAGAATTAATAATCGACAATATCGATTGATATCAACAAATTCAGCACCACCGCCATGGACAGCACCCGGTAACGTCACACGTAAGAAGGTATATCTTAAGTAACATCCTAAGGTATAGTTCAGGGAACACGCCTAGAAAAGCTACACCTGTAGTTAAGATTTACCTTTAGAGTCTTCGTAGCGCGCTAAGAGACAGTGTTATCGGGAAACGCAGCCCTGTTCAGGTAAGTGTTGGATCATCATATTCCAGAATATATAAAATAGATAATGATACTCCGCGAGGAAGCGTATGCAGTCCAGTATTGTTTAACATCATGATAAATGATGTTTTTCAAAATGTCAAAATAGATATAGGAAAATATGCTGATGATGGAGTGATATGGAAGAAGGGGCGTAATGAATCACATGTAACAAAAGTCATACAAACAGCAGTTAATGAAGTGGAAAAATGGTCAATAAGTGGAGTTTCCGATTATTAGTTGCTAAAACTCAACTAGTCTGTTTTGCAAAGAGAAATCATAATCCTGAAGTCAAAGTGAAACTATACGGTCAGGTACTGGAACAAGTCAGTTATAAAATATTTAGGGATATGGATGGATTGTAGGTTGACTTTTAAATAACATATAGAGAAAATGTTGGAAAAATGAAAAAATGTAACAATATATTAAGATGTTTATCAGGGATGGAATGGGAAGCCAGTCGAAAATCGTTACAGTGAATATATTGTGCATTGATCAGATCAGTAATTGATTACGGATGATTAATTATTTATGGATCTGCATCAAAATCCTGGATTAAGAAAGTTGAAACAGTTCAGGCACAATCAATAATGATTTGCTGCTGGGCTTTTAGATCCTCTCCTATATCTGCGTTACAGGTGGAGGTAGGAGAATTGCCAATGAGTATATGTAAATTGAAATTAACAATGAATTTTTTATTAATATTAAAAGGGCATACAAAGACACATCCAGTCAAGGAAATATGGAAATGATAGCATTAGAAGTTTTTAATTGGACAGCAAATAAAGATGCTATGAATTTAGGTATTACAGAATTCCAGTTAGTCCCTCCGTCATAATTCCAAATATTCCTCTTTGGTTGCTTGCTATGCCTCAAGTTGATTATATATATATATATATATATAAAAGCATATACTCCTCAGTGCTTCATATATTCACTGATGGTCAAAGGATCCTGTGTCAGGACATACAGCTGCAGCCGTATATATTCAGAGATTCAAAGTCAATATTCAGAAAAGGAAAACTAATTATGCATCTGTGATAGCAATGTTGTTGGCTATACAATGGGTGGAGGAAGTTAAGCCAGTGAGAGCAGGTATTTGTTCAGACTCTATATCAACTTTAAATAGTTTATCAAGTGGGCTATCAACAACAAGACAATAATTAATATTAATATAAATCTGCTTAGAATACAAAAAAATGGGTCCAGTCCTGAGGTTCATGTGGGTACCTGCACATATATATATATACATTGCCAAAAGTATTCGCTCACCCATCTAAATAATCAGAACCAGGTGTTCCAATCACTTCCATGGCCACATAAAAACAAGCACCTAGGCATGTAGACTGTTTTTACAAACATTTGTGAAAGAATGGGTCGCTCTCAGGAGCTCAGTGAATTCCAGCGTGGAACTGTGATAGGATGTCACCTGTGCAACAAGTCCAGTCGTGAAATTTCCTCACTCCTAAATATTCCACAGTCAACTGTCAGCTGTATTATAAGAACGTGGAAGCGTTTGGGAACGACAGCAACTCAGCCACGAAGTGGTAGGCCACGTAAACTGATGGAGCGGGAGTCAATCACAGAGTCAATCACTACAGACCTCCGAACTTCATGTGGCCTTCAGATTAGCTCAAGAACAGTGTGCGGAGAGATTCATGGAATGGGTTTCCATGGCCGAGCAGCTGCATCCAAGCCATACATCACCAAGTGCAATGCAAAGTGTCGGATGCAGTGGTGTAAAGCACGCCGCCACTGGACTCTAGAGCAGTGGAGACGCGTTCTCTGGAGTGACGAATCGCACTTCTCCATCTGGCAATCTGATGGATGAGTCTGGGTTTGGCGGTTGCCAGGAGAACAGTACTTGTCTGACTGCATTGTGCCAAGTGTAAAGTTTGGTGGAGGGGATTATGGTGTGGGGTTGTTTTTCAGGAGCTGGGCTTGCCCCTTTAGTTCCAGTGAAAGGAACTCTGAATGCTTCAGCATACCAAGACATTTTGGACAATTCCATGCTCCAAACTTTGTGGGAACAGTTTGGAGCTGGCCCCTTCCTTTTCCAACATGACTGTGCACCAGTGCACAAAGCAAGGTCCATAAAGACATGGATGACAGAGTCTGGTGTGGATGAACTTGACTGGCCTGCACAGAGTCCTGACCTCAACCCGATAGAACACCTTTGGGATGAATTAGAGTGGAGACTGAGAGCCAGGCCTTCTCGTCCAACATCAGTGTGTGACCTCACAAATGTGCTTCTGGAAGAATGGTCAAAAATTCCCATAAACACACTCCTAAACCTTGCGGACAGCCTTCCCAGAAGAGTTGAAGCTGTTATAGCTGCAAAGGGTGGACTGATGTCATATTGAACCCTATGGATTAGGAATGGGATGTCACTTAAGTTCATATGCAAGTCAAAGCAGGTGAGCGAATACTTTTGGCAATATAGTGTATATATATATTTTTTTTTAAATGTCTTATTTTATTTGTGTAATATATTTTTGTAAAGTTATAATTTTGTGATAACACATTGATATGTTTGCTATTTGCAGTGATTACGATTTACTATTTTTTTCATAGTGTAACAATGTTGTTTTGTGCTAAGGCAAGGAATCTGTCAAATGAACTACAATCGAAAGCACAATATGACTTTGCTCACATGATCAGTTCATGATCCGATGTTTTCAGAGTATCAGAAGAGGGATGAGTCAGGTCATAAACATTTTTTCTTTGTTCAGTTTGCACACCGAACATGGGTTAACTTGGAGCTCTTATTTCTGAACTCTCAAAGTGCACCAGATTAATGACTTTAACTTTAAAATATATCAGATTTTCTCCTGGGGGGAGTATGATGTGAGCTCCCTTCCACCACTACTAGCCCCTGATGTTTTGCCACCAGCCCCAGATGTTTTCAATTCCTAGAAACGCCCCTGCTGTCAGGATTTATTAAAGATGTGCAGTGAAGAATTAGCATTGAAAAGGCATGGACAGTTCTTTTTGCACCTGACCTTACTGAATATGCATTTGTATGGACGGAGATTATTAAAATGAATCATGCAATGCAATTTACTACCGTTTGTGCTCATCAAATTACTGGAATTTGTGCCTTTATTTAACGCCCCTAAAAAAGCATGTCTTAAAGCAGGCGGTAATTTACACTGCTCTTGGTAGATTGCGCTGGTCATTATGGAAATGTAAATCTGTCTGTGTCTGTGTTCTTTAATGTGTGCATTGTCAGTAAATCACACACAGTATTTTCCCCTTCTATCTGCGCTTTTATGGAATTGTGCTTTAATGCTAATTTTCTCTGTTGAGTAAATCTGGCCATAAATTTCATTTGATAGAGATTTTATAGAAATTACATTCGACTAAATTTTGTTGTAAGTTGTTGTTTTTTAGGGGCAGTCATGGCCTAATGTTTAGAGCGTTGAACTTGTGACCCACAGGTCACATTGTCGGTGGGGGGAGTGAATGACCAGCGCTCTCTTCCACCCTCAATACAAAGACTTGAGGTGAAACCTTTGAGCAAAACACTGAACCTCCAACTGCTGAGTGTGTTTACAGTGTGTGTGTGTGTGTGTCTGTGTGTGTACCTGGTATTTATCACATTATGGGGACCAAATGTCCCCACAAGGATAGTAATACCAGTAAATTTTCACATTTTTTAGGTCCCCATGAGGAAACAGGCTTATAAATCATGCAGAATGAGTTTGTTTGAGAAAGTAAAAGTACACAGTCTCCTGTGAGGGCTAGGTTTAGGTATAAGGTAGGTGTAGGGAAATAGAAAATACAGTTTGTAAAAACCATTACACCTATGGAATCTCCCCAAATAACATGGAAACACAACGTGCGTGTTTGTGTGCGTGTGTGCACTTACATATGTCACTTTTGGGTACATTCACCAGAGTACACACCAGTAAAATGAGGACCACCTTGACAATTGAGGACATGGGAGGATATGCAGATGGTCACTGCAGTCCTCTGGATCCAGTCCGTACCTAGCCCAGACGGTGGATCAGCACCTAGAGACGACCTCTACAGCACTGAATGTCAGCGGAGACCACATCGACTAGATGAGCCCCAAAGACGGATCCCCAGTGAAGATGTTGCACCCCTGAAAAAGGGGAAATTAGGACATCAATAAAACACCACACGAACTCGTACTGCTGCTATGCGTTGAGCTGTATTGGCTGTGTAATTTCTTTCTTTCTTCAACACTTATCACATGCGTAACAGAATCATGAATAAGTGAAAACATTAATACAATACATCACATCAGCATATGTTCAAAGCCAATATTACAAACAACACTTTATGTAATACACTTTCTTTTAACTTAACACTCATGTCTGTGTGTCCACTTACAACTGTAGCATGAGTCATTTCTTTGTGAAAATACTAGTTCTTTTAGTTTTCAACATCAACTAGTCCTTCAGAAACGTTTCCACATTACATGAACGAGATAACGATTCAGTTAACAATTCTGAGTCCCAGCTCAACTAAATACTATTTTCAACAGTCTATTCTCAATCACTGAACTCATTGCAAAATACAAATAACATTAACTCTTTTGCACACAGCATTTACTTTCAATTAATATCATACAAAATACATTTTCGCTCAACTTTAAATGCTATGTGATATACAGTATCTTCGCGTCCCTCGTGATTAGCATAGGTAGCATAGGTTATCATTTCGGTATCAAATACGGTATTTTCACATGTTTTCACAGAAATAACTGACCTCATGAAAACGATATCACTTTAACTTTCAATGAAAATAAGTTACTGTATATTTCATACCTGAAAAAGGGGAAATTAGGACATCAATAAAACACCACACAAACTCGTACTGCTGCTATGCGTTGAGCTGTATTGGCTGTGACGCACAGCGTAGTTCGTGTCAGCTACTACCTGCAGTTTCCGATTTCCCCCTACTGGACACTCCTTGAATTACACTTCATTTTCTTCACAAGTTAATCCACAGGATTCAAGACAATAACTGTACTAATCACATCAAATTATATAAATCATACTGATTTGAACTCTTTCTATTTATATTCACGTTGAAACAAATTGATTCTGTAACACCTTTTTTAAAGATCATTTTGATCTTTTTAACCACTACATACTCCCCCACAAAATTAGATGTCGTCCCGACATCTTGTAATTTACGTTCTTTGTGGTAACAATCTTTGTGGTCTTTATTTCATGTGGACTATGCAGTTTGTATCAAAATCAATGTTTTCTTAGTCTGTATCATACAGCAGTCTATCTCTGGTATCTGTATGCAAGGTATTGGTAAGGATTATAATAGGGCATCAGGTTTGTCCATGGTGGCACTGTTTGCTGTCGAAAGTAAGGCATATTCCGATACTGTTGACCTTCACTTCTACAGCTTGTGTTATAGCAAGCGGGGGTTCCAAGGTGATCATAAGTGAACAGTCGAGGGGCTCGTCTTTCTCTGTGAGGTCTAAAATGTCTCTCATTTAATGCAGAATCATTAAGTGGCTCAGGTGATACTGTGTGCTCAACTTCAATCCGTTCGTTACGGTGTTCTGTCACTAAAGAGTCCTCGACTTGAATCAGTTCTTCATCCCTGTCTTCACCTGGACATTCTTCCTGTGAAAACTCAACAATGTCCACTCCTTCTACAACATCCTCACCATCTTTGGTCTGCCCGGCCAGTTCACTTGCCTCCCTTTCTAGCTCATCAGGATCTCCGTCACTCCCTTCTCCTCTGTGCTGCTGATTTGGTGAGTAATAAAGACAGAACTCGTCCTCATCCTCTTCATCTTCATCTTCATTAGGTTTTACAGCATATCTTCTCTTTTGCTTTGTCATCCTTTTTTCTGAATTAGCAGCCATGTCAGATTGCCCTTCCACTGGCAGATGGTCACATGACAGCAAGAGGTTATGGTGTAAGATCCTAGACCTTCCTTTTCCTACCTCTGGCTTCACCTCATAAATCGGGAGATCTTCTTTCATTCGCCTCACGACAGTATGGATAGTCTCTTCCCAGTGGTTCCGCAATTTGCCCGTGCCTCCTCTTGGTGTGAGATTCCTAATGAGTACACGGTCACCTGGATACAAGGTTGTACTTCTCAATTTCCTATCGTAATGCTTCTTACTCCGTGCTGCTGCTTTTTCCACATTCTCTCTTGCTATTTCATATGCTTCTCGCATCTGTTCTCTCCATCTCTGCAAGTATTCCTGGTGGCTCACCGTACCAGTGCTTTCTTCCAAGCCAAAGAGTAGATCCACTGGTAGTCTTGGATGTCGACCATAAAGAAGATAAAAAGGTGAGAATCCTGTTACATCACATTTGGTGCTATTATATGCAAAGATCAGTTTATTCAGGGACTCCTTCCAGTTTGTCTTCTGCTTGTCTGTCAGTGTTTTGAGCATTTGGAGTAAAGTCCTATTGAATCGCTCTGTCTGACCATTCCCTTGCGGGTGGTATGGCGTTGTTCTGGAACTGAGGACACCGCAATTCTTTGTCAACTGGGCTAGAAGCTGATTTTCAAATTCACCACCCTGATCGTGATGTATTCGTTTTGGAAATCCAAATCGCAGGGCATAGTCATTGAACAGGCGATCAGCCACCGTTTTAGCAGACTTTGATGTTGTAGGGTACGCCTGTGCAAAGCGTGTAAACTGGTCGACTATCACCAATATATATTCGTATCCCCCCTTGCATTTATCTAAATGAAGAAAATCAACAGATACGAGCTCAAAAGGCTGGGTTGTGATGATATTAGTGAGAGGAGCTCTTGTCTCTTTACAAGGCTTCTTTTGTTTTAAGCACGGACAGCTTTTTGCCACATAATGTTCAATCTCTTGTTGCATATGGGGCCAAAAGAAACGGTCTCTTATCAGTGATGTCGTGCGATCAACCCCTTGGTGACCCATTTCATTGTGCAACTTCTTCATTACCACCATCTTGTATCTTTCAGGCAGGACCAGTTGGTGCCTATTGGCTTTCTTCCGTTTCAAGATACCATCCTTGTCAAAGTGAAGCTTCTCCCATTCACGAAGGAGACATCGGGTCTGAGGGGTAAGAGATTTCATTTGGCGGGCACTAGGTCGTATACCAGTTAATTTATATTTTATTACATGCCCAATGTGCGGATCCTCCCTCTGACTTAGCTGAATTTCAGCCACAGGAAGAGGCTCACTGTCATCCCCGTCAGGCAAACTTGAAGACAAAGCAGATGCTACCAAAGGTGAGACATCTTCCTGTACTTCTACAGCTTGTGCAGTGGCTGCAATGCAGTCTGATGACATTTCCTCTGTACATTGTTCAATCATCCCTTCGATGTCTAGAGGCAATCTCGATAAACTGTCGGCATCTGCATTCTCTCGGCCAGGTCGGTACTTTATTGAAAAATGGAAGTCGGCTAACTCCGCTACCCATCTACAGCCGGTTGCATTGAGTTTCGCACTGGACAGTACATACGTGAGGGGGTTATTATCACTAAAGACTGTGAATGTAGGTGCGTAGTATAAGTAGTCTCTAAACTTCTCAGTTACCGACCACTTGAGGGCGAGAAACTCTAATTTACCCGAATGGAGGTGGTAATTTCGTTCGGCAGCTGTGAGGGTCCGAGAGCCATATGCTATTACACGGAGCTTGCCATCCTGTTTTTGGTACAATACCGCCCCCAAGCCTTGGTTTGAGGCATCTGTATGAAGAATAAAGGGCAGCGAAAAGTCTGGGAATCCGAGTACAGGTGGTTCAACTAGGTAGTTGATCAACTTTTCCAAGATCTCTTGGTGCTCATCTTTCCAAACTATTGGTTGGTTCGAAGGGACTCCTCTATTCTTCACTTTACTTCGTTTGGAATTTTGGCAAGTGTTTTCCACTCCCGGGGTGCCCTTGAGTAGATCATACAGTGGTCCAGCAATCTTTGAAAAATCCTTAATATATTGTCGGTAATAACTTAAGAGGCCCATCACTGTTCGCAACTGCCCGACGGTACTTGGTCTCTTTTCCTTCCAAGCTCGCACAGCCTCCGTATCAGCTGGATCCACTTTGCTACCTTCAGCCGAAACAATTCTTCCGAGATAGCGGATTTCCTTTTTGAACATTCCACATTTACTTGGTTTCAATTTTATCCCATACCGTCTAAGCTGCTGCAGTACCTCCCGCACATGGTGGACATGATCTTCAAAGGACTTGCTGTAGACTAAGATATCATCAAGGTATGGCACACATATCCGGTCTCTCAAACTCTCCAAGCATTCCTCCATACACCTTTGAAAGGCAGCTGGAGCATTCATCAAGCCAAAAGGAATTCGTATCCATTCGTATAACCCCCATGGAGTTACAAATGCAGTCAGGGGCCTACTCTCCTTCGCCATAAAGCCTTGATGATATGCTTTGCCCTGATCTAATAGTGAAAACCACGAATTCCCACCCAGGTTGTCAAGGATATCTTGGACCCGGGGAATTGGCTGACGATCAGGATGGGTCTTCTTATTCAGCTCCCTGTAATCTACACAAAGGCGGAGGCTTCCATCCCTTTTCCTAACGCAGACAACAGGTGATGCATAAGATGATGTTGATTTTGATATCCAACCCTGAGCAATCAGATCATGAAGGTAATCTTTTACTTCCCTATAGAGTGGTTTTGGCACAGAGATGTAAGAACGTGCAACAGGAACTGTGTCCTTCAGAGATATTTTCAGGGTTAGATTTTCTATGCATCCAATGTCATCATCTGACTTGGAGAATGATGCACATTCCTCTCGTAACATCTTGCATACTGTTTCCTTTTCAGGTTGACTCAGATGACTCAAATCGACTGGAGGGTTCCAGAGATCAGCGATGCTTGTCTGGATAGGATTCACAGATACAGGTATAGACTGACTCAGCTGATCAAATGACATGGACGGGTACACAGCTTGTACACCACGTGCCGTTCCTACAACAGTTCTTCCCCACAGGACAATGTCATGGTCTGTTGGATTCCGAGCATCCAGTATGATGTACGGTGGGGCACCCCTCTTTACCTTTATTAGTGTTTCCTGAAACTCTAGCCCTTCTGTCCATTTGGGATCAAGATCAGGTTCGAACATCAAAGTGGTGTCCTCCTTCAGTGGACTCATCTTTATTCGGCACTCAACTTGCAAAGAGGTACGCTTGGGAATTAATACCTTTTCACTGGGAGTCCTCACCACATATTCATGTGATTCTTCTGCTTTTACAAATTCTATAAAAGCCTGAATTTGACTTATCTCTAATCTCGGGAGAACCATGTTGACTATTCTCTTTAACTGTTCCCCACATGCTGGATCTTTACGGTCACCTGCACTGCTTGTCACTATGAACTCAATAGCATTGTAACCAATGATGGGATGTGAGAGATGTTTCCCCTTTGTTACCAACATGGGTATGACAGAATCAATGCGGTCGCTGTATTCTCCTGGCAGCTGAAACGTGACTTCTATCCATCCTACGTAAGGGATATCTTGTCCGCTTGCTGCTACTATCTGAAGTGTGTCAGGTGCGTCGATTATTTCAGAAAGCTGCCTCAACCTCACATTGGGTAGTATTTCATTTTTCCACCACTCATCAATGATACAAACTTGAGATCCAGTGTCCCACAGTGCTGTTGTTTTAACTCCATGGATATAACAGTCAATGAGACACTGTTTTCCCACTAAAGCGGCCACACCCAGTGATTTGTTTGAATTTGTTCTCATTTTGGCACTTAATTCTTTCACCCCTTTATGCTCCTTCTGGTGGCAGTCTTTCTTGTGTTTGCCCCAGTGGTGAGCCTGACATAACTTGGAGCAATATAGGGCTTTTTGGCAGGATGTGCACACTCTTAAATTATGACCACCGCCCTTCATCCCACACCCAGAGCATTGTTGGTGGGACTCTAACATTTGGCAGGTTACTCCCTGTCCCGTGGAAGTAACCCTCTCCCGTTTAACTGAGCATCCCTGGATGGATTTACTGCCCTTGCTCTACAGCCTGCAAAGAAATGCTCACTGCTTCCACATCTATAGCAGTGGGTGCAATAATTGTCAGTGTCACTCTGCTGACAGTTGAGGCATCTTCTTCGTTGACGACTCATTTGGGAAGAAAGACGGTGTGGTGCAAATCCTTGCTGGAACTGAGCTGTTCTCCCTCCCTGTCCTGGATTGTAATTAGGCCAATAGCCAGGGAATGGGCATTCTGGGTGACTAGCTGAAGCATAGTTTCGGAAACCTGGCGAGGAGGGACCCTGTTCCGCAGCTGTCTGGGGCAACTGAATCGACTCTCTGATCTGTGACACTTCAGCGCTGAGATTCTTTAATAGTGCCATGTCTGATTTTATTTCTCTGAGTTCATTTAGCAAATCAGGGTTATGTTTATTTTTATTTTCCTGAAGTGACGTTTTCCCTTTCTTTTCTGCAGGTGCTGAGATGTCGTTGCATTCCGCAGAATGCACCACCACTGTACGATGCTGGACTGCGATTTTCTTTTTGTTTTGTCTCTCTGTTTCAGTCATGCAAGCAAGGTTTAACTTCTCTAACAAAAGCTCATCACTCACATCTGTTTGTTGCAGGTATGGCTTCAGATCCCCTCTGATGTAGTCATTCTGCAGACCGGTAAGAACTGTATGCAGAAACATGTTTTGCACTAGAATGGGGTCATATTTGAGACTGGACTCAGCTTCCTGTGATGCAAATAGGATCTTCTGTCTAAGATCCAAAACACGAATTAGAAAGTTCTGAGGTGTTTCCTTACTGTCTTGGACTTCCGACATCAGTTGCTTGTACAGCTCTGTGGCACCCCTCTCCTGGTAATGTGAACGAAGGATTCTTCTCAAGGTAGGCAGTGTTAAGTTTGCTTTGCCCTCTAGATAGCTGCGTAGCTGCATACCAGGTACAATTGCTTTAATCACTGCATGGACTATTTCGTGTTCAGGGACATTTTTCTTTTTTCCATTCTCAATTTGATGGGCTAGGCTGGAAAAACTAAGTTTATCTTTCTGGCCTGGTTCCCCAATCTGACCAGATATCTTGAACTCCCTTTGCCAAAGAAGTGATTGGGTAAGATCTTTTGTCGGGACACTGCCCTGGAATGTCTGATCTTTTTGACTCTCTGTCTGTACATCTTGTTTTGATTCACCCTCTTTTGGCTGTAAGGATAACTGTAAAGCTAACTGGAGTGCTTCGATCTGTTTTTGCAATTTTTCTTGTTCTGACATCTGAGTTACATGCAATTCCTTTTGCTGTGACTCTACTGTATTTTGTTTTGACAACTGAATTTCAGTGATTTTGTCTTTAAGGTTAAGGAGAAATGACATACCCTGGTCTTCAAGTTCCTCTACCTCATCTCTTTCAACATACTTTACAATATGTGTAATCAGAAATGAGCGACTCTTCCCCAAAACATTTTCTCTTTGCGTACCAACAATATTTAGAAAGTCACATACTGCAATCAAATGATCACTGTTGAGTGAGTAAAGTGTCCCCACTACTTCCAGTCTTAAGTCCTCCAGTGTGCTCATGTTGGTTGTGGATCAGTGGTCAGTGTCAGTGTAAAGCAGAATGTCTACTTGGTTGGGAAGAACTGGCAGCTCTCCTGGTTGGATAAGGAACCTCAGATTACTCGCACTCCTGCCCGTCCAGTTATGAGACTACTGCACACTGCCGACCTCCTATAGTTGTCGTTGTGGTTGCAAGGTGGGATGTCGTCACATGGCACTACATCGATCGGCAGGACCAGGAACCATCCATCCTCGCTGGGGCCTCCAAAATGTTGCACCCCTGAAAAAGGGGAAATTAGGACATCAATAAAACACCACACGAACTCGTACTGCTGCTATGCGTTGAGCTGTATTGGCTGTGTAATTTCTTTCTTTCTTCAACACTTATCACATGCGTAACAGAATCATGAATAAGTGAAAACATTAATACAATACATCACATCAGCATATGTTCAAAGCCAATATTACAAACAACACTTTATGTAATACACTTTCTTTTAACTTAACACTCATGTCTGTGTGTCCACTTACAACTGTAGCATGAGTCATTTCTTTGTGAAAATACTAGTTCTTTTAGTTTTCAACATCAACTAGTCCTTCAGAAACGTTTCCACATTACATGAACGAGATAACGATTCAGTTAACAATTCTGAGTCCCAGCTCAACTAAATACTATTTTCAACAGTCTATTCTCAATCACTGAACTCATTGCAAAATACAAATAACATTAACTCTTTTGCACACAACATTTACTTTCAATTAATATCATACAAAATACATTTTCGCTCAACTTTAAATGCTATGTGATATACAGTATCTTCGCGTCCCTCGTGATTAGCATAGGTAGCATAGGTTATCATTTCGGTATCAAATACGGTATTTTCACATGTTTTCACAGAAATAACTGACCTCATGAAAACGATATCACTTTAACTTTCAATGAAAATACGTTACTGTATATTTCATACCTGAAAAAGGGGAAATTAGGACATCAATAAAACACCACACGAACTCGTACTGCTGCTATGCGTTGAGCTGTATTGGCTGTGACGCACAGCGTAGTTCGTGTCAGCTACTACCTGCAGTTTCCGATTTCCCCCTACTGGACACTCCTTGAATTACACTTCATTTTCTTCACAAGTTAATCCACAGGATTCAAGACAATAACTGTACTAATCACATCAAATTATATAAATCATACTGATTTGAACTCTTTCTATTAATATTCACGTTGAATCAAATTGATTCTGTAACACCTTTTTTAAAGATCATTTTGATCTTTTTAACCACTACAAAGACCTCGTCACCTAGACGGCTGTCGGCACAAGAACACGGGACCTGGTGAGTCCTCTGTCTGGCCAGAGGAGAACTGGTCCCCCGACTGAGTCTGGTTTCTCCCAAGGTTTTTTTCTCCATTTGTCACCGATGGAGTTTTGGTTCCTTGCCGCTGTTGCCTCTGGCTTGCTTAGTTGGGGACACTTTATCTTCACTTTATCTTCACACAATATTGTATTTTATTTTATTGTATTTGATTAACTACCTTTACCTGAAAATTGAGTGTTTACTGTTGCCCTTTGCATTGTTGATGTACTATTTCCTATTTAATACTGTACAGCCGCCTTGCCACAATTCTGTATTGTTAAAGGCGGTATATAAATAAAGGTGATTTGAATTGATTTGGGAGGGGTACAGTGACATAAAGAATGTAGTTTATGGTGTATGAATAATGTGAAACACGGCAGGAGAAGGACACATCAAGGCAAATGACTTTGAAAGGCACATATTTCTTCCAAAAAGGGGAGGGACATATGTTTAAAATTCTTAAAGTAAGATTAATTATTTTATTTTATATTTTATATGATCGCCGCCGCCCCTCCCCCACTACCGGAGAACCGTTACAGCAAAGATGAACTTATGAGAGGAGAAAATGAGGACGGGAACGGGCTCTGCTTATAATGAGAATATACACTATTTAGATGAGTCATAATAATAATAATAATAATAATAATAATAATAATAATTATTATTATTATTATTATTATTATTACTGTTATTATTACATTTATTTTATTTAGTTAATTTACAATAAACTGTGTTTAAAAGTATCAGACGTCAAGCTGACACGGTTTTGTTTCTAAATTTATTCTAAAATCGATTTAAAAAACAAAACAAAACAAAACAAAACAAAAACAACAAAATAAAAACTTTCAGTTGCAAACCATAGACTGTATTTAATCCATAGACTGTATTTAATCGTTCTGGCTCAGCCTGCGATTTCTGCCCTTCCCCCACCTGTGTGAGCGCCGGCGCCCTTCCCCCAACTACAGCAGTATAAATAAAAGTGGTGCTTGTATAATGTATTTAATTATTATGGATATCTATATTTAATGTAATTTTTAAACATCCTGCAGCTTTTTTCTCACTTGTATTTTATGTAAAAAAAAAAAAAAAAAAAAAAAAAAAAAAACTTATATCATTAATTCATTAAAAATATAGGTATATTTCAGTTTAAGCAGTTTTGTATCTGCTTACATATTGTTACCATATTGGTAATTAAACAAAATCAGTAGAAAATAATATATTCACGAGATCAGTTTGCTTTTCTGATGGTTTAGACTCATGCATGCAGCTCTGCCTGTTCTTTGTTTACATTCCAGCGCCAGCTGTTCTGCATCTCATTGCAGGAATCATGAAAGATTCAGGTATGTGGATATTTGTAGTTGCGATTTCAGACACATCAATATTATAAACAATCTTTGAAACCCGTCGTATTAGGGGAGAGTCGACTTCTCTATAAAAGCTGATCGCAACTTAATGCGCTTCACACTCCAAACTAGTAGGTGGCAGAAAAGGGACTTTTATTTTTCCTCTAAACTGTCAAAAACACAAGAAGAAGAAACGGAGACGCGTTTAGAACTGCTTTTTCAAAACAATAATTTTCGAGTTTTTCAAAACACACCGAATCATTTACAAGTGTAGACATGCATTCAGAGCAGCAGGAAGAACAGAAACCTGTAAAGATAGAGATTATTGAGGATTACAGTGAGAACACGAGTGATCCAGAAACCTTCAGAGTGAAGCATGAAGATGCTAAAGAAGAAATAGATTGGTGTTTATTCCTGGTTCTTCATTAACGATGCTGTGAAGGTTATTAAACTTGAAAGAATTGAATTCGATTTTATGGTTGTAGTCAGTCAGTAAAACGAAGCATTGCAGTCATTACACTTCAGTAAATGTAAATATAACAATGTAAATGTAATATCAAATGTAATATTCTTATGGAAATTAAGTAAATGTTAAAGATGCCCACTGATATTAAAACTACTTTAGTATCAGAAATTCTAGTAAATGGTATAAATAATGACACAGATGATTGGATTGCTGTGATATGTAGTAGTTCACAAAACAAACAATTCAGACATCACATGCTCACATTTATTTCATTTTAAATGTGTATGAATTTTGTTTTAAAAAATAACTGCATATATGCTTTGAACAACATGAGGCTGTATAAATAATGACAGAATCTTCTCGACGAACAGCTTTAATTTAATAATATAACAAATACTACAGATATTGTGCACAATATAAAAAACTAACAAAGTACTAGAAAGTTTGGTGGTGAGCTCTTTTGAGTTACACTAGCAACTGCATATCAACGCAACCATTCACATTTCTTTCAGAAAATATGTGACCCTGGACCACAAAACCAGTAATAAGTGTTGATTTTTTGAAATTTAGCTTTATACATCATCTGAAAGCCGAATAAATAAGCTTTCCATCGAACAATATTTGGCCGAGATACACTGCAAAAAATGACTATGAATTTAACGGTAAAAGGCTGTAAAAATGCTACAGCACATGCTACATGGTTAATGGTAAGTTCCCCAACTATATACTGTGAAAAACTGTATTGGACATTCCATGTAATTTTACGGTAGTATACCATTTTTGGAAGTGGAAAAAGAATGTAAAATTTACAGTGAATAACTGTAAATTGACACTCCCAGAATTCCCGACATCACAATTTTTAAATTTGATGTTTCTTAGGTTTTTTTTTTTTTTTTCAATCAGTTTTGTACATTAGGGTTGTATGTTACATCTAATGTTGTTGAATTAATGTTTATTGCATTATTTCTGTTTTATGTGTGTTACCATGATAGTGTTGATAGTGTGAATGACACTGTGTTAATATTTAAAAGCGACTTGTGATGGGCTTTGGTTCATCACGTGACTTTGTTATCAGCACATGCTTTTGGTGGTTATCAAGTGTATTACAAAGATACAAAACAGATTTCAGTACTTCAGTAGCTTGGTACATTAACATTATATCAGTTAATGAAATTACGGTATTTAAATGTAAATTCAAATTAAAACTGTAAAACCTAAAACGCTGCTACCGTATTTTTTACGGTAAAATTCTGGCAACCACAGCTGCCGTTTTTTTACCGTAAATTTTACAGATTTTCTTTTTTTTACAGTGTATGACTATTTCAGTATATGGAATCTGAGGGTGCAAAAATTTTGAGAAAATTGCTTGGAAAGTTGCCCAAATGAAGTTCTTTGCAATGCATATTACTAATCAAAAATTAAGTTTTGATATATTTACAGTAGGAGATTTACAAAATATCTTAATGGAACATGATCTTTACTTAATTTCTTATTGAGTTTTGGCATAAAAGAAAAAATCTATAATTTTGACCCATATATTTGGTTATTGCTACAAATATACCCCAGCGACTGGTTTGGATAAAAAAGCATAAAAAGTTTGTCACTCACATTTTAAATTCATGTCATATTGCACCTGTTAACTTATGACAAAAAAAAAAAATTACAAACACAAATTAAAATTTGCGAATTGACACTATCAGAAATTAATTAGCAAAAATTTATTCACAATATTGCTATGTCAAAAAAAAGTCACCAAGATTTTTTAATACTTGAGTAAAGAGGAAATATACTTTATTTTGTAGTTAAGCACAGTATCAACTAACATTTGTAGGACTACAAATGAATATGGCCTGTGACGAGTCGGCTGCCTCCCCCCCTAACTATCAGCTTCACCCCGTCGGTAATCGCCGCCCTTCACCAGGCTCCCGACGGGAGTGGGCGTGTGGGAGGAGGAGGGGCGCTGAAACATCCAGGTCTGGCGGCGTGTGATGAGGCACACCTGATGTGAATGAAGCCTCATCACCGCCGCTGTTAAAATGCCGAGCGCGCCTCTCCTCAGGAGACTGGTCTCTTCACCGTGCATGCACGCTGGTGTCCTCGTGGGTCCAGGAAGGGTGCGTAAAGGAACGAGCGCCGCCGATAGGATGGACGAGCTGCCGGACCCGCGGTCCGGACGTGAGCCGCATGGAAATGGCTGCGGGCCAGGATGCCGGGCCTTCTCACCCGCCTGAGGAAGTGCCGCCGCTAAGGAATGGATGAAGCCGCTAAAGGAAGCCGCTACCCGTCGTATTGCCGCGGACCCCGGCGGGGAGCAAGTGCGGCCGCCGGACTCCGCCCCTTACCTGGACCCTTCCCTTCTGAACACTGCCCCTCCTTCACGGAACCCCTTCACGTCGAGGACACCAGATCCCCCATTTATTTTGGACACTTTTTTCCCCCTTTTTGGACACTTTCTGTTTATTGTTTAATAAAAGCCTCTCCGAGGCCTGGCGTCACGCCCGCTGTGTCTGTCGCTTTGCTCCGCACCCGTGACAGGCCGTACAAAAAAAGTCTTAAAGATCATTTGGGAATTCATACTGGAGAGGTGAAACCTTTCACCTGTGATCAATGTGAAAAGAGTTTCACGCTTAAAAGAAACCTTAACGAACACATGAAAACCCACAACGGAGAGAAGCCGCACATGTGCGATCAGTGTGGGAAGAGTTTCACATTAAAAGGAAACCTTAAGGAACACATGAAAATCCACACTGGAGAGAAGCCACACATGTGCTCTTCATGTGGAAAACGTTTTACATGGCTGCATGCTTTAAAAGTGCACCAGAAGGTACATACAAGTATGAAAAGACATTTGCTAAAGCTGAAAAATTAAAATGTCTCCAGATTCACACTGGAGAAAAGTGACTGAAGGTTTTTTCTAAATTTCTGTCACCAATGGAGTTTTGGTTCCTTGCCACTGTCACCTCTGGCTTGCTTAGTTGAGAGCACTTAATTTATGGCAGTATTGTCAACTTGATTTAGCTGAAAAAAATGTTTACTATTGTCCTCCTGCATTATCGACAAACTGTTCTTTTGTTTAGCACTGTAAAACCGCTTTGGCACAATCTATGAAGTTGTATATGTAGGCGTCTAGTTGTGTCCTTAAGTACAGTTCTTGTTCAGAACCAGCACTTTCAAGTGAAACGTTGTATCGTCAAGAACAGCAGTGTTGATGCTGAAATGAACTTGAGTTCCTTTGAAAAGAAGAATATTTAAGAATATTTCATATTTAAAGTGTCAGTTAATGTAATGTCTTTTATTAAACAAAATGCATGTGTGTGTGTGTGTGTGTGTGTGTGTGTGTGTGTGTGTGTGTGTGTGTATATGTATGTATGTGTGTATATATATATATATATATATATGACATATACATGCCTAGAGAATGTGTGTTTATATTTTATTAAACCTTTGTTGATAGTCTAAACATTTGAAAAATATCAGTTTATGCACAGGTTTTCTATGTTAACAAAGGGAAATAATCACGCGTTTATGGATGTGACAAAAAAGACACAGTTTTTGAGAGACTACATTGTAGGATTTCTGTGAATTAAAATGCACAAACCAGATGCAATAATACCCAACATATAGAGAAGCAGTGGCTCTTCATAGAACATATAATTGTTACTTTATTTGTTACTGAAAATAACACTTACAAGACTATGAAAAATCATGCACAAAAAAAAAAAAAAAAAACTTTAAGAGAGACCTTACATGGATATTTGAACCACCAAATGTTGCCATCTGTGCTATCAGTATAGTAAAAACCTTTGGTAAAAACTTTTTTTTTTTCATGGTAAAGTTGACCTTTGTATGGAATTACCCATGTACTATAACGCTTTTAAGAGAGGCATGTCTCTGATATCTATTTCTGATATTTATTTGAACTTATCCATTATCCTGTATTGTGCTTAGAATACATAGTCAATCTTCCATGTATTTACAAAGATGTAAGAGAAACCGCAATTTAGCTTTGCAACTGGGTGCTTCTTTAATTCTCTCCTTCGTGTTCATGTTGTAAGCCAATAAATAGAGAAATGTCTTATTTGTTTTTACTTTTATTTAGTTTTATATTTGTTTACCATAGTGGTGGTGAGATGAAGCCTCGTGAAGCATTGAAGATTTTCGGCCAAGTGGTTCACAGAAGGGTTCATTTCTCGAGGCTTCATTTGCTCACAATACCACCTGGTGGTCAAAGGGTGTACAACAAGCAGATACATTACAGATGACCTGATGTGATCTGTGATACACTGTATTTTGTACCAGTTTAGGGTTAGAAATAACAGTGAAGAAAAGAAAAACAATTTCCACATAGACTAATTTATTTATATGAATATAACATGTATTTTCTGGTGTTATAAAATGATTGCATAACACAGCTGTGTAATAAACGTATTTGTTTGAAATGAATGGGGCTATCAAATGTGTGTAAATCAAGTCTTTGCTCATAATAGACAGGAGAGGAAGTATTATTAGTCTAAAACTGTAAAGTGGCTGGGTTTAACTGGGCAGAGGACTGAATTTGCAAGATTCAAACCGCTTTCTGAACCATTTAGGTGGAAGCGGGACTTCGGATGTCATCAGTGACATCATTGTCAAACAAAAAAACAATACAAGCCTCGATAGTTCACTGAAAGCTTCCAGGATTTCTCAACACACTCCAAAGCTTCGGCACAGAATGTAACATCACTAGTTTACCAACTAATCATTGACTGAACTAGTTACTCATTTTACACTGGTGGCTGTGAAGCTTGGACTGCCATGGACACCAGCCAACACCATCCCGATCCCACTGGATCCATCTTGGGATGGACTAGACTGTTACCCAATGTGGCTCAAATGTTGGCACAAAATCCTGCATCCCAAGACTGGTGGTCTTAGTGTGCTATCCCTTGTCCTCCGTGTTCTCAGTGTTTGATTCACTGCTATTTTGTAGTGAAATTGTTGCTATTTTTGTAGTACGTAAGTAGTTTAGCATCCAAATGTTACATTGCAAATATGAAAACTTTGGACTGTATGAGAGATGCACGAACCCATCTGCAGCCAGGTTGAAAATAAAGGATTTAGCTCATGCACTGTTGTACTGTCGTCCTTTCTCTAATTGTCTTTAATAACTTCACAACACCGTAAGAGCTAGAACAGATGAAATAAACAATATTAGAATTTGCAATGAATTCACTTTCATATAAATAATCAAAACAATTGACTACACTCTTAAAAATAAAGGTGCTTCATGATGCCATAGAAGAGCCTTTTTTTTGTCTAAATGGATCCATAGAGAACCTTAAGCAACTGTAGAACCTTTCTGTTTCACAAAAGGTTCTTTGTGGTGAAAGAAGGTTCTTCAGATTATAAAAAGGTAAGAAAGAGATGGTTCTTTAAAGAATCTTTGACTGAATGGTTCTTTGTGGAACCAAAAATGGTTCTTCTATGGCATCGCTTGAAGAACCTTTTAAATCACCTTTACTTTTAAGAGTGTATATAACAAAATTAATACTAACCTTTGCCATAAACAAAACTACTCATAAATTAAACACACACACACAAAAGACAAAAGATGCGCTATATAAATGTGTGTGTGTGTGTGTGTGTACAAGAGCATAAGTAAACTTGACAACCTTGTTCTCCTTTTCCAACAAAGACAAACAAAAGAAAATACTGTAAAAATAAAACAACAAACAGTGACTAGATGCCTAAATTCACTTGAAAGAGTCCTTGTGCAGCCTTCAGTCGGAATTATCGTAAATACAAGTTTCCTAATTGGAAAATGAACATGAATGGCCTCTCAAGTCATATTTACTACTGGAAAACTCGAAAATCATTTTGATACCTGAGTTTCTGAGATAGACGGCCCATAAACTGTAAAGGGTGGAAGGGACAGTGATTGCTACTGTCAGTGCTACTCTTTATTAGTTTTTCCACAACAACTTCATCACCTTGTCTACTATCTTTACCTGAATTGCCCCTTCAGCTTGATTTTGAGCCTGCTGTTTGTTTTTTGGTAATCCAATGCACAATATCTTCAATACCACCAACAGCTCCTCCAGCAGCTCCTCCAAAAACGGGAACATAGAAGCTCCAGTCACGAGCTCGCTTTGATCTGTAAGGTACTTCAGCCTTTTCTTTCTTGTGTCTTTCTTCAGCTTCTTGTACAGCTTTGGCCTTTTCTATCTCATGTCTGTCTTCAGCTTCACATAAACTTTGGCCTTTTCTGGTGAACAGCACCATGGTGTACATTCTGGATTCCTCTCCAAACGTCTCCTGGATCATCTTCACCGCTTCTTTCTTCTCGTTGGTGAATTGTCCCAGTTGGATCATCAGCAGAAACACATGTGGACCAGGAGCCACCATTGAGATGCACTTCACAATCTCCTTCCTGATCTCAACATTATCAACTCCAGTATCAAACATATTGGAATTGTGGTATTGGAATTGTGAAGGGATCTCCATTCTGCTACATACAAAATGCCATAGATTGTACACAGCATGGATATTAATAGTTAATATTTATTAGAATTAATATTTTTAAATTTGATGACAGAACAAGATAGGATTTTATGGTTCTTTCTTATTCTTATTAGTTTCATTTATTAAAAATATGTGCACATTTTAGTTGCTTCATCTTTTGAAATGCCCAATCTAACCAATGCATAATTAAGCACAGTGATCATTTACCTCATTATTAGCTTATGATGGATCACAAAAGAAACATTTAAAATGCTACTGATATATCTGGTTAACATATTTCATTAGTTAAACTCAAATCCTACCTGTACTGTGTGCCATTATATCACCAACACCTTGAAGTTCTGAAAAGAAAAGGTCAAATTTGATTGACACGTCAATAAAACAACCATGTGACTAATATGTATTTCCCTGTGGAGACTTTTGAACAGACATCCACATATTTTCCAGTTCCAGTCTGGGATTAGATCATTATTGTCGTTATTAATATGTTTCTGGCATGTTGTTCAACATTGTATCCATGTCCATATACCAGATTGACAATGTCAAGATTCATCAGGCTCAAATTGAGAAGAATTGATTTATTTCATTGTATTTTTAAAATGTATTTATTTTATTTTTTACATTTTATTTATCTATCTACCTATTTATCTATCTGTCTATCTATCTATCTATCTATTTATTTATTTATTTTGTAATTGTATTTATTTATTTATTTTTAATGCTGTATTCCAGGTAACTCAAAATTCAGATTTTCTCCTACATGGAAATGTCTGGAACACTGCTGAAGTCGGACATCTGACCTGTGAACTGAGGGCAGATCCACCCATTGCTGGATTATCTGTTCTCCTTCCTGCTCTTATTCTTTGGGTGATTTGTAATAAATAAATAAATAAATATAGCTGGAGCTGGTGAGTTTTCGCAATTCTTTTAACAAATATTTAAACTCTCTTTCAGTTTGTATCATAGAATGTGATGTGAATGAAGGAACAAAACTTACGGACTGCAGCTTTAATAATAGTGTGTAGTGTTGATAAACAGTGTGTGTGTCCGTTATGGTAATTTTAGTTAGTCCGCCATTAGATGGCGACAAGAGACTGCTTTTATGGGTGAGTCAGCAGGACAGACTTTTATTTTAAAAGAGACTGAAACAGGGTTGTAAACAAGGACGTTGTTTTTACGTTCAACAACAGCTTGTAAGACGCAGCAAACAAATGCACTGAGCACCACTGTCATCAGAAATCACCCTTAACAGATGAAAGGAAATTAACATTACGACAAAGATCACAGTGGACATTCAAACTAATGTTTTATTGTGAATATGAGATTGAGCTGAAGAATGAATGCTGTGTCCGATGCAGTTAATCACACTCGCCCAGTCCATCTCTCTCATAATACTCTAATACTCAAAATTAAAGAAGAATGATGCAACACAACACCAGCAGGGGTCACTCATATTTCATTAACTAAATAATTCAGTTAATTCTATCGAAATACAAGGAACAGTGTTGATACTTTATTATTGATTGTTTAAGTTGCTAGGGTCGTTGCTATGGGTGTTGTGCAGTGATACCCACAACCGTTGGGTGAAGCATTTACAGCCTTGAACATGTGGAAACTTTCAATTTCCTCATTCATGCATCTTGCCTCATAGAGTACAGTGTTGTCAGAATCAGCACTGACAGCTGAGGCATCTCTCCTCTGAAAAAATAAAAATAAAAAAACACACAACAACAACACACAGGCCAACCACATCTTCACCAAAAAAAAAAAAAAAAAGAAAGAAAAAAAAAACAAACAAACAAAACAAAACAAAAAAACACTTTAGATACACTCCACAAATGAGACTAATAGTGAATTTGTAAATGGTTTGCAGCAAACATTGATACGAAAGAAAGAAGCTGAATTTCAGTTGTAAGAAAGAAGAGGAACTGACATCTGAATGTGTGAGAATTCACAGCCATCCGTCTAAACTGGGTTCAGAGATGATCTCAGATCTGTGTGGGCTGAACGAGTGTGGTCAGACTAACTGAGTTCCCAGAGCCAGCAGTAACACAAACACAAAGAGACAAAAGACGACCATTAGCGTTGAGAGGAAAAATAATGTATGTGTCTGTGTGTTGATATGATTAAAATTAGTATTGTGCAAGCGTCTCAAATAGTTGCAAAAACCTAGAGACACTTAAAGGCTCCGAAAGAAAACTTGATGTCTGATGTCATTATTCTGAACTCTTAAAGATGTCACTGAATAACATGTTTGACTTAATGCTAATGTGTCTGTTGATGCCGCAGCATGTTTACAGCACGTTGGCTTGTGTTTTTTTTTTTTTTTTTTTTTTTTTTTTTCTTTAATGTTGCTTTGTTTTCCTTCCTGTATCAATATGTGAAAGCCAAAACATTTTCACCATCAAATTTGTTCATGTGTTAAACAATCATGGTTTGTTTTATCAACAAGAAATCCATCATTTTGTGCTGACATAGTTTGAAGATGATGATCTGACATGGAGGAGTCTAGGAGGATTTTGAGTAGGATTTTTCCAAAAGTAGGTTCTTGATTTGAGAGCTAAAAAGCTATTATTATTTTCCATTATATTTTTTAACACTCATTTAGAGACATGTCTGTGTCATTATCTGTAAACACAATAAAGACTGAGAACAGAACTTATTTACTCCATGTGTCGAGTGATGATTGGCTAGATCTATAAGTAAATAATGATGTAGTATTAGAGTCTTCCTGTCAGAAATTGTGAAGAACAGGTTTCACATCCGCTGTCGTGTCAAAGTCTTGTGTTCACAGAATGACTGTAGGTGAAAACTCCCTGAGCTGTTAACATTGTGCTCTTGAACATCAACCACAAGTTGATCTTGAGGGATTGTTTCTATTACAGTATAAGTGTGCTGGAAGTTACATTAAACATCAGTGAAAAAGACATATTAGTAATAAAATATTTTTCAATTCAGGAGAATATTTACAAGAAATATGAATCAACACTTCTCCATTATGACTGATACAGTTCAACACAGCAGAATTTAAATACTCAGCCAATCAGATCAGAGGAAGTGAACAAACACAGGAAGAGCTGATAGTATTTAAAGAAAGAGTTGTGAGCATATAATGAAGAGGAAGACTGACAGAAAGAGAAAATGACTGATAAGTGTAATTTGCTGGGACTGATCATTCTCTCTTCACTTCTCACAGGGAAACACATTTCTACATGCTTTTTAAACTCCTGTGAAAGAGTTCAATTTATATCTGCATACAAGATTATATAAAATGTATATATGAAAAACAAACATTTTATATAGATTTATCATAATGATCACTCAAATGTTCTTGTGTTTCAGTGGAGTGGATGATGCTCATGTGTTCATCAGTTCTGGTAAAAATGTCTGTCTGCCCTGTAATAATGCTCTTCATGACTGCAAATCAACTACATGGATCTATTACAGTCATTCAGGAGCAGTTGAACTGATTGCCGATGGGAAAAAGAAGAAAGACATTGAGAGTCATGAGAGACTGAGTCTGGGGTCTGACTGCTCTCTGAACATCACGAACATCATAAAAGAAGATCATGGACTTTACAGCTGCCAACAATGGACAGGTGTAAATGGACTACACCAAAAACAAGGAACTGATGCATGTGTTTATTTGCATATCATACATGGTAATTTTAGTTTGTTTTGAAATGCTTTTATTTTGTTAAAAATGGAACAAAGTCACACTTCTGGTGTTCACGGTTAAAAATGACCAGCCTACAAAAAACAGTTTATAAATGTCTCGTTATGCTATATAATCACCAAATATTGTATTCAATCTTTTTGACAACATGTTTTCTCCCAGTTAGGACAGGTTTTGTATGTATTTTTTAAACTCATTGATCATAGGCCTCATTGATCTGAGGATAAAGTTAATCTTTGTGAAAAAGAAAGCATGTAATACTCAAAATAGTTTGTGAACATGAGCATGTGTATGTGTGTGTGTGTGTGTGTGTGTGTGTGTGTGATTTTGTGACATATCAGGACGCAAATTTGTATAATGGCATGGGTATGACATAGGTATTACAAGGAGAGGGTGACTTATGAGGACATTGCCCTGTGTCCCCATTTTTCAAAAGGCTTATAAATCATGCAGAATTTTTATTTATTTATTTATTTATTTATTTATTTATTTATTGAGAAAGTAAAAATGTGCACATTCTAGGTTTAGACTAGGTTTAGGTGTAGGGTGATATAAAATATGGTTTGTATAGTATAAAAACCATTATGCCTATGGAATGTCCCCATAAAACATGGAAACACAACGTGTGTGTGTGGGTGAGTGTTCATGTATCCACACACAAAGGTCTCATCATCAGTCTATTCTGTGTTCAGAGATGATCTCTGATCTACTGTGGTCAAACTAACTGGGTTCTGAGTAACATGTTTCCAAACCACAGCAGTGAGATCACAGCTCTGAAAGGTGTAAAATGTGAAATAGCTGTCAACCAACCTGCATTATAATGTTTCTCCGGCCGTCCTCAACTGAAGCACAGGCTCCTCTGTAGACTCTCTCCATCAGCCCTTATTGTATGGATTTTGCCCCTGGTTTGGTAATGCGTGTAACCCTGGTTTTCTAAATAGGGAACAAGTTGCTGCATTGCCATTCACCATCTTTAAGTGCTTCCTTCATAATGGAAAATCTGAGGAGAGATGGTGTGAGCACACTCTTATGAGGCATATGTGACTTATTCACATAGTCGTTGCAAAGCGCCACTGCCAGTGAATTGGTGTGATGGTATCAGGTCTTCAGATGATCATCACACTGGAGATGGTTTCTCATATAGTGACATCATCACAGCAACTCATTCCCTATTCAGGAAATCAGTGTTACATACAGTATGTAGTTTTTCATTTATGAATATAGTTCACTCAGGTCCAGTATATATTTATACATATTAATGTGATGTGAAGTATTAAGATGTTACATTTATACAGTATGTTCATTATGCTTGAACTGAACTAACATATATAATCACAGATCCAAAAGAAATTGGTGACGTCACTTCCCATTTGTTGCGGTCGCACGCTTAGAGTTTGAGCTCCGTCAAGTTAATTTCTTATTGTCTATTTTTCAATCTAAAATCAATTTTATACACCACCATTTGCGTTTCTTATAATGTGTGAATATACCCCCTGTTGTATTTTACAACTAAAACATCCGGATTGCTTTGTTATCACTAGTTTTGTTTTGATTTCCCGAGTTGCTAGCTTATAGCCCGTTAGCAGCACCAGCGTGGTTGCCGCTAATCTTGCTTGCATTGTTTACACACTGTTTACACACATTACCATTGTTTACTCACTGTTACTTGCTTTAATGGCGAATTTGTGTCCACCTTTGAGTCCAGCTCGAGCTGGAGGCCGTGGAGAAGCAGATTCAGGAGCTGTTGGGGAGGCAGACCGAGCTGAGAGAGCGGAGAGCCGCTCTGGAATCCTCCCGGGTAAGTATACAGCGTGATACTAACACTCTGACCACCTCTACTCTGTGTGCTTCTCTGCACAGGTCCCGTGCACCCTGGACACGATCTTCCCAGGTGTCCTTCACTCCGGCGCCAGGACACCACGGACCCTGGGTGCAGCAGCAGCAGAAGACACGAGCCAGGCCCCGGCTGAGGACCTCGCCCCCTCCGCCGCCTCCGGTCTTCGAGTTTTCCACCCGTAACCGCTTTGCTCCCCTCCGCGAGACGGAACGCGATGCTGTGATCGTCGGAGACTCCATTGTCCGGTACGTTCGTGCTACTTTAACTAAAGGTAAAGTCCACATCCACTGTTTTTCTGCTGCTTGCGTTCTCGATGTTTCCGCGCAGACACCCGCAATCCTGAAGGACGGTGAGAGCGTCGGCGCGATCGTCCTGCACGCGGGGGTGAACGACACCAGGCTGTGGCAGACGGAGGTTCTGAAGAGGGACTTCAGCAGCCTGATCGAGACGGTTCGCAGCACATCGCCCGCGACGAGGATCATCGTGTCAGGACCGCTTACCACGTATCGACGTGGCCACGAAAGGTTCAGTAGACTTCTTGCTCTAAATGAATGGTTATTGACATGGTGCAAAGAACAGAAACTGCTCTTTGTTAATAATTGGAATCTTTTCTGGGAACGTCCTAGGCTTTTCCGTGCTGATGGCCTGCACCCCAGCAGAGTCGGAGCGGAACTGCTGTCGGACAACATCTCCAGGACGCTACGCTCCATTTGACTAGTAAGTACATTCTCAAATAATTGCTACAATGGCTTGAACAGACTGTGTCTGTTCCTCGAATAGTGAGGCCAAAACATAAATTTAAGGTAGGATCTAGAAAAAATCTGATCGTAATTAAACCAGAAAAAAGCAAAATACATGAACAGAAACCATTTTTAAAGCTTGGGCTCCTAAACATTAGATCACTTGCACCCAAAGCAGTTATTGTGAATGAAATGATCACAGATAATAGTTTTGATGTACTCTGCTTAACCGAAACCTGGCTAAAACCTAATGATTATATTGGTCTAAATGGGTCTACTCCACCAAACTACTATTATAAGCATGAGCCCCGTCAGAGTGGTCGTGGTGGTGGTGTTGCAACAATATATAGTGATATTCTCAAAGTTACTCAGAAAACAGGGTACAGGTTTAATTCATTTGAAATACTTTTGCTTAATGTTACTCTCCCAGATATGCAAAAGAAATCTCTCCTATCTCTTGTTTTAGCTACTGTGTATAGACCGCCAGGGCCATATACAGATTTCCTAAAAGAATTTGCAGAATTCCTTTCAGAACTATTGGTTAATTTTGATAAAGCACTAATTGTCGGAGATTTTAACATTCACGTTGATAATACAAATGATGCATTAGGACTTGCGTTTACTGACCTAATAAACTCTTTTGGATTCAAGCTAAATGTCACCGGGCCCACTCATCGTTTTAATCATACGCTAGATTTAATTATATCGCATGGAATTGATCTTACTGATATAGACATCGTACCTCAAAGCGATGATGTTTTTGACCATTTCCTTGTATCGTGCATGCTGCGTATCACTGATATTAACTATATGGCTCTGCGTTATTGTCTTGGCAGAACTATTGTTCCAGCCACCAAAGATAGATTTACAAATAACCTGCCTGATTTATCTCAACTGCTCTGTGTACCCATTAATACACAGGATTTAGACAAAATGACTAGCAATATGGACACCATCTTCTCCAATACGTTAGAAGCTGTTGCCCCCATCAAATTGAAAAAAGTTAGAGAAAAACATACTGCACCATGGTACAACAGTAATACCCATTCTCTCAAGAAAGAAACTCGCAATCTTGAGCGCAAATGGAGAAAAACTGACTTGGAAGTTTTTAGAATTGCATGGAAAAACAGTATGTCCAGATATAGACAGGCTTTAAAAGCTGCTAGGACTGAGCATATCCGCAAACTCATAGAAAATAACCAAAACAATCCAAGGTTTTTATTTAGCACAGTGGCTAGACTAACAAATAACCAGATGCCACCTGATCTAAATATCCTAAAAAATCCTTTACAGTTTAATAGTAATGACTTTATGAACTTCTTCACTGATAAAATAGATAACATCAGAAATCCAATAACCAATGTAGATTATACTGCATCTAATATGTCAACTTCTTTCGTCACACCCAAAGAAAAACTGCAGTACTTTACGGCTATAGGACAGGAAGAGCTAAATAAACTCATCACTGTGTCTAAACCAACAACATGCCTATTAGATCCCGTACCCACTAAACTACTGAAAGAATTGTTACCTGTGGCAGAAGAACCACTTCTCAATATTATTAACTCATCGTTATCTTTAGGTCACGTCCCTAAACCATTCAAGTTGGCGGTTATTAAGCCTCTTATTAAGAAACCACAACTAGACCCTAGTAAACTGGCAAATTACAGACCCATTTCTAATCTTCCATTTATGTCTAAAATTTTAGAGAAAGTTGTATCTGCTCAACTGTGCTCATTCTTGCAAAAAAATAATATCTATGAAGAATTTCAGTCAGGTTTCAGGCCCCATCATAGCACAGAAACTGCACTTGTTAAAATCACTAATGACTTGCTTCTTGCGTCAGACCAAGGCTGCATCTCATTGCTAGTTTTACTTGATCTTAGTGCTGCGTTTGACACTATAGATCATGACATACTAATAGATCGACTACAAAATTATGCAGGTATCCAAGGGCAGGCTTTAAGATGGTTTAGATCCTACTTGTCCGATCGCTACCACTTTGTGTATTTAAATGGGGAGTCATCTCAGTTATCACCAGTAAAGTATGGAGTGCCACAAGGATCTGTTCTAGGTCCTCTAATATTTTCAATATACATGCTGCCCCTTGGTAATATTATTAGAAAACATGGGATTAGTTTCCATTGTTACGCTGATGATACTCAACTATATATCTCAACAAGACCAGATGAAACTTCTAAACTGTCGCAGTTAACAGAGTGTGTTAAAAATGTCAAAGATTGGATGAGCAATAATTTTCTGCTATTAAATTCAGATAAGACAGAGATATTACTTATTGGACCAAAAAACAATACACAGAATCTTTTGACTTACAATTTACAACTAGACGGATGTACTGTTACTTCCACTACAGTCAAAAGTCTGGGTGTTATATTAGACAGCAACTTGTCTTTTGAAAATCATATTTCTCATGTTACAAAAACAGCATTCTTCCATCTTAGAAACATTGCCAAGCTGCGAAACATGTTACATGTTACCTGTTTCTGATGCAGAAAAGCTAGTTCACGCATTCATGACCTCTAGACTGGACTACTGTAATGCACTACTAGGTGGTTGCCCTGCATCTTCAATAAATAAGCTACAGATAGTCCAAAATGCAGCTGCTAGAGTCCTTACCAGGTCAAGAAAATATGATCATATTACCCCAATTTTAAAGTGTCTGCACTGGCTACCTATTAGGTTCCGCATCAGCTATAAAATATTACTTCTTACCTATAAGGCACTAAATGGTTCAGCTCCTGCGTACCTAACTAGTCTTCTACCACGCTACAATCCATCACGCTCCCTAAGGTCGCAAAACTCTGAGCTGTTGGTAGTACCTAGGATAGCAAAGTCCACTAAAGGAGGTAGAGCTTTTTCACATTTGGCTCCCAAACTCTGGAACAGCCTTCCGGATAACGTTCGGGGTTCAGACACACTCTCTCTGTTTAAATCTAGATTAAAGACACATCTTTTTAGCCAAGCATTCAAATAATGCATCTCATAAACTTTTCCTGCAGTTATATCTGATCAAACGCACATTATTAATCTTTTAGCTCTGGTTGAACAAATCTTTCTTTTCTTAGTTTGAACAGCAGCTACGCTAATTATGTTCCTATTTGTTCTGTGTTTCTGCCATGGGATTGACATCCCGTGGTAACTAGGAATTCACAAGCTCCAGTCTGGATCCAGAACACTTAAGAAGAGATGATGCCAACCCCTCAGAGGACTTCAGATGATGCCAACCCTGAAACAACATACAGCACTACAGAATTCTGCTACTAATTTATAGTGTTCTTTGTCTGTTTGATTACATCATTAATTGATCTTTACCATACATCTCTGCCATATGTACATCAAGCTACTAATTGATATATTGTAAAAATGTCAATTTGGTGTAAAGTTGCTTTGCAACGATATTTATCGTGAAAAGCGCTATACAAATAAATTTGAATTGAATTGAATTGAATTGCTTTAATGCTAATTTGCTCTGTTTAGTAAATCTGGCCCTACATTTCATCATGCTAGCCTGTGTGGAAAGTTTTAGACTGTGTGACAACTAGCCCCGCTCTGTCCTAATGTGCTCACATACTGTAGATTTATTTCATTTAATAGAAATTAAATAGACATTACATTCAACTGAATTTTGTTGTAAGTTGTTGTTTTTTAGGGGCAGTCGTGACCTAATGTTTAGAGCGTTGAACTTGTGACCCACAGGTCACATTGTCGTTGGGGGAGTGAATGACCAGCGCTCTCTTCCACCCTCAATACCACGACTGAGGTGAAACCTTTGAGCAAAACACTGAAACCCCAACTGCTGAGTGTGTTCACAGTGTGTGTGTGTGTGTGTGTGTGTGTGCACTTGGATGGGATCGATGCAGAATACAATACAGGGTATGGGACAACACACTTGGCTACACGTCACGTCACTTTCACTTTCGTAATTAAACCTGGATTAAAATTCTGTTATTTTAAATTTTTGTAAAAAAAAATCTGAACTTAGGCCACTGTTAACTGAAGAGAGTTTAATGACACACAGCAGCTCACTTACAGTAAAAAGAGGAAATGTCATTTCACAGCCGTCAGTCTGATCTGGGTTCAGAGATGATCTCTGCTCTACTGCAGTTAAACTGAGTTCTCACATGTTTCCAAACCTCAACAGTGAGATCACAGCTCTGAAACACTGCTTAAGGAATAATTGATGACAGACATGTTTCACTGTTTGCTTTTCTGTAGCTGTTGGTAATCTATGAAAAGATAGATCTAGTTTCTTGTGTATTTGTGCAGTCAGTCACACAACAGCTCTTTCCTCTTTTAAACATGTTTCTAGTGATTTCACAGCATTCAAGCTGAACTCTAATGCTGTCACTCAGTATTTCTGTCACTCAGTGAGTGAAACCGCAGTGACTCCGCCCACTGTGACATCATGTGCTTCTGTTCACACTCCGACTGACAAACATTCACAAACATTCAGCAGCGCTTTGATCTGTTTTAGACTCGATCTGTTGATCTATATCTATCTACCTGTCTATCTATCTGAAATTCTGCCATTGTTAACAGAAAAGATGGAGTTTAATGCCATTCAGCAGCTCATTAAAAGAAAAAGCAGTAGCATATATTTTATTTGATTAACATAAAGGTTTATGTCTAAGAAATTCTAGGCTACAAAGGCCTAACATAAACCATGGAGCATAGAAGATAATCTGATATCTCAGATATCATAATTTAAATAATCTAAATATCTCAGTATTTTATTTATTTTAATTGTAGGGTCATATAACTGCATTCTATAGGCTCATCACACAGTGAGTTGTTCTCCTGCATCATGTTCATCACCAATCAACTGTATGAATATATAAGATGACCTATACAGGTTAAATGTGTTCATTTTCATAACTAACTTTTAAATGATTGTGTTAATTTTACATCACTAGTTAAATCATGCAACCAACTAACAGATGACTCTTTGTTTCATTAAAGGTCTTATGGAATTAAAATAAAATGTAATACAATTCAAATGATTGTTAGTAACTACTTTGTTTGGTTAATTGAGTTAAAACTAGGTTTAATTTATGTTTCTTAAACAGGCTGAAGTAATGCCATTGTTAGCAGCTCATTTGAAGAGAAAAGAGGAAGTGTCATTTCACAAACCTTCAGTTTATTCTGGGTTCAGAGATGATCTCTGCTCTACTGCGGTTAAACTCAACAGTGAGATCACTGCTCTGAAACACGACAACTGCTATAATTAATATGCTATTTTAGTTACAAAAGTGTAGAATGACAAATTAACCATTTCAGCATTATAAGAAAGACTTGACTCTGAAATAGATGCAAAAGATCACTGTAAAACTTCATAAAGACAGAGTTTGTTTGACTAAATGGTGATTTCATAATTGCTAACAGTGTGAAGATCAGTCAGAATATGATGCTGATTCAACACTCGTCCATCATGCAGTGATATAGTGTCAGTCAAATAAACACTCAGCCAATCAGATCAGAGGAAGTGAACAAACACAGGAAGAGCTGATAGTATTTAAAGAAAGAGTTGTGAGCATATAATGAAGAGGAAGACTGACAGAAAGAGAAAATGGCTGATAAGTGTCATTTGTGTCTGCTGGGACTGATCATTCTCTCTTCACTTCTCACAGGTAAACAAATCTCTGTTTTCTCTACAAGACATTTAGTTTAATTAGTCTGGGAAAGAGTTCATTTCAACATGATCAGTTTATTCTTGTGTTACATAAAGAACATACTGGATTATTCCTGATGCACTAAAACTAGACAGATTCACACTCAAACATCTGATGCTGAATTATTTTCATATTAAGAGTGTGTTTGTGATTTCAACAGCTCTCTGATAAAGAAGTTTTTTTTTTTTTTTTTTAATTATTAAAATATCAAACATACTTGTGTTTCAGGTACCAGTGGAGTGGATGATGCTCATGTGTTCATCAGTTCTGGTGAAAATGTCCGTCTGCCCTGTAATAATGATCTTCATGACTGCAAATCAACTACATGGAACTACTATAAGAATCGTTCAGCAGCAGTTGAACTGATTAATTTAGGGATAAAGAAGAAAGACATCGAGAGACATGAGAGACTGAGTCTGGGGTCTGACTGCTCTCTGAACATCAAGAACGTCATAAAAGAAGATTATGGACTTTACACCTGCCAACAATATGTGAATGACAAACAACAAGGAGCTGATGCACGTGTTTATCTGCATGTTCTTCATGGTAATTTTATGATTATATGATCAATTTAAAAAGGGCAAATTTTTGTTTTAAACTCTCATGATGATTGTAAAGTGTGTGATTTGTGTGTTATTTTGTGTTTCAGTCTCTTCATCATCCTCACAGACTGAGATCAGTGCAGGCAGCTCTGTGACTCTCTCCTGTCAGTTGTATTCATATACTGGAGTCTCTTGTGATGATTGGATCCGTTCTGAGGGAATTCAGCTGTTCTGGGTGAATCAGGCTGGTGTTAAACTGACAATATCAGACACCAGATATCAGATATCAGCTCCAGGACTCTGTATCATCACTCTGACTACAACACTCCTGAATGAAGATGACAACAGAGAGTGGAGATGTGAAGTTACTCACAGAAATCAAGTCAAGACCTCAGTCACATATACTGTCAAGAGTTCAAGTGAGAAAACAATCTCATCAATCATTTTAAGTCCTCATAATGTCAATAACACTAAGGACTATTAGTATCATTGAAGCAGAACAAATGAAGGAACAAAAGCTTCTTTCAGTCTGACAGAAGAGAAACTCAAATCAAGTTTAACTGTCCAAGAAGTGCTGCTGTAAATAATGAAGAAATTGAAACTTAACAGCAAAAACTAACATTTTATATCATGTGATTATCAGTTAAAATATAATCTGAACTAACATTCATCCTTTACAGCTCAAGATAAAACAACGACAGCAGTGATTCCAGTCCACATCACAAAATCAACTACAACGACAGCAGTAACTTCTACACGAGGTACAGTCAAAAAAAAATGTATATATTTTTTTACTGTTGTCAGTTTTACTGAATCCTCTCTTGTCTGTGTTATTTAAGAAATGCACGTAAACACTTAAGTAAAATCAAAAGAGTTGAAATAAAGTGATGAAAATTAAGTGTTATATTATGCATTTTGACTAAAGGTAAATCTGTTTGTGTTTAATGTTCAAATGTTGTTTCTGGTGTTTTGAGGAGTTTGTGTTGTTGAAGTTTTGTGGTTTTCATTGTGCTGAAGGGTGGAGCTCGTGGTTTGGTTGTAGATGATGACGATGGTGTTTGTTGTTTAATGCAGTGAACATGGAAGTGCTGATGTTAATGCAATGATAAACAGTGTTTTATTTGTTCACTGCATATGATCTGTTAGCTGCATATTTGAACTGAAGTCAGTATGATTAGCTGGTTTTGTGATTGTAAACTGTATACAAAGAGCATCAGTCTGAAAAAAAAAATAATTAAATATTTCATTTTAATTATAACATTGTCAGGTAAAACAAACCTAAACAACTTTTTTTTTTTTTTTAATCTTCAGAGTCTTTGTCCAATGTTCTTAAGTTTCTCTACTTCTGAAATCTTAATTATGGATTGTACAATCTTAAAATGCTGGGTTATTTTTTCCACCCAAACGCTGGGTTGAGTCTGTTGGTTGATATGCTGGTTGTTGTTTTTTTCCAGTGTTGGGTAGTTTTTGTGTTACAGTCATTAGTGTCTTGGTCAATCTCACTGACCGCCGAAACTATACACCCCTCCCCCTCCCTCCAACGAAACAACCCAACGCAGACTTACTTCAGCTGTTGAGTTACGGTCAGAGCACAGGCTTTTTGCATCCTCTACAGGAGAGAGCGCTTCTCATCGCCGCCTGATTGGTGCACTTCTTCAGCGAAATAAAGGTTTGTATACATTTTATTTTATTTATAAACTCTTTACTGTGCTGTAAATTATATTATTGTATGCAACACAACATACAAGAATGAGATTTCAGTCTGTTGAATGAGTTTCACATGATGGAAATAATATAATTTTATTCATTATGATACTGAATGTAATTTATTTTGTTGTTAAAGTATGTTCTCTAATGTCAGTACTGTTTGTTTATGGGCAGGTTATGGAGTCAGTCACAACATCTTTCAACTATGAGTCAAACATGAGGCGACGGCCTGACATTCACAGTTCCCCCGGTGAGCAGCAGCCCATCACGACTCAGATTACAGAGAACAGTTGAACACACTTGAATTAAAATGTTTAAATGTTACATTGAATTAAATAATTTTTTTATTTCTAAAATTCTCATTAAACGAATTGAATGTATGTAATATTGTAATCTATGCTGTATTCACCCAAATAAATTCAATTTCTCTTATATTTTTGTCCATGGCTGTTATTGTCCTTATTATTAAATGTTCACCTTTTGATTATTGTTGTGGTCTCTAGTAATTTTGTGTTTGATTTTTAATTTCCAGCCCCTGTTAATATTTATTTATTTATTTTTTTTTATTTTTGTTTTTTTTTAATGGTAATTAAACAATAGTTAACTAGATAGTTAAAGAGTCAAAGTAACCCAGCATGTGTTCTGTCTAATATTTACCCAGCGCTGGGTTGCCAAATTACCCAGCATTTTTTAGAGTGTAAAATCATATTTCGCGGTATAAGAAATTTTATTTTACAATAGTCATATATATGGCGATATAGTATTTTTTTTTTTTTTTTTTTTTTTTTTTGGCAGCAGCTATTTTCAGTAAGTGCAAATAACGGGATTTTCTGATATTTATACTACTTATGGCAAATAAGCACTTTATTTAGTGTTAATAGTTTTTTCCAAAAAGGCAGACTGTTTGCCTTTAGTTTAAATAGACACTCCCATTTTCTTTCAGGCAGCAGATATTTACACTAAGTGTGAACATCAATTAGATGTTATTAAAAACAGTATGCAGTAATAACTTTAAGAGTGTAAAACTTAATTTTAATTCAGATTATTAAATGAATGCCACCGTATTGGGAAAGTAAAGCCTTCCCTACACCTATTCTAACCCTACCCGATACTTTATTTTTAACTTTTTGATTATTTCCTTCATTTTTATTAAAAAAAAAAATAATAATGCTTTTCTGATGTGATATGAAATTTGAAAAGGGAGAAATAAAGTTTGCCAAAAGGCGAAATCGAACCCTGGTTGATCACGTCAAAAGAAGCATCGCATACACTTTACCATCTGTGTCATTGACACTTGTTGATTAATAACTGTCTTTTGTAATGTTGTCAATCCCAATCACACGTTGTTGGGTGGAGTTAGTGTAAACAGCCTCTGCCAACATTTTTATTATTGTAATTAAAAATTATAACAAAGAATCAAATTACCAACACAATGGAGCAAAATTAAATAAACATTTAATTTAAGTGTTTTTAGCTTTACTTAACGTGTTGTAGTAAGAAATGCAACAGAAATTGTATATATAACTATATACTGAGTAAAACTAAAACACTGCATAGTCTTCACTGTATGAATCAAATGTGAATCGATTCTTATTAAAGATCCAAAAGTGATTCAGTCAAGAGCAGTGAGTGATTTTCTTTGCTGACTGCACGTTTATTTAACACATAACTGACTGGGTTTACATGTTTACATCACACTACAGGCTTTTTAATGTAATTATGTGTTTTATTGTTTATTTGGATCCCTGTTAGCTTCTAGAAAGTGGTTGTTAGTCTTCCTGGGCTCCAAAACGCAATTCAAAACAAACAGTCGTATAATAGAAAAAAAGACAAAAAGAGAAGAAAAACACTTTACATCTCAGCAGTAGCAGCACTTAAAATATACATCTACATATTTATAAGAATATCTTCACATTTTCTTTGAAATATATGTGTTCAGTTACTCTTTCGTATATTTATGGGAACCATATTCCAAGCAACAGAGTCTCGATAAAGTACGATAAAGTCTTTTTCATCTAATTTGTTTGTGGATTGAGTCTTACTCACTTGACGTGTTTTATAATCATGTCTAAGTCTCACATAAACAATCCTTTCAAAGAAAAAAACAAGGAGTTTGATACTTGATTACCTTGTGAAAATATACCAACAATCATAAATATAATTTAACCTTCACCGGCAGCCATGATAACTTTTTATTCGTGTCACTAACATTGGCCCAAAATGGATAATGAAGCACAAGCCTGGCTGCTCTGCTCTGAACCATCTGAAGATGTTTTTAGGTGTTTCTCAGATGATTAGACCAGTGCTTCTCAAACTGGTACGTGCACCGCTGGGGGTACGTGAGGTGACGGAGGGGGTACGCAAACAAAATGCTGAGCTTTGCCATTCATTTAATTCTACCCCAATTTAAAGTAACATTAAAACTTGAATTTCAGGATGCCTTTTTCACCTCTATTACATGCGGCTCTTAATTTAGGCAGTAGTTCCTTTCTTCTCAACTGAAGAGCCTTAGAAAAGTCATTAATAAAATTACTTGTACCCTTTAGCTTCTTGGCTGAGGACATGATGGTCTGTTTATCTTTTTAAAACTGACTCATCTAGTCCCAATTTACTTCAGAGAATTTCCCAAACTTTTCCGTCAGATTTCATCCAGTTTTCATCAGTGATCCCATCCACAATAATATTTGTCCTCCTCACCTGATTTTCAACATAATCCAGTTTGACAAGAAATCCATCCAGTTCCTCCATTGATTTGATGTCCTTTTCAAACTGCCTCATCTTTGACTCAGCATCCTTATATCCAGTCATCAATCCATCCACTTTATTTTGTGTGAATTCCAGACTGACCTTCACATCTTGAATGTCTCTGATCACTCCATCCAGTCTTTTGTTTGTTCCATCAACTATCATCTGGAGGAAACTCTTGAAGTTGTCCTGTTGTTGATGAAGCGTCTCGCAGTAAAATCTCTCTGCTGTTCCATTAACTGAGTAAGTGTACTCATGTATATGAGTCATCCTCAGGTGGTGAAGTTTTAGTTTGTTTGGGAGGCATGATGTCTTACCACAATGTACCCAAATAATGTGAAAAGACAGATGTTCAAGCTCAGGTGGTGTGTATATTGAAAGCTCAGGCTTACAGGGTCTAGCCCAGCTCAAACTCAGTAGTTGTGAGGTGCACAAACTTGTCAAAAATACACTTAAACTAAAATGTTACTTTTAAATGATTTTTTATTATTTTTTTCTCAAATAACTGTTAAACGAGTTTAAATTGTTACATCATGCATTAATATCTCATGAACTATCAGGAGCTAACACGAATTCAAAGTTTTTCATTCATGACTTCATGCATGAACAACACCTTAATTAAGACATTAACTGAGATGGGTACATCAGCATGATTTATGATTTATTATGCATGATCATGATGTTTTTTTTTTGTTTGTTTTTTTTCCACATAACAAAATGTCTTCACAGTCCACTGTGGATAAATCTTTGCTCATGGTACATGAATCCTTATTAATTTGTGCATAAAAATAGCATTATTTTGTGCAGGTAAGACTGCTTTAATTAGTAAAAGAATATACAAAAATCCACATTACTCCATGCATGCATACAGGCTAAAATAGTATATGGATTAATGTGAGAACTAATGTTTTTCATTAATTATGATCAGAGTTATCAAGCATGTTCATATATTCTTCACAGTAGCTGCAGGTAAATGGACAGACTCAACATTGGCCAATCACAGCACATGTATACAGTATCATGATTAACTAAGCATCAGCTTCTCATGACTTCATCATGTGTGTGACCCCTCAACTAAAGTGGGGACTTGGTCCATTGAAATACTGAAAACAGTGTGTTAAAAAACATTTGATATGCAGTTCTAGCCTGTATGCACGCATGAGGTAATGTGGATTTTTGTATATTCCTTAAATAATAATTCAAGTAGTCTTACCTGCACAAAATAATGCTATTTTAAATAACACTATTTTATGAACAAATTCATAAATTCACGATGATTCATGTACCATAAGCATAGATTTATCCAAAGTGGATTTTTTTTTTTTTTTTTTTTTTTTTTTTTGTGAGCAAAGAAAACATCATGATCATGCATAGTAAATTATAAATCATGATTATGTACTCATATTAGTTCATGTCTCGTGTAATTCATGTTTTTACATCTTCTCGTACGACGATGTTCCATGATACATGTTTTGTTGTCTATTTTCCCTTTGTGAAAAAGAAGTGCACTTAAGTATACTTTTATAACGTGCACTTATTGCTGAATTAATGTAATTTAAAAGAACACACATAAGTGCAAATTAAATGTAATGTTTTCGCCGCTTAAGTACATTGTATTTGTAATTAATTTAAAATGTATCACATTTTAAAGTTATATTAAATGCACTAAGTGGAACTTTTGAGTGATTTTTTTCAAACCACTTATGTGGGACTTTTTAGTACATCTTTAAATGTACTTTTGTAATTGCTTCTAGTATTGGGCAGCCGTGGCCTAATGGTCAGGGAGTCGGGCTTGTAACCGAAAGGCTGCGGGTTCGAGTCCCAGGTCCGGCAGGGATTGAAGGTGGTGGGAGTGAATAACTAGCGCTCTCTCCACCCTCAGTACCATGACTCAGGTGATTCCCTTGAGCAAGGCACTGAACCCCCAACTGCTCCCCGGGCAGGGAGACCATACTTGGCCTCACTTCCTTTCCTTTCCTTAATTAACGTTAACTAAAATATACTTTAATGTCAGTTAACGATACACTTTAGTGTGAATACATGTAATGTTTTCGACCACCTAAATGCATATTATTTGTAATTGATTTCAAATATATTAGTTTAAAATTACATTAAATGCAATTAGTTGAACTTTTTAGTATATTTTATATGTACTTCGAAATATGGTAAATATGTACTTCTGAATAAGCAATTACTGTGAACTAACATATATTACAATGTCATTTCAATGTACTTCAATGTCATATATCTCTGACAATGAAGCTGAAATGTATATTTAAAATTGTATTTAAAAAAAATCTCTGAACTACATAGTTACTCAACACAATTACAAGATGGAAAATCCTCTACATTTATTGACAAAACAATCTCTAAAACAAATACACATGCTTTTTGCTGATGCACAATAAAAACCATCACTATGGGCTTGTTAAATGATGACGTAATGTGTCCATTGAACGCACCAATGAACGCTGTTTCCGGGTCCAAACCCAAACTCATTTGACTTGAGAATCTCAGCAGCCATTTATGAGCACTGTTTATTCATATTAAACCTTTAAGCTAAACGTTTTCACATTTACAGTGTTCACTACAGTCTCTGTGCTCACAGCGTCCCAAACACAAATAATATTTATATTTATTTATTTATATTTATATTTTCATTGTATAGCTATCTGGGATTTGGGTATGGAGTTAAAGGGAAGGATTATAATTTTTTGGTAGTATTATATCACATTGTGAGTTTATAATTAGTACCGTTTGTTGTTTTCTCATGTCATCTGATAAAGCGTTTGGACCCGGAAGTCACAGAAGAGGTGACGCTTGACGTCAGACTTAACAAGCGGATACACAGTTACAACACTTTAACTCAATTAGTAGGAGTCTGGAGAACAATCCAAAATCACTGACATACTTGCATACAAAAGTACCTAATCTCACCATCATAGAAACATTCTGTATGATTTATAAACCTGTTTCCTCATCGGGGACCCAAAAATGTCCACAAGGTCAAAATTTACTGGTATTACTACCCTTGTGGAGTCATTTGTTCTCCATAATGTATACAGTAGTCAACATTTGAAGTGGATCAAAAAAGTTCAGCAAAGTTGTCCTAAGACAAGGTACTGTTTTAGTTTTAGGACAACTTTGATGAAAGCTTTTGATCCACTTGAAATGTTGTTCAAATGCAGACACACACTTAATCCAAAAAAAAAAATCTAGAAAATTATCCATGTACAACAAATGAGGCCTTATTGTAAAAAATGACCAAACTATATTGTACCCCCGGTTTCACAGAGAAGGCTTAAGCCTAGTCCCAGACTAAAATGTAAATGTCTAAGATGTTTCAACTGAAAGAAACTTGTACATACTGATCTTTTAAAAATATCAGTGCCTTTGTTTTGTTTCAAGATGCACCCAGTAATGTTTTTTTCTAAGGAATGTTAATGAAAAATACTTAAATGTCCTTATTGAACTATGGCCTAATCCTGGTCTGAAGTTGTTTGTTTAATATTCATTGTTTTCTATTTTTGCATGTTTCTGTCAAGGACTTTTATTTTGGTGTTGCGTCCTCTGAGAAGGAGGGTCTTGTAATGTGAAGGAGGAGAGCAGAGTAGAGTGTGGCGGCTCAGAGACTGCTGTTGTTTGCTTCCCCAGTTCAATAAAAACTACTAGTCGTCTGTATTTTCAAGTCCATCATCTTTATTTACATCCACCCACGGGCTTTATTTACAAAACCCCACGCCTTACACTGGCTTAGTCTAAACCCTGTCTGTGAAACCAGGCCATAAGTTCTCAAACCTTTACTAGCACCAACATTAAACAGTTTTCTTCTAAAATCTTGAATGCAAGTTTGACTAAATAAATAAACTCCAGATGAACTTGTTGGGAAGTGCTGTCTGTCAATGTCCCAGAAGCTCTCCATCAGCAGTAAACTTCAAATGTCATGAATGTCAGAACAGCATCTCTCCACAGTATGTTTATGTTATAAAACATTATAAATGGTTCAGTTGAGTGAAAACAATAGACAGTTACAGTCCAAAGTTATGTTAATGTTATAATTTAAGCAGTTTATTCTGCAAGGTGTATGTAAACTTGTGAGCACATCTGAATCACCTAAGAGGTGAATTACCTCAATCATCAGGGCAACATCGTAGTAGTGCTGGGAGATGTTCCTTCACATTTCCCACAAACACCAGAATTCATGACCACACCATCTTCACTGACTCTAGGCTTTAAAAATAGATTTTTACAACATTTTTACAAAATTTTTTTTTTTTTTTTAATTTATTTCTACTTTACATGGATTAAAACATAACTATCAATTACCCAAATATATCCCAAAATCCATGAAAATTAAGAAAGGTACCTTCATTTACTTCTCATCTTGCCGTGTAAGCTTCTCTCACACATTTTCATGAAGAATGTTCCTGTATTTACCATGGCTGGCACAACAAAGCTGAAGCCCCCTTCCTTGGGTTTGTTACCTGTAAAATATATAATGATTAGTGGTGGATCTGTAAATGCACAGGTGGGAATATATTACTCGCAAATGGAAAAGATTCAACTCATTTAAAATCCATAGGTATAGTGACTTCACTGCACTTTTAGCTGGTAATGTGTGATCAGGGTGAGCTGACTGGACAACAATTCATTACAAAACTAACATCACCTCTTCAGTACTGGTCTGTGTTTCCACACTGTATCTCCAGTAACAAATCTTTACTGATCCTGCAAAATAAATGAATAAGTCCAGATAACTACAAAAATATTACATATTACAAACACAAACCACTCTTCATATACAAAAAGAAAAAAAAACAACATTATTTCTAGAGGTAGCTGATATATTGAATATTACTGGTGATTATAATATTGATTATATACATTAAATATTAAAAGATCACTGTCCACAAGGCTGTTGGCGCAGACACAAGATCAGATTTTTGAATTTTGTTCAGTCGCGTTAAATTGAATTTTAAATTGTTTATTCAAAATAAAACACAGTATTTTCAGCAGCCAAATTTCTTGGTCCACACACGCGATCACTTTCCATCTTTCATAGTTTTAGTCTAGTTGTAGTCTATGAAAGATTTTAGTCATTACTTTTAATCAAACTGCAATTACTGACATTTATTTTGGTAGCTATTTTAGTCTTCAAACAAATAATCATTAATTCTTTAGACCAAATCAAAGCTTATGATAAATTTGAATCAAGGATTGAATTTGGGAAAACTTGAATATATTATGACAGTTTTCTTTTTTGGGTGAACTATCCCTTTAACAGTATGGAAAAAGGAGTACTTATTATACTTGACACACATTCAGTTTTTACCCACCTGTTTACGTTCACTTAAGCCATAACTTACATAATGTACGTGAGATACTCACATTTGGACTACTGTTTTTTTTGTTTTGTTTTGCTTTGTTTGTTTAACGACTTACAAAAAAAAAAAAAAAAAAATCACTTGTTTTAGAAAGTGCCTGGTTTGTGCAAATGCAACAGGAAAACGACTCGAGGGGGAAATTGGTTTTCTAGAAACCACCATGATGGCTACTTCCTACAACTGAGTTCTTACAGCAAAGGTTACGTGCTGCGAAAGCACCTAATGCATTATTAGTTAATTATTAGTTAATAGTTTTACAGAAAAAAAAGTTAAAACCCTTGACAGCCCATTATTAATATTTTATCCCATTATATCACACACACGATTTATAAAACTCTTCAGTTTGATCAAAGATGCTTAAAAATCCTACATGGGTCATACAGGCCCTAATAGACTATACTATTTCATAAATCAGAATAGCCTAGCATGACCCATGTAGGAGTATTTATAATAATCAATAATGTCATTAATTCAGGACAAGCTGAAGGTTTATGGTTTCACTCTCATATAAAGAAGACATGAATTATACAGTAACACGTCTCTTCACATCAACTGCCACTGAAACACTGATGATGAAACACAAACTGTGTGTCATGTAATGATCAAGTATGTAAATATGATGTTGTTGTCCTACAGTATTATGATCTGAATGTTCATCTTCTGCAGCTCCAGTCACTTCAACACTGATTCCAGTCAGCAGATCAAACTCTGAGACGACTTCAAGACAAACTACAGCAGCAGCTCCTGCACAAGGTTCATCATCACTGACACACATCAGCAGTCTCTCACTTCACTGATTTTGTCACTTGTCACAAAATGTCACACTTTACACACAAATATCTATAAATGAGAAAGAGATCACATTGGACAGAAAGATTCTTTTAAAGTGTCATTAGATTAATTTTTGGTAAATGGCAACCATCAGTTTCCTCCTGACACCTTGAGATTGAAATAACATGATAATAGATGATGGACTCATGAAGCAGCACAAGTTCATTTATCATTTCTGTGATGTGAAGCTCAAGTATGATGTGATGATGATGATATTTGGTTAATATGTTCATTATGTTTGAACTGAACTAACAGACAGTTGGGCTGCTGGATCGTTGATCAGAGGTATGACGCGTCTTTGCATTGTTCGTTGTTTTATACATTTGATTTCATTCACAGTTTCACAGTCTGATTTTTCTCATAATCCTCTCTATCATCTGTCCACACATCTTTCCTGCAGTGATTGTGATTATTGTTGAGTTTGCAGTGTTTGCTGCTCCTACTGTGATTCTTCTTCAGATCATCTGTGCAAGAAGAGCTGGTGAGTTTTTGAGATGATTCACATTGATCTGGAACAAAGTCTTTAGTCATGAGAGCTCAGTAAATGCTTTTGTTGAATTATTTTGCAGAGAGGAAAGATTTGCAGCACCAAGAGGAAATACAATATGTGAATACAATATTAGAATAAAATACTCCCTAATAATAACAGGCCAGATTACAGCAAGATTTATCTTCATCTCAATGGATATTATGGATATTTGTATACAGCTTTCTATGATATTTGCTCCATATACATATTATGTGGTCATTATCTAACATTAATTCATCTGATTGTTACATTAAACTTTGCACACAAGGCTTTCTAAAAAAAAGTTGTAATAGTCAATTTTAACTGATAATGCAACACTTGTGTGTTAATTATCATACAACATATTTATAGATGTATTTTAATGTTTTTTATTCATTCACTGATCATTTCAATTTATAGACAAATCCTTACTTATGAAAATATATGATCTTCCTCACATATATCATGCTGTAACATGTTTTTATGTGAAGTACCACATGCAGAAATATAAATTCAACATTTCCAAACATCTGTCTTTGGTCTATAAATATGTGCTGAATACTTATTTCAGTCTATTTCACAGTCTAAAAGTGTAGAGTATTTATACATTATATTGGGTTAATAACTAAATAGAAAAACACAAAACCTTTTTTTTTTTTTATCTCGGTATAATTTCATATTTTCATATTGCACACTGTAAGAGCCATTTTTTTCCTCACTTTACATTGTCATGTATGTGTGTGTCCAGTAGGGGTCACTCTAGGGTAATTGTTGACAGAATATCAACCTTATTTTTCCCATAAGATTGGGTGCAGCGATTTGTAAATTCTTTGCGTCTGGTTTCCGGTCTCATCCACTTACAGCTATTTTTAGTTGCACAAAAAGCTTGTTCTGCTGCTTGATATTGCAAACTAGTGTGTCTTACCATATTATTTTAATGTATTATCTTAATTATGAACACTGGTTTGTAGTGCAAACTGTTTTACCGTTTACTGCACTTCGGTATTCTTCTCGTTATTTCCCAGTGGCGGATTATGAACCAGACATCTAACACATTACCAGAAAACAGCTTACTTCCGCATTGAAAAATAAGGTGGATAGGTGGGAACTTTCCCTCAGGTAACAGGTGTTAACATTCAAAAACAAGTTGGAGATGGAAGGAAAAACTTTGGCAGTAGGAAGAACACAATAATATCTAGACTCTGTATTGATCACACAGCTCTTAATCAGTCATTATTTATTATTGGTAAACATGAATCAGGTAACTGCAATACATGTGGTATTTCAGAGACAGTGGAGCATATCCTATTACACTGTGAAGCATATGAAAGAGAAATAATATAGCAAAAAATCTAACAATTAAGTCGATACTAAAGAATGATCCAGCACAATATAAGGTATTGAAGGATTACAAATTTAAGAATCTGTTTAAAATATGCTGATCCTATGCTAGGTTCCAGTATAACAACATGAACTAAAAAAGTTATGTATATTGTGACATTCTGGCAGGTTTCCCAAGTTAAGTGTGAATTCTGAGCTCAAGGTACAATGGTGCCTTTTGCTTTAACACCTATGCATTTGAATGACACTTGTATGCTAACTAGATCAAGGCTGGGAAAAACCTTTTACTGGGCTGATTTCCTGTACCACATTTGCATGCTTTCTTTAGATTGATTCCACCTCTATGTACTCCTCCCCCTTGAAACCTATATACTCTGCTGTGCTGAGATTTTGTCAGACGACTTTTTGATGACTGCAGCGCCACGCAGCGAGTATCTGAATAAAGAGAAACTTCTGCTTCAAGATATCCAAAACGTCTCCTGGTCTCTAAGAAAAATTTCCAACAGTATAATAAATAGAATTTGATCACATCACATAATGAAGCAATAAAAATTATTTTATCTTTATTTGTTTCTCCTTTAGTTAAAGTGTTTTTGTTGTTGTTGTTGTTGTTGTTTAAGAAAAGCAGTTAACAGGTGTTAAACATCTACAGTTTGAGGGAATTATTCTGGAACAAGTAAATGAAAAACTTAAGGGTCAAGTTGTAGATTCACAGGAAACATGTGGAGGATCTTAATGGTATTATTAGTATTACAGTGAAATGCAACGAGTTTAATCACAAATGGACATGAGTTTAAAAAAGTAATAGAAGATAAAGAATATAAAGCTCAGGTTAAATGTATACAAGAGACCTGGTTGAAACCTCATTTAGACTTTGTGATACAAGGATATACAGGTATTAGTAGAGATAGACAGACAGGTAATGGTGGAGTGGTGGCTATATTTATAAAAAATGAAATAACATATAGGGTTATAGAATTGAGTGATGAGTACATATTAATTACAGTAGAGGTATTTTTAAAGGGACAGAATGTTAAGGTCATTAATTTTTATAATCCTTGCAACAGGTTAAATATTGAAGTATTAGAAAAGGTAATGGGAAATCAGAAAGTGATATGGTGTGGAGATTTTAATGCATATAATACTTTATAAGGAAGCAATAATACTGACCATAATAAAGAAATGATTGATTTGAAGGGTTTGATATGTATGAATGATGGTAGAGCTACTAGAATTGATGTGGTCAGGGGTTGATGCTCTTCTATAGATTTAACACTGGTGTCTGAAGGTTTATCAGGGAAATGTATGTGGGATATTTGAGAGGATTCAACAATAGAGAGCGATCACTATGTTATTAGCTGTAAAATAGACATGGATGTTAATGAAAATATAGAGGATAGGATAGATAGATGGACATTTAAAATGACTAATCGGGAGGCATTCATATACATCAGTGAGGTAAAGTTACAAGAGTTGAATTTTAATGAGGAAATAAAGGATATAGACATTTATAATGAACAATTATGTGAGGTATTGTATAATACAGCTGAAGAAATTATTGGAAAATAAAAGGAATAAAAATGAAGAAATCAGTTCCATGGTGGACAGAATTATGTAGCAAAGCAATTCAAGAGAGAAATAAGGCTTTTAAAAAGGTTAGGAAGACGTACATATTTGATAACTTCATTTTATATAAAAAAGCACAAGCCAATGTGAGAAGGGTAAAACAAGCTGCTAAAAAGAGCTGCTGTGATGAAGTTATTGTGATTCTATATGTTACTGAAGTGTGTGTATGATACATCAGATAGAAGGACGCCTTCTGGAGTCACTCCCGGATTGCTGGTGCTGGGCGACCTCAGTGGAGGCCAATGAAGGTGCAGACAGGTGTGGTGACTGCCAGGGTGAGGATTGCCAGGGTCTTTTCCTCATCAGGGGTGAGTGCAGGCACAGATCTGGGCACCACCTGTTCTTGCCCGGTCTCTCCGTACTGCAGCACCTCTTGCTTTGGCTGCACTAGCAAAATCATGCCACTTTTTACGGACAACTTCCCACTCTCTCTGTGGACTGGAAATTGATGCTGCCATTTTTTTTTTCATGGCTATGCTTGAGATTTTTTTTTTTTTTTTTTTTTTTTGGACACTGTTGTCCGAAAATGGAGTAAATGGCAAATATATTATGATAATATAAATGACCCTGACACTGTATCAGGTTAAGGCATGATATGTTTGGGCCTGAGGTTACATGTTTGCACAGTCATTACAAATTATATAAAATATTCAGGGTTGAATGTAGTTTGCGATTTGGATTATTTTTATAAGATCCCATTAGTCTTGATAATTGCAATGTCAACTATTTCTGAAGAGCTTCTTGTTGAAAAGCACTCTTACCAGAATGTTTTTCTGCTGGAATTGTGTGTGTATTTATTTATTTATTTTTGTTTGTTTGTTTGTTAAAAGCTGTGTCATGTAGTTTTTTCCCCTTGTATTTTATGTGGTGACCACTGGGAGGTGCTCTGGCCATATATGTTTCTTCCTTGGGTTTCTTCCCTGACTTGATGTGTTTTGCAAAGCGAAAGTAAAGGTTTCTTGTAAGTTCGTTTCATTCTAACAGGAAAGAGTTTCGTGTCTTTATTTAAAATCAACACTTTTATAAAGAACACCGCTTTCTCACATAACGCAGTGAAGCAGCCCGTGCATAGAATTAATAATCGACAATATCGATTGATATCAACAAATTCAGCACCACCGCCATGGACAGCACCCGGTAACGTCGCACGTAAGAAGGTATATCTTAAGTAACATCCTAAGATATAGTTCAGGGAACACGCCTAGAAAAGCTACACCTGTAGTTAAGATTTACCTTTAGAGTCTTCGTAGCGCGCTAAGAGACAGTGTTATCGGGAAACGCAGCTCTGTTCAGGTAAGGGTTGGATCATCATATTCCAGAATATGTAAAATAGATAATGATACTCCGCGAGGAAGCGTATGCAGTCCAGTATTGTTTAACATCATGATAAATGTTATTCAAAATGTCAAAGTAGATATAAGAAAATCTCTTCATGCTGATGATGGAGCGATATGGAAGAAGGGACGTAATGAATCACATGTAACAAAAGTCATACAAACAGCAGTTAATGAAGTGGAAAAATAAGACAATAAGTGGAGTTTCAGATTATCAGTTGCTAAAACTCAACTAGTCTGTTTTGCGAAGAGAAATCATAATCCTGAAGTCAAAGTGAAACTATATGGTCAGGTACTGGAACAAGTCAAAGTTATAAAATATTTAGGGATATGGATGGATTGTAGGTTGACTTTTAAATAACATATAGAGAAAGTGTTGGGAAAATGAAGAAAAAAAAAAAGTAACAATATATTAAGATATTTATCAGGGATGGAATGGGGAGCTAGTCGAAAATTGTTACAATGAATATACTGTGCATTGATCAGGTCAGTAATTGATTACGGATATATTATTTATGGATCTGCATCAAAATCCTGGATTAAGAAAGCTGAAACAGTTCAGGCACAATCAATAATGATTTGCTGTGGGGCTTTTAGATCCTCTCCTATGTCAGCGTTACAGGTGGAGGTAGGAGAATTGACAATGAGTATATGTAAACTGAAATTAACAACAAATTATTGGATTAATATAAAATGGCATACAGAGACACATCCAGTCAAGGAAATATGGAAATGATAGCATTAGAAGTTTTGGCTGGACAGCAAATAAAGATGCTATGAATTTAGGTATTACTGAAATTCCAGTTTGTCCCTCCGTCATAATACCAAATATTCCTCTTTGGTTGCTTGCTACGCCTCAAGTTGATTTTTATCTACTATATAAGATTAAGAATGAAAAGTCTATACCTAAGGAGGTTGTTGTTCAGCAGTATTTGGATCAATCAGATACTCCTCAATGCTTCATATATTCACTGATGGTCAAAGGATCCTGTGTCAGGACATACAGCTGCAGCCGTATATATTCAGAGATTCCAAGTCAATATTCAGAAAAGGAAAACTAATTATGCATCTGTGATAGCAATGTTGTTGGCTATACAATGGGTGGAGGAAGTTAAGCCAGTGAGAGCAGGTATTTGTTCAGACTCTATATCAGCTTTAAATAGTTTATCAAGTGGGCTATCAACAACAAGACAATAATTAATATGCATATAAATCTACTCAGAATACAAAAAAATGGGTACAGTCCTGAGGTTCATGTGGGTACCTGCACATGTTGGAGTACAAGGTAATGAAAAAGTTGATAAATCAAGGAAATCTTGGGAAATAAAGGGCAGGCACCTATATAACATTCATAAACAAGTTGGTAAAGGGAGAGTATGCCTCAACAATAGGAGAGAAGATATTATTATTACATGACTGTGAATAGCACATTCTGGTTTAAATCACTCATTGTTCATAATAGTGAAACATCAAACTGGATTGTGTATATCCTGTAGTGAAGCAGAGACTATTGAGCACTGTCACGAATCCTGTCCGGTCTGTCCACCACCAGAGGTCGCCTGTGCATTTTATTGACATTCACATTACACAGACTGTTGCACTACACCCTGGACTACATTTCCCATGATCCACCTCACTGAGTACACACACAGGTGTATCCAATCAGACACACTACAAATACGAGGTCGTCACCATCATTCTGTTTCTTGTCTAGTCATTCGTGTCTTGATCCTAGACTGGTTATATAGTCTTGTCTCGTCAGCAGTCTGCCCTGGAATTATCATCACCTGTTGTGGATTCACCCTTTGTTTCGTTTTGTTTCGGACTCTGTTTGCTCCTTGTATGAACTCTTGCCTGTTTAGTGGATTCCCCTTTCGTCGAGCCCCCTGGATTACGTTCACTGTTGATCGATCCTCACCTGTTCATGTATTACTCTTGTGTCTTGTCCTCTGTATACCTGTTTGCCTGTGTTTGACTCTGCCTGTTTATGACCGTGTCTCTGTCTCATTTCAATAAATGCTTGCATTTGGATCCGCCGCTTCAAGTCTCGTTCGCTCCATAACAAGCACGTACTTCTACATTGTACAGTATTTAACAAAGAAAAACAAGTGTTGATTTAAGCTTCAGAACAGTCAAGAGTGCAGAGAGAAGTACTCAATTATCTCAAAATAACAGGATTGGAAGTTGGAATTTAATTTAATTTATTTGTTGTTAGTAGTAGTAGTAGTAGTATTTATTTATCTATTTATTTATTTATTTTTTATTTATGTGTTTATTTATTTTTTTGTTCCATGTTGATGCTTCGCACTCCAGTCCAGATGGTGGCGGTAATACACCATAAGTCGGATTGTTAACCGCCAATAAATGATACAAGAAGAAGAAGAAGTGAAGTGAAGTGAAGGTTCACACAGTTTTTTGGCCACTACACTAGGCTGTTGATCCACGTTATGCAAGTTATTTGTATTGGTGAAGGACTGGTGGATTTATTGACTGTGTGTTTGGATTCTTGCCTACTTGGAAATGAAGACCAGTCACTGTAAAATAAATCTACAACAGTGAACATTTTAACATCTTGTGTGGACATTACAGTTAATAGTAACCCAAGTGTGCGCGTCCATTTACAAGAACCGTCCAGCATCCCTCAGCTGCTTTAAGTACTACACTCGGACACTTATAGACACATGTGCTTACAGATAACTGCAAACAATTACCAGCGTCATGAAACTATAAACATCTCAGCTTGTGCACTAATCAAGTTTATACTTGAAATTTGCAAACAACTAAAATGAAAATTTCTCGCTCTCACAACAAATAGAGGACTACATGGGATCCTGCAACACAAATCTTGTGGCAGCGGCGGTTTTACCTTCATGCAGTCCCAAAATTTGGCGCATAAAAATGATGGCGATACATAAACACTAGTCTTGCTGCGGTAGTCTGTCCCCACCATCACCACTGTCATTTTGGTTCTTCTTCTTCTTCTAAAGTAGCACATAACCATATCAAAACTCAAAATATGTAATTTCTATACCTAAAATACACATTTTACAGTCACTGTTATGCACATTGAAATGAAACATTTTACATTCTAGATGACAAAATATAAGCTACATGATTCTACATGATAACATTTCAGTCAAATGTAGCATCTTCATCAGAAGCATCTTCATGAGTTCACTGTGATCAGTCTGTATCCAGATACAGTCCACATAAGAAACTCTGTTAAAGCAATAAATTGGGTTAGTCTCAGTTTGACTTAGCATGATCATTTAATGTGGCTTGTAATTATTTCAGTTCTTCTGAATGTCATTATAAATGACTAATGCTGAAACAAATGCACAGTCCTGCTGTCCTGATGTTTGACAAGTGTCCAGCAGGTGGCGTCAGATCTCAATTCCAGAGAACTACTGTGGGGATTGGCTTATTATTACAGTTTTTTACGATTGCTTAGACACGATTTTAAAAACAAGGCTCATTTTGTCAAAACAGTACACACGATTTACACATCTACACACACAAGTAGCAGAACATCTCAGATCTTTTGCAAAATGAAACACTTGATTCAAAACTTTACAATAATTTAACAAAACCCAGTTTTAGAACCGTATGGCACATACATGGCTCATACAGTCAGATTCTGTTTGAACCACTTACACACTGCTGTGCTCAATTTTAAACACTTGTAACATTTCTACCTTTGATACAGCCTTGTTTTGATTTTTTTTTTCTTTTTTTCCCCTTTTTTTTGAGATATTGTTAAAGAACATGAACACATTGACCAAACACAACACACGAGACAAGTACTGCACCCTGATGAAGTATTCATTTAGTCTTAAATACTTTACTTAGTCTATCTAAAAATGTGAGTATATGGTCTGTGTTGTAAGGACCTGTTTTGGTGTGCTGGTGGAGAATGCCATTCTGCATGATTGCAGCATATATTATGTTACCACCACATTGGCCATTCAACATAGCCCTGTGGCCAAAGATGTTTCTTCCTATTCCTCTTCTTCTTACTGCAACACTGCCTTTCATTTTTGTTGAAGACAAAAATTCACCAGTTTCTTTTTTTATGGTGCTTACAATTCGGTTTTTGAGTTTACAATTAAGCACCAAAGTGTCTGCACATCTGATGGCCATGTTTGATCAGTTGGTTCATGTGTGTAGTATTTTGGAAAGCAGTGGCTTAAAACAGCAAAGAAGTGACATCATGTTAGATTTCTGTGTCTAATCTAGAGAAGTGTGTTTAGTGTGTTGCAAAACAATGCATGTAGTGTTTTGCAAAAAGTGTGAGGCTGAGAATGAGCTTATAGTTGTGTAGATTTGGGCTGAGGTTTTGCTCTTTGGGTGTCAGGTTTCACTAACTGTGTGTTATTATTAATTTTAGTGTGTAAGCAATCGTAAAAAACTGTAACTGTCATATACATTTTAATTGTCATTTTTTTGTGCAACATAAATCTTATGAGTAGTTCATCTACCTGGAATCACTCGCCGATGCTGATTTTTGCTGCTTGTTCTGATTACTTTGTTAAACTGAGATGAAACAATTATTGCTTCTGCTCAGTTGAGGTAATGTTCCTATTACAGTTTAAGGGCCAGATTTACTAAGAGCTTATACCAGCGCAAACCGTCTTTTGGTGTTAAAATAGTACTGTCAGGATTTATTAAAGATGCGCAGTGAAGAATTAGCATTGAAAAGGCATGGACAGTTCTTTTTGCACCTGACCTTACTGAATATGCAATTGTAGGAATTTTCCTTTCAGATGAAAAATTTATGAACAGAGATTATTAAAATTAATCACGCAATGCAATTTACTAACGTTTGTGCTCATCAAATTTCTGGAATTTGTGCCTTTATTTAACGCCCCCAAAAAGCATGTCTTAAAGCAGGCGGTCATTTGCGCTGCTCTTGGTAGATTGTGCTGGTCATTATGGAAATGTAAATCTGTCTGTGTCTGTGTTCTTTAATGTGTGCATCTTCAGTAAATCACACACAGTATTTTTCCCTTCTATCTGCGCTTTTATGGAATTGTTCTCTAATGCTAATTTGCTCTGTTTAGTAAATCTGGCCCTAAATTTCATCATGCTAGCCTGTGTGGAAAATTTTAGACTGTGTGACAACTAGCCCCGCTCTGCCCTAATGTGCTCACATACTGTAGATTTATTTCATTTGATAGAAATTTTATAGAAATTACATTCAACTGAATTTTGTTGTAAGTTGTTGTTTTTTAGGGGCAGTCGTGGCCTAATGTTTAGAGCGTTGAACTTGTGACCCACAGGTCTTATTGTCGGTGGGGGGAGTGAATGACCAGCGCTCTCTTCCACCCTCAATACCAAGACTGAGGTGAAACCTTTGAGCAAAACACTGAACCCCCAACTGCTGAGTGTGTTTACTGTGTGTGTGTGTGTGTGTGTGTGTGTGTGTGTGTGTGTGTATGTGTGTGTGTGTGTGTGTGTGTGTGTGTGTGTGTGTGTGTGCACTTACTTATGTCACTTTTGGGTACATTCACCAAAGTACACACCAGTAAAATGAGGACCACCTTGACAATTGAGGACATGGGAGGGGTACAGTGACTTATGTAGTTTGAATATTATGAAACATATTTCTTCCAAAAAGCGGAGGGACATATGTTTAAATTTCTTAAAGTAAGATTAATTATTTTATTTTTCTTTTATATGATCGCCGCCGCCCCTCCCCCACTACCGGAGAACCGTTAAAGCAAAGATGAACTCATGAGAGGAGAAAATGAGGACGGGAACGGGCTCTGCTTATAATGAGAATATACACTATTTAGATGAGTCATAATAATAATAATAATATTTATTATTATTATTATTATCGTTAATGTTATTACTACTTCTACTACTACTGTTATTATTACATTTTTTTTGTTTAGTTAATTTACAATAAACTGTGTTTAAAAGTATCAGAAGTCAAGCTGACATGTTTAAATTTTGTGTCTAAATTTATTCTTCAATCGATTAAAAAAAACTTTCAGTGGCAAACCATAGACTGTATTTAATCCATAGACTGTATTTAATCGTTCTGGCTCAGCCTGCGATTTCTGCCCTTCCCCCACCTGTGTGAGCGCCGGCGCCCTTCCCCCACACTACAGCAGACACTCCAGAAGAGACTTCGCAGATACAGCCAGAACAGCGCAAGATTAACACATGTAAAAAAATAAAAAAATAAAAAAATAAAATAAAAGTGGTGCTTGTAAAATGTAAAAAATTATTATGGATATCTATATTTAATGTAATTTTTCAACACCCATCAGTTTTTTTTCTCACTTGTATTTTATGTTTTAAAAAAAAGAAAAATAAATACTATATATATATATATATATATATATAATTAATTAAAAATATAGACAGTTTACATTTCAGTTTAAGCAGTTTTGTATCTGCTTACATATTGTTACCATATTGGTAATTAAACAAAATTAGTAGAAAATAATATATTCACGAGATCAATTTGCTTTTCTGATGGTTTAGACTCATGCATGCAGCTCCACGTGTTCTTTGTTTACATTCCAGCGCCAGCTGTTCTGCATCTCATTGCAGGAGTCATGAAAGATTCACGTATGTCGATATTTACAGTCGCGATTTCAGACACATCAATATTATAAACAATCTTTGAAACCCGTTGTATTAGGGGAGAGTCCACTTTTTCTCTATAAAAGCTGATCGCTCATTAGTAAACAGTAAACGTTAAAATATCACGAATCTCTTTAAGAATTTAAGATTATAATTGCTGGATTACATTGTCCTGAACATCTTAGACACAATATAATGAAGAAACATAAGCTCACGTGACCGTGGATATGTTCTTAGAATTTTTGTAATTTAGCATTTAATTTTTTTTTTTTTTTTTGTAGTTGTTCGTATATAATGACAAAATTCAAATAAAATGCGTATTGCTTGCAATATAAAACGATATTTCAGGAAGACTTTGCTGATTGTAATGAGTTCCAGCACTTTGTTTCCTTGTTTGTCACGACAACGGATCGAGACACACAGGGGTGTGTTCTATTCAGAGTAGGTCATCACTAGTACGCCCGGGCCCTAGGCTGTATTCTCCACTACAGCAGCCTTGGAAAGTTTATGGCTCAAAAGTGAGGGTCGTTAGGAACACGCTTTGAAGACATAAATATCGGTTTGTAACAGTAGGTGTGATTGTCACGCTTTTTCTCTCCCATCGAAGTGCCCTTCGTAGGTATCACTGTGGCGTTTGGAACGCAGTGCAGGTGTCAGTCCGGCCCAGAACAATATACAGTTTTTTTTTTTTTAGTTTGCTGAACCAGTACTGGACCTTGTAATCAGAGAATTTTCAAGGTCTTTGTCAAAATATATGCATTATATTTAATAAATAAATGGAGGCACAAGTTCCACGTGAACGCCAAACACGTCATTTACGCAAGTAAACGCAAACGCGTTTTCCCGGGAAATGCAGACACGTGATAATGACGTCGGCTCAATCGGGGACGCGTTTCCCGCGAGGCAGACCCATCCCCCCCACTCCACTCCATGTGTCCATCAATGAAGGAAAGGTAAGATCAAGTCTTCTTCTGAAATACATAATAACTATGTATAATAACTATGTTTAAGTTAGTAAGATGTATTTAGTGAAACAAATTATTTTGTTTAGGGTTTCATTCAGTTGTTTACTGTTTAACAGCAATTGGGAATTTACATATTTATCAAAGTAACCAAATTAGTCATTGAGTTATATAAACTACACTCGATTTTAGTATTTCTTAAACTTTCAAGCTCCAAAGCTGACAAAAATATTATGAACACAATCCATGTGAATCTAGCTCTCTATTTTTAGTTTTGAATTGACATCATGTTGTCACAAACACAGAAGAACCAACAACATTTTTGTAATTTTTGTAATCTAAATGACTTTTAGATATATTACATGTACTGTCATTATATTAAAAAGAACCCTATGAAATCATGTGTCCTAAACTAACAGTATTGGTGATTAACAAAATCAGTTTTGGTATTCCTGTAATGGTTAATATAACATAGAAAAAAATATAAAAACATAGAAAGCACTTTATTTGTTTCTATTTTTTTTTAATTCAGATGCCCAGTTAATCAATAAATACAGTCTAATAAATTTCTTAAGCACACACTGTATGTGCTTTACAAATTTATTAGGTCATCTGTCATAATAAAGAGAAAAGACTAAATTGGGCTTCTGCACTGAAAAATAATAAATATTATTTTATTTGATTTGATTTTTTTACTACTGTGACAAAAGCTACACAGCTACACATACTGGCAATTAACCATTACACAAACATCAAAAATGAATTTTATAATTACCAATGCTGTTAGTTTAGAGCACCTGTGGCACAAACCTTACATGTTAAGCGGTGTGTGTGTGTGTGTGTGTGTGTGTGTGTGTGTGTGTGTAAATAAATAAATAAATAAATAAATAAAGAGAGAGAGAGAGAGATTAAGTTATAGTTAAGTTAATGATGTGGTTGTTTATTCCATTCACCTCATATTTCTTTTATTTTTATTTATTTATTTATTTTTATTTTTTCAGCCATTACAGGACAGCTGGTCTATGTCACAATCCTAGGAATCCCAAGAAATAAAAGATGAAAAAAAACAAAACAGGATGCAGAGCATTACATTGCTTGTAAAATGGATAAACCAGGGCTTCAAGAGCAATTCATCAGCAAATATAAAGGCAAGATATTTCATTATTTACAACTAAGCAAATTACCAATAATATTAATCTGCAAAGCTGAGAAGGTAATGTGTAATGTATATTTGTGATTTCTGAAAACATGAATGAGTCTTAAAACACAGAAACAAGTGATATGTTTGCACTTATATGTTTGGGTTTTTTGAAGATCTGAGTTGACCAGAAGCTCAAGATATTTTCACGTTTCATTCTACAACGTTAAATACATCAGTAATACCCCTTGTATTTATAGTGTTTACAGCTTTTCACTTCTGGTGACAGTATTTAGGCTTCAAAATGAATTAAAGTTGTGTTTACTTGTAAAGAGAATATCATGATGAACAAAACATGAAATAATTATAAACTTTTGTTGTCACAGATCTTATTTTCTACAATAATCCATTAGCAAATGAAAGAATTCTTCTGGCATTTTGTTGAGGGAACCAGATGCAAACCTCCAGATTGACCTGCAAAAATATGTCATCCTTGCGACACTCTATTCTGTAATTCTACAATATATAGCCATGATAATATTGTTTGTGTAAGTGTATGGACCTGCAACCATATCATTTTAATACTTTAAATTTTAAAGTATAAACAGCACAGCATATTTCTGAATTACAGCATGACTACTAAATATTTTCAGAGGTATTTAAAGTGATAGTTCACCCAAAAATGAAAATTCTGTCATTAGTGACTCACCCTCATTAAGATACGGCTTTCTGACCCTCCACAGACAGCAAGGCAACTGACACAGTCAAGGCCCAGAAATGTAGTAAGGACATTGTTTAAAGGAGAAGTCCACTTCCAGAACAACAATTTACAAATAATGTACTCACTCCCTTGTCATCCAAGGTGTTCATGTGTTTCTTTCTTCATTCGTAGAAAAACATTTCATAATTTTTCCCCATATAATGGACTGATATGGTGCCCCGAGTTTGAACTTCCTTTTTTCTCTTTAAAATGCAGTTTAAATGCAGCTTCAAACGATCCCAGCCGAGGAAGAAGGGTCTTATCTAGCGAAACGATCGGTTATTTTTATACACATAATACAATTTATATACTTTTTAATGCCAAACGCTCGTCTTGTCTTGAGTAAATTATTTGTAAATTGTTGTTCTGGAAGTGGAGTTCTCCTTTAAACAGTCCATGTGACTTTGGTGGTTTAATTGTAATTTTATGAAGCTGTGAGAATACCTTTTGTGCAAAAAAAACAATGTCAAAAATAACTACTTTATTTAACGATTTCTTCTTTTCTGGGACAGTCTGCCACCATTATCAAGAGTACGACAATACATGCGTGTGGAGCAGAACACGTATGCGCTGTGTCTCGTTTACGAGCAGAGGAAAACACACATGCATCGTGGTACTCTTGGTTGAACCACTGATGTCACGTGGACTATTTTAACAATGTCTTTACTACTTTTCTGGGCCTTGAACGTGTCAGTTGTGTTGCTGTCTATGCAGGATCAGAAAACTCTCAGATTTCATCAAAAATATGGATTAATTTGTGTCCCGAAGATGAACGAAGGTCTTACAGGTTTGGACAACATGAGGGCGAGTAATTAATGACGGAATTTGCATTTTTGGGTGAACTAATCCTTTATATAATTTTCATTCACTAATTTCCCTTTTACATCATATAACATATATTTGCACATTATTTGGTTGGTATAGCAGAGAACTTTTAGTAATAATCAAAGTAATAGTTCACCTTAAAGAAACTGCTGAATCTAATGAATTTCTTCTCTTCAGGACACGCAGTGTTCAACATTGAAGCTTTTTTCAGAGGTGATTTTGTTCTTGAATACAGCGGTGAACTGAGTTCAGAGGAGTGTCTTGATCGGACTAAAGAGCTCATGTTCTTGTTTGATTCATGTTCTTGCAGAATTGTTGGATTGATGTAGTAGGGATGCCAAAATATCAGAGGTCCTGGTGACACACGGCTCTACACAGTTTGTTTGTGTCCTTTACCTGATGCACTCAGTTCAGTTCTTGGATCGCTCTACTAATGATCTGATAAAAAAAGGTGACATACAAAATGTGCAGAGCGGTGGAGCACCAGGCCTGGAGTTAAGAACCACTTATCCACCTTTTTCCTGCGCCCCATGATGTATATGTTGTGTTTTTCATTTACTTACAGCAGAATACAAAGGAAACATGAAAATAATCAGGAGGAAAATAATGCAGTGAGCTGAAAAGTGCTGTTCTTTAGATAGTGTTGTTATTTCACGTCACATTAATATATCAAACATAACGTTATTCTCCTAACTTCTGAAAATAAAAAATGAATGAAAATGTACAGTTCAATCAGTCAGAATGATGGATAAAGATTATTTGTAGTGCAATCTTATGATCTGAAATGATTTATTGCAGTCTTTTTGAGTGGAATTTCCCCAATCTGGAAGTGCCTCCCACACAGTAGGTTCATTAGGAAAAAGGTGGATAAAGATGGCCTAACAGACAAGAAAAAAACAAACTATACAAGTCTTTAGGGCTGAAACGACACATCAACTTAATCGATTACATTGACAATGAAAATCACGTTTATTTGCGTGGAATACAGAGTGTGTTCACATCTGAAGATCCGCCGGAGATCCACAGCAGAGTTGTGAGGTGTGTGCAGTGTTGGGCAGGTTACTTTACAAAAGTAATTAGTTATAGTTACTAGTTACTTCTCACAAATAGTAACTGAGTTAGTTACATCATCATAAAAGTAACTAATTACCAGGGAAAGTAACTATTGGGTTACTTTTTAAAAAACATGTTCAAATATGTCTAATAACTTGGATGCCCCCAATATTAAATATGTTAAATGAATTAAATTTAAATGAATGGAATTTTTAGTTTACTCACCAGACTAATATTAAATAGCTGACATACTGTTATACAGTTGTCATTTTAAGTAGATCAGAAAAGTTCATCTAAGTTGTCCCAAGATGAGAATGGGTATTGATTTGGTTTTAGGACAATTTTGATGAAAGGTTTGATCCACTTTGAATGTTGACTACTATACATATATAAAACTTAATGGCACAGTTTTTTTTTAAATATCTTAAAGTACATTTAGCATGAGTCAGTCAGTTTTAATATGCAGTTTAATATGACATTATGGTAGTTTAGATAACAAAACTACTATGAATTCTACTACTACTAATAATAACAATATATAAAACACTAAGGATTAATGAGCTGCTGGGTTCATGAATATTAATCAGGTTGTCTGCTTTCGCTCAAACTGATTTGCTGAAATCAGTCATATGCCTTCAAACTAGAGTTTATGGTCCATCAAATACAGGTACGCTGCACATCTATTCAGATGAACTGAAAAATAAAATCATAATAATATTACAATAAATTAAATAATGCCGCATTTTATTGTCAGTAATGGTAACAGTGTTGTAACGGGGAAAACATAAATTCATTTGATTACTCATTACTGAAAAAAATGACGCTGTCAGTAACACCCTTTTTTATAACGCCATTATTCCCATCACTGGGTGTGTGGTTCAGACAAATGTTCTGCACTCGGTTACAGAGTAGAGCAAAACCAGTCATGATGAATCGATTCAAAGTAAGTTTATGTTTTCCTAATTTATGTTTATATATAAATATACATATTCTATTTATAAATAAAAAAAATTCTTAATATATACATGTATGTGTATTTATATATGCATAATAAATACACACAGTACACACACATAGTATGCAAACCTAAACTTTTATTTTGAATCGATTCATCACTAATTATTTTGCAGCTCTATTACAAAGCATTTAAAGTTGTTGTTGGCTCTGTTAAAATATAATTGATGAACTTGTGCTTCAATTCGACTAATTCATGTAATAACACGCTATTAATTGAGAAAAACCTCCCAGTGTTATGGACATCACCATCTTTGATACGTCACTATGGTCACCTTAACTCTGTTGTGTTCTTATTTTCAGTCAATGTAATCGAGTAAGAGAACGGATAGTTTCTGTCCTACATGTCTTACATATATAAAATTCAAAAGTTGTCTTATGCTTTGTGGTAATTTTATGTATTTATAGCATGGATGCATCTAAAGAAGACAGATCTTTGGGAAGGACTAGCCAGCAGTTTTGGTCAGCAGAAATGGGCAAGTCCATTTAAAACCTCTATATCATTATTCTGTATTCTTGACTTTCTGAACATAAGGATACTGACCAGCTGTGTGTGAGCTAGAGGAATGAACCTCTACTAGTTTTTCTGTCCTTTACAAATATTTCTGATTTTGGTATTTGCTGACTTCTTTTTTGACATTCAGTCCCATCATGCTGCTGCTGTTTCCTCGGCAGATTTGGACACGGAGAACATCAATGATCCACATAAGCAAGTTGAGCCACAACAGTCAGACAAAGCAAGAACATCAGGAAATAAAACGGTAACCATCTCATGCATGCAGCAACTATCTATTGATATCTATTGAGGGTAGAGAAAACAGTTTAAGACAGACTCATTGACAGCTTTTCTTCTGTCTGATCCTAAAAATGTGTATCGGAAGTAGGGCTGAGCAATATGGGCAAAAGAATCCACACATTTTTTTTCGTATCGGTCGATATCGATAATCGTCACCCTAAAATGCAAATCCTGAAAGGCAGATTTTTGCTCCTAAATGAAAGTTGTTGAAAGCAAACCGTTAATATTAGTTTTAAATGACTCTTTATGGTCAGAACATGACAGACACTTCACATTTTTGAATTCTGTAAACTTAAGAGAAAAATTGTAATGAGTGATATTGTTTCAGACTCTGAAACAGGTTTGTGTTGCCTGACATTAAAGACGTGTGTCTTCAGCACAGTTTGGAGTGCAGGCTGACATATTAATAATATTACATGTCCTTGTCTCTTAGAAAGGCACATTTGACAGTAGCATGAGTTGACAGTAGGTGGTAGCTTGAGTTAGGATGCAGTTATACATTTATGTTCATTAACAAAAACAGTAACATCAGTAAAACCCCATTTTTATATGGTGAAATTGAATTATTCTGACTGTTTGAGAATTATTAAAATTAACCATTGGTCTTACATAGTAGCAACTATATGGTTTCTAGGTATTTATATGAAAAACAGTAGTCTAAGTACATTTAGTATAAATGCGCAAACGCTATAGCTTAATCACAGAAAATATTGTAATTATATTCTGTTACATCTTTAATACATGTAATAAATATCTACATTAATAATATAATAAAACTCAAAATGAATATCCCACATTTCTGCCACAATACCAGGGTGCAGTTAGTGTTACTACAGTAAATCTATGGTAAATGATGGTGATTTCTAGAGTAAAAAAGGCTTCCGACTGTATTGTGGTGTTCAGTGTTTCTCCTGTTTGTCAGCGTTGTTTCATCTGACTTTAAACTAGTTTAAATCACCGTTTGTGACGAGACTCATCAGCGAGTAAACGCATCTGCTCTAGTGAGCCGACCAGATAACGCATGAACATATTAAACATTTATCACACTCCTGTTATTGCTTTATTACTTTAGAAAAATTATATTGTAATAATTATCCTTACCGTTTTATTGCCCAGCCCTAATTTGAACTGTATAAGCTCACGTAATTGTGTCTAAGTAAAGGCATTTCTTTCAAGATGGTCAGATTGAACACATATTGGCAGGTGTAAATTCATATTCTGTGAAGAATGGTAGCCTATGTAAAGTATAAATTAAAGTATTCATCCAAAAAACATGGTAATGCCATACATTGTAATATTTTAAGTGGTTTAATGGAGATTTATATTCATTACCTTCAGTACAGAATCTTTTCCATGCTACACACGCAGGTGTTCAATAATAAAGATCATCTTTATCACTAACAAACGATATGATGTGTTTTAAGGTTTGGTTTTAGTTAATTGTAGGTGAATACAATCATCCAGCACTCTTTATGCTGTCTGTTTTATGTAGAGAGAAACTGCTTCAGATTATACATTATTCCATGTCATTCTGTGTCAACTCAACCAGAGGCCCCTTCTCTGATTTTTATTTTGCTAATAGTTATTATTAAGAAAGACAGACTTGTATAGTGATGAAAGCCAAAATATTAAATGTCATTGATGAATATTTACTGAGTAATCCAGTTACAGGGGAGTAAAAATGACTTCAGAAATCTGTTGACTTAAGTCGTCTTCACTGCATTATGTGCCAATGGTGACCATTCAAAAACAGGGAAACGGCACTTTTCAAGTTTTTCTCCAAAGTTCGCATGCCTGTAACTAAGAAGTATTAAAGATATCTTAATGCCCTTTTAGATATTGGGTCTTAACAAACTTTCCTTTTGGCTTCTTTAAGGCCTTATGAGATTCACTTCCAGAGATATTGGAATTTCAATATGGCTCCAGGAGTAAATCGTTAAAATGCACACATTTTCAGTTGTCAAAAACCAAATGTGGGTCAGTTTGCAAAAAAAATAAAAAGTATTTTCTTTTAAAAAGGAATTTCTGAAGAACAAACAATGTTGAAACTAGAGATGTATCTTGTTTCATTTTAATGATTTACTACTGGAGCCATATTGAAATTCCAATATCTCTGGAACATAATCTCAAAAAAAAAAACAACAACAACAAAAAACAAATCGAAAGTTTAAGACCCAAAATCTAAAAGAGCATTAAGATATCTTTAATACTACTTGAGTTACAGACATGCAAACTTTGGAGAAAAACTTGAAGAGTGCTGTTTTCCCATTTATGAATGTTCACGATTGGCACATAATGCTAATTTGATTTTACAAATAGACTTGTCAATCTCTGTGTAAAAATAACATTATGATGCTGCCATCTTTCTGAAGTCATTTTTACCTCCCTGTAACTTGACTGTGAATCTCAATTTTAACCCCCTCTACAAAATAGTGGATTACTCAGTAAATATTCATCTATGACATTTGATATTTTGGCTTTCATCACTGTACATGTTTATCTTTCTTCAGAAAAAAACATTAGCAAAATCAAAAATGTGAAATTTGTATCTTTTTGGCTATAGAAATGTACGTGATTAAAAATAAAAAGTGCCCATAATTAAACCTACTCTCAACTTTTTCCTTTAATCGAGTAGATATAATGAAGTGAATGATTTAGCACGTTACCTTCTACCTCTGCTTCTTAACTAGTTATTTGTGTTGTGAGTTTTGATGCAACTCTTGTCACAAGTTAGCTTGCAAATATTTTGTATAAATGTTTGGCTAGAGTGTCTAAAATTTGATTTAAAATGATCTTCAGTGTTACAAAGGAATCTGCATTATCTTCATAAATTCTTCATAAATGCTTTAAAAGGCAACCGGAGCAGTGTTTACTATAATCTTTATTTTAAAATGGACAAAGCTTTTTTTTTTTTTTTTAATCCACCTCTGTAGTGTTTTTGTCTTTGATTTTTGTTTCATTGTTTTTGGTTGCTACAGCTATCAGTACTGTTAATGTACATTTTTTAAGATAAATACCTCTTTATATATCTGCAGAAGTGGTTTCAATCAAGATTGTCAAAATTATGACAACATCATGAAGATTGCTATGAGCAGGAGCAGAATAAGACCATCACAGAGAGATTGCTTGGTGAGTAATAATGTGAAATGGTTCTCACACTGCTGTATGATTTATACCCAAGTGAGTTGACAGTTGATTATTGTTATATTATATATTGTCATATTATGTTTGGTGCTTTAGCTTTTAGTCCTTATATTTTTATTCCAGTTATATTTTCAAGCTCTCACAGTCATTTTCTGTCGCATCCACATCCGTCACACCCTCTTCATCTGCACCCTGTGCTGTGTTCACTTCTGTAATGGCCTCATCATCTTCCTCACCTTCTCCTGCACTAGTGTTGTCACGATACCAAAATTTTGATTTCGATACGATACCTGACTAAAATATCATGATACTACTACTGAACCGATACTGCGAGGGGAAAAAAATATTGTTTTTTTTTTTCAAAAAAAGACACGACAAACTTTAAGTTGGCTTGAGAAAGCTGGACCAGAAAGTTTGAAAAAGTTTAAAAAGTTAAAATGTTTTAAAGAGTTTAAGACATTTTAAGAAAAAAAAAAGTTTTAAGTTTGATGGTTTTTGGTTTGAAATAGTTTGAAGTTTAAAGTAGTTTTAAAAGGTTAAAGTTTGAATGTTTTGAAGGCAATACAGTCTCAGATAGATAAACAGATAGATATCATGTTGTTAACATGTTACTAACATAATTAACATGTAACTAGCATGTTATAATGATTAGCAAGTTACTAGCATGTTGCTAGCATGATTAGCAAGTTGGTAGCATGTTTCTAACGTGATTAGCAACTTGTTAACATGTTGCTAGCGTGATTACGAAGTTGCTAGCATGATTAGCAAGTTGTTAGCATGTTTATAGCATGATTAGCAAGTTGCTGTAACGTGAAAAGAGTGGAGGAAGCAAATGCAGGGTGATGACAGTTTATTTATAATGAAACAAGCAAACACAGTGACGGTGATGAAGGCTCTCGGCTGGGTGGTGCAGGGGCAAGATGGCTGGTGACAGCGTGGAGTGAAGTCCCGTGGTGATGGCGTGAATCCGGTGCAGGCACGAAGAAGACACGACGACATCCAACACGAACAATCCACACGAAGACCAGACTTAGGAGACGACAGGAACAGGAACAGAGATCCGGAAGGACTATCGGACGAGGGAGAGGAGAATGAGGTGAGTATTTAAGCCAGCGATAATGAGAGACACCTGTGCCGGACTGATTAGCAGCTCAGCTGAGCGAGCAGACATCACATGACAACATACAGATCACGAGACCTGAGAACACGGCAGATGTGAGAACCGTGACAGTTGCTACCATGTTTCTAGCATGATTAGCATGTTGCTAGCATGATTCTAGCATGATTCTAGTATGATTATCAAGTTGTTAGCATGTTGCTGGCATGATTTGCAAGTCGCTAGCATTTTTCTAGCATGATTAACAGGTTGCTAGCATGTTTCTAGTATGATTAGATAGATAGATAGATAGAAGGATCGATAGATAGTAATGGTTAGATGATAGATAGATAGATAGATGAGTTTGAATGAGTTTAAATGGATTATAAATACAGTACATAGAAGGGAAGTTTGATTGAGTCTCAAGGGATTCTGGGAGTTTTGACAGTTGGAGTTTGAATAGTGTTGCTCATTTGAACATTCCGTCAATGTAAGTCTATGGGATTTTTCCCAGTTTTAGTCATCAGTTTTAGGAAAATCGTAAGTCCGATCAGTTAGAAAAGATACAGCAACTCGAGTCAGATCAGTCTGAAGATCTGGGCTGAGTTTGGAGTTTGTAGAGTTAAAGCTCTAGGAGGAGGAGGAGTCCGAAATTTTAGTCTCAGAAGAATAATAACTGTAAGTTTAAGCTTTCTCAAGCCAACTTAATAATTTTTTCACAACAACATTTATATCATGACAGTCATTTTTGTTATTTTATCTTTGTAATTAATAATAAGAACCTGATGCAAGTAACAAACTAAAGGACAACTACAATAAAACAAAGACACAAATGAAATAAAGAGGGCCCTATGAAATCTGTTTCATTTTCTCCTAAATTCCATTTTAAATTTTCTAGACTCTATTTTAATGGTTGCATGTCTAATTAATTGAAATCATGAAACTTGCAGAATTGAACAGCAATTTATTAAAAGTATGTTTTTAAGGCCCTATGAAATACGTTTTAATGATTTTTCTCAAATTCAGTTTTGTTTGTGAATCTCTGTTTTCCATTAATTTTCTGGATTCTATTTTAATCGTTTCATTACATTTTAATCTTTAATCTTTTTTTTTTTTTTTTTTTTTTTTTGTGTTGTGTATTTACAATTTTCTGGTAAATAAATTCTGGTAAATATTTTTTTCTGGTAAATATTCCTTACACATTGTATTAATAATATTTCTATTAGTAGTAGTACTAACTTTACATTACGTAATATATTAATATATTTCTGACTGTCAAGTTAAACCAGACTTTTATTTTGACGGGTTGCTGTGAAGATCTTTAGGGTCTTCATTATATGACCATAGTTTTCCGCAAAAGAAACGGTAAAATGCTCATGAAGTGACTCTCAGAGCAGTTCTAGAGATGATGTTCATGTTCATGAGGTTGAAAACACCGCGAGCGTCACACGTTTGTGTGTAGTAAACAAAACTGCGCGTCTGCGTCATTCACTAACACAGACACGCAGAAATACGGCTCTTATTAAAATGCATTGTTAAAGTACTGTCCTCTGCAGCTTTCATCGCTCTCACCTTGTGCCTCATCTGCACCTCTAATTAGTTCGTCACACGTGTCCGAGACACTCCCATAAACGGAGGCAGCTAAATTATAAATCTCTACATGTAGGCATACTAATATAGATGTAACTTAGGATTCTCCTTGATTTTATTACAATGTAAAATCTAAACAATAATTTGCTGAATTATTGGGATGAGCAGCTGGGTGTAAACTTTGAATAGGATGATGTGTACATTTTAATTTTATTTTTCTATTATCATTATTATTATTATTATTATTATTATTTTATTTAGTACTACACTTCAAAAGCTACATAAATACTGACATGTTTCTCAGAAGCCAAAATAAGTACAATTTACCCTGATTATCCAATTCAAAATAGTTGTGTGACGCATTGCTGCCACACATATACTGTTTTTTCCACTCAATTATGTCGTAATAACAAGATCTTGTCTGTTTTTTCTAGTAATAACGACATATGTCATAAAAACAATGTTTTTCCTGTTATAGAAGATATGATTACATTATGTGAGTGAGATTGTCTGCGCTGCTGTCGCCACAGTCCTGTCATAAAGGAGGATCTGCAGGATAATAGAAATACACTGTTTTAAATGAAAAACGGATAAACACATTTTTTGTTTGTGAGTAAAAACAAATGAGCTGATGCTTTAATATTTAATATCTTTGTTTCACATGCGTGAGCGGCCTTGATACTTAGTCTGATTATTAATTATGTATTATTTATTATATTTTATTAAATTATATCTTTAAATGAATCAAGCCGCGTCGCGTCCTTTTTCTGAGGTAAATTCCAGGCTTTATACTGTAGGTAGGAATAGGCTGCGCTTTGCTCTTTTTGGATTTATACGAATTGAATAAATACAGATTTGTTTTGTATTTGTTCTTGTTTTCTAACAAATATTTACAATATTGTGACGTAACCAGCAGCACTCCTTTCGCGGTTGGGGGCCGCGCTTGGTAAAAGACTGAGTGGAGTGATTTTTGTTGTTGTTCTTAATCCAATCTCATGGTTATAGAGTTTTCTATAAAAACTGATGTGAACAACAACCACCCAAAATGTCATTTAACTGGAGTTTGTGTGTTTCTGAGTCCCCAAAGTGTCATTTAACTGGAGTTTGTGTGTTTCTGAGTCCCCAAAGTGTCATTTAACTGGAGTTTGTGTGTTTCTGAGTCCCCAAAGTGTCATTTAAGCAGAGTTTGTGTGTTTTGTAGTCCCCAAAATGTCATTTAAGCAGAGTTTCTGCGTTTTGTAGTCCCCAAAGTGCCATTTAACCGGAGTTTGTGTGTTTTGTAGTCCCCAAAACGCCATTTAAGCAGAGTTTGTGTGTTTTGTAGTCCCCAAAATGTCATTTAAGCAGAGTTTGTGTGTTTTGTAGTCCCCAAAGTGCCATTTAACCGGAGTTTGTGCGTTTTGTAGTCCCCAAAATGTCATTTAAGCGGAATTTGTGTGTTTCTGAGTCCCCAAAGTGTCATTTAACCGGAGTTTGTGTGTTTCGTTCAGTCATGTGTCCTCATTTTGCAGTTAGGTAGCTGTGTGTGCGTCTGTGTGTGTGTGTGTGTGTGTGTGTGTGTGTGTGTGTGTGTGCACTTGGATGGGATCGATGCAGAACACAATACAGAGTATGGGACAACACACTCGGCTACACATCATGTCACTTTCACTTTCGTAATTAAACCTGGATTAAAATTCTGTTATTTTAAAATTCTGTAAAAAGACTGAACTTAGGCCACTGTTAACTGAAGAGAGTTTAATGACACACAGCAGCTCACTTACAGTAAAAAGAGGAAATGTCATTTCACAGCCGTCAGTCTGATCTGGGTTCAGAGATGATCTCTGCTCTACTGCAGTTAAACTGAGTTCTCACATGTTTCCAAACCTCAACAGTGAGATCACAGCTCTGAAACACTGCTTAAGGAATAATTGATGACAGACATGTTTCACTGTTTGCTTTTCTGTAGCTGTTGGTAATCTATGAAAAGATAGATCTGGTTTCTTGTGTATTTGTGCAGTCAGTCACACAACAGCTCTTTCCTCTTTTAAACATGTTTCTAGTGATTTCACAGCATTCAAGCTGAACGCTAATGCTGTCACTCAGTATTTCTGTCACTCAGTGAGTGAAACCGCAGTGACTCCGCCCACTGTGACATCATGTGCTTCTGTTCACACTCCGACTGACAAACATTCAGCAGCGCTTTGATCTGCTTTAGACTCGATCTGTTGATCTATATCTATCTACCTGTCTATCTATATATGTGAAATTCTGCCATTGTTAACAGAAAAGATGGAGTTTAATGCCTTTCAGTAGTAATGCCATTGTTAGCAGCTCATTTGAAGAGAAAAGAGGAAGTGTCATTTCACAAACCTTCAGTTTATTCTGGGTTCAGAGATGATCTCTGCTCTACTGCGGTTAAACTCAACAGTGAGATCACTGCTCTGAAACACGACAACTGCTATAATTAATATGATATTTTAGTTACAAAAGTGTAGAATGACAAATTAACCATTTCAGCATTATAAGAAAGACTTGACTCTGAAATAGATGCAAAAGATCACTGTAAAACTTCATAAAGACAGAGTTTGTTTGACTAAATAGTGATTTCATAATCGCTATTATCATAAACATCTGCAGAAATACAACAAAATTTTGTTCACTCATTGTGATTATTATTTTTTTGTGTGTGTGTGTAAATGCACCTTTGAAAACAGCAATCATGAGTCTCGTGGTTCAGGTGAGATTCAGAGCAAATATCAGCAGTAACAGTGTGAAGATCAGTCAGAATATGATGCTGATTCAACACTCGTCCATCATGCAGTGATATAGTGTCAGTCAAATAAACACTCAGCCAATCAGATCAGAGGAAGTGAACAAACACAGGAAGAGCTGATAGTATTTAAAGAAAGAGTTGTGAGCATATAATGAAGAGGAAGACTGACAGAAAGAGAAAATGGCTGATAAGTGTCATTTGTGTCTGCTGGGACTGATCATTCTCTCTTCACTTCTCACAGGTAAACAAATCTCTGTTTTCTCTACAAGACATTTAGTTTAATTAGTCTGGGAAAGAGTTCATTTCAACATGATCAGTTTATTCTTGTGTTACATAAAGAACATACTGGATTATTCCTGATGCACTAAAACTAGACAGATTCACACTCAAACATCTGATGCTGAATTATTTTCATATTAAGAGTGTGTTTGTGATTTCAACAGCTCTCTGATAAAGAACATTCCATATGGATATTTCATAATAATCACTCAAATGTTTTTGTGTTTCAGGTACCAGTGGAGTGGATGATGCTCTTGTGTTCATCAGTTCTGGTGAAAATGTCCGTCTGCCCTGTAATAATGATCTTCATGACTGCAAATCAACTACATGGATCTATAACAGATTCAGTAATTTATCACCAGTTGAACTGATTGCTTTAGGGATAAAGAAGAAAAACACAGAGAGTCATGAGAGACTGAGTCTGGGGTCTGACTGCTCTCTGAACATCAAAAACATCATAAAAGAAGATTATGGATCTTACATCTGCCAACAATGGACAGGTTTGAATGGACAAAAACAAGCAAATGATGCACGTGTTTTTCTACATGTTCTTCATGGTAATTTTAATGTTATGTGGTCAATTTAAAATGGTAAAATTTTTCATTTAAACTCTCATGATGATTGAAAAGTGTGTGATTTGTGTGTTATTTTGTGTTTCAGTCTCTTCATCATCCTCACAGACTGAGATCAGTGCAGGCAGCTCTGTGACTCTCTCCTGTCAGTTGTATTCAAATTCATATTCATATACTAGAGTCTCTTGTGATTATTCGGGTCGTTCTGAGGGAATTCATCTGTTCTGGGTGAATCAGGCTGGTGTTAAACTGACAATATCAGACTCCAGATATCAGATATCAGCTCCAGGACTCTGTATCATCACTCTGACTACAACACTCCTGAATGAAGATGACAACAGAGAGTGGAGATGTGAAGTTACTCACAGAAATCAAGTCAAGACCTCAGTCACATATACTGTCAAGATTTCAGGTGAGAAAACAATCTCATTAATCACTTTAAGTCCTCATAATGTCAGTAACACTAAGGACTATTAGTATCATTGAAGCAGAACAAATGAAGGAACAAAAGCTTCTTTCAGTCTGACAGAAGAGAAACTCAAATCAAGTTTAACTGTCCAAGAAGTGCTGCTGTAAATAATGAACAAATTGAAACTTCACAGCAAAAACTAACATTTTATATAATGTGATCATCAAAGTTAAAATATAATCTGAACTAACATTCATCCTTTACAACTCAAGATAAAACAACGACAGCAGTGATTCCAGTCCACATCACAAAATCAACTACAACAACAGCAGTAACTTCTACACGAGGTAGAGTTAAAAAAAAATAAATAAATAATAATTTTTTAATGTTGTCAGTTTTACTGAATCCTCTCTTGTCTGTGTTATTTAACAAATGCACATAATCACTTAAGTAAAATCGAAAGAGTTGAAATAAAGTGATGAAAATTAAGTGTTTTATTATGCATTTTGACTAAAGGTAAATCTGTTTTTGTTTAATGTTCAAATGTTGTTTCTGGTGTTTTGAGGAGTTTGTGTTGTTGAAGTTTTGTGGTTTTCATTGTGCTGAAGGGTGGAGCTCGTGGTTTGGTTGTAGATGATGACGATGGTGTTTGTTGTTTAATGCAGTGAACATGGAAGTGCTGATGTTAATGCAATGATAAACAGTGTTTTATTTGTTCACTGCATATGATCTGTTAGCTGCATATTTGAACTGAAGTCAGTATGATTAGCTGGTTTTGTGATTGTAAACTGTATACAAAGAGCATCAGTCTGAAAAAAACTAAATATTTCATTTTAATTATAACATAACATTGTCAGGTAAAACAAACCTATACAACTTTTTTTTTTCTTTGTCCAATGTTCTTGAGTTTCTCTACTTCTGACATCTTAATTATGGATTGTACAATCTTAAAATGCTGGGTTATTTTTTCCACCCAAACGCTGGGTTGAGTCTGTTGGTTGATATGCTGGGTTGTTGTTTTTTTCCAGTGTTGGGTAGTTTTTGTGTTACAGTCATTAGTGTCTTGGTCAATCTCACTGACCGCCGAAACTATACACCCCTCCCCCTCCCTCCAACGAAACAACCCAACGCAGACTTACTTCAGCTGTTGAGTTACGGTCAGAGCACAGGCTTTTTGCATCCTCTACAGGAGAGAGCGCTTCTCATCGCCGCCTGATTGGTGCACTTCTTCAGCGAAATAAAGGTTTGTATACATTTTATTTCATTTATAAACTCTTTACTGTGCTGTAAATGATATTATTGTATGCAACACAACATACAAGAATGAGATTTCAGTCTGTTGAATGAGTTTCACATGATGGAAATGTAATTTTTCTTCCATAATATAAAATAGTTTTATTCATTATAACACTGAATGTAATTTATTTTGTTGTTAAAGTATGTTCTCTAATGTCAGTACTGTTTGTTTATGGGCAGGTTATGGAGTCAGTCACAACATCTTTCAACTATGAGTCAAACATGAGGCGACGGCCTGACATTCACAGTTCCCCCGGTGAACAGCAGCCCATCACGACTCAGATTACAGAGAACAGTTGAATACACTTGAATTAAAATGTGTAAATGTTACACTGAATTAAATATTTTTTATTTTTTTTTATATAAAATTTTCATTAACCGAATTGAATGTATGTAATATTGTAATCTATGCTGTATTCACTCAAATAAATTCAATTTGTCTTATATTTTTGTCCATGGCTGTTATTGTCCTTATTATTAAATGTTCACCTTTTGATTATTGTTGTGGTCTCTAGTAATTTTGTGTTTGATTTTTAATTTCCAGCCCCAGTTAATATTTATTTTTATTTATTTATTTATTTTTATTATTATTATTTTTTTTTTTGTATGGTAGTTAAACAATAGTTAACTAGATAGTTAAAGAGTCAAAGTAACCCAGCATGTGTTCTGTCTAATATTTACCCAGTGCTGGGTTGCCAAATTACCCAGCATTATTTAGAGTGTAAAATCATATTTCGCGGTACAAGAAATTTTATTTTACAATAGTGATATATACCTCAATATAGTGGGTTTTAAATGTTAAAATAGCAGGATTTTCTATTTATTCTATTTATTGCAAATAGTGTCAATATCTGCACCTCAGTATTGTAGTACATTATAAAACAGTATGCAGTAATAACTTATAGAGTGTAAAATTTAATTTTAATTCAGATTATTAAATGGATGTCACCGTATTGGGAAAATAAAGCCTTCCCTACATCTATTCTAACCCTACCTGATACTTTATTTTCAACTTTTTGATTATTTCCTTCATTTTTATTAAAAAAATAATGCTTTTCTGATGTGATATGAAATTTGAAAAGGGAGAAAAAAAGTTTGCCAAAAGGCGAAATCGAACTCTGGTTGATCGCGTCAAAAGAAGCATCACATACACTTTACCATCTGTGTCATTGACACTTGTTGATTAATAACTGTCTTTTGTAATGTTGTCAATCCCAATCACACGTTGTTGGGTGGAGTTAGTGTAAACAGCCTCTGACAACATTTTTATTATTATAATTAAAAATTATAACAAAGAATCAAATTACCAACACAATGGAGCAAAATTAAAAATAAATAAACATTTAATTTAAGTGTTTTTAGCTTTATTTAAGGTGTAGTAAGAAATGATACAGAAATTGTTTATATAACTATATACAGAGTAAAACTAAAACACTGCATAGTCTTCACTGTATGAATCAAATGTGAATTGATTCTTATTAAAGATCCAAAAGTGATTCAGTCAAGAGCAGTGAGTGATTTTCTTTGCTGACTGCACGTTTATTTAACACATAATCGACTGGGTTTACATGTTTACATCACACTACAGGCTTTTTAATGTAATTATGTGTTTTATTGTTTATTTGGATCCCTGTTAGCCTCTACAAAGTAGTTTCTAGTCTTCCTGGGCTCCACAACTCAGTCCAAAACAAACAGTCGTATAATAGATAAAAAGACAAAAAGAAAAGAAAAACACTTTACATCTCAGCAGCAGCAGCACTTAAAATATACATCTACATATTTACAAGAATAGTTGAGTCTTACTCACTTGACGTGTTTTATAATCATGTCTAAGTCCCACATAAACAAGCTTTTCAAAGAAAAAAACAAGGAGTTTGATACTTGATTACCTTGTGAAAATATACCAACAATTGTAAATATAATTTAACCTTCACCGGCAGCCATGATAACTTTTTATTCATGTCACTAACATTGGCCCAAAATGGATAATGAAGCACAAGCCTGGCTGCTCTGCTCTGAACCATCTGAAGATGTTTTTAGGTGTTTCTCAGATGATTAGACCAGTGCTTCTCAAACTGGTACGTGCACCGCTGGGGGTACGTGAGGTGACGGAGGGGGTACGCAAACAAAATGCTGAGCTTTGCCATTCATTTTCTACCCCAATTGAAAGTGACATTAAAACTTGAATTTCAGGATGGCTTTTTCATCTCTATCATGTGCAGCTCTTAATTTAGGCAGTAGTTCCTTTCTTCTCAGCTGAAGAGCCTTAGAAAAGTCATTAATAAAATTACTTGTACCCTTTAGCTTCTTGGCTGAGGACATGATGGTCTGTTTATCTTTAAAACGTAAAAGTTTAGCAACAGTTTTTCTGCTCTTACCCTCCTCTTGATACTGTCCAATCCTCTGAGCTCGTTCAATTTCCATTTCTAAGTCATCTAGTCCCAGTAGACGTTTTTCATTCATGACTTCACGCATGAACAACACCTTAATTAAGACATTAACTGAGATGGGTACATTAACATTGTTTTATTACGCATGATTGTGATGTTTTATTTTGTTCACATAAGAAAATGTCTTCACTGTCCACTGTGGATAAATCTTTGCTTATGGTACATGAATCATCATTAATTTGTGCATAAAAATAGCATTATTTAGTGCAGGTAAGATTGCTTTAATTATTAAAAGAATATACAAAAATCCACACTACCTCATGCATGCATACAGGCTAAAACAGTATATGGATTAATGTGAGAACTAATGTTTTTCATTAATTATGATCAGAGTTATCAAGCATGTTCATATATTCTTCACAGTAGCTGCAGGTAAATGGACAGATTCAACATTGGCCAATCACAGCACACGTGAATTCTGTTGACATCCAAATACAGTATCATCATTAACTAAGCATCAGCTTCTCATGACTTCATCATGTGTGTGACCCCTCAACTAAAGTGGGGACTTGGTCCATTGAAATACTGAAAACAGTGTGTTAAAAAAAAGAAAAACAGTTGATATACAGTTCTAGCCTGTATGAGGTAATGTGCATTTTTGTATATTCCTTAAATAATAATTCAAGTAGTCTTACCCGCACAAAATAATGCTATTTTAAGTAACACTATTTTACTATAATCATGATTATGTACTTATATTAGTTCATGTCTCGGGTAGTTCATGTTTTTACATCTTCTCGTACGACGATGTTCCGCGATACATGTTTTAAGTTGTCTATTTTCCCTTGTGAAAAAGAAGTGCACTTAAGTCTACTTTTATAAAGTGCACTTATTGCTGAATTAATATAATTTAAAAGAACACACATAAGTGCAAATTAAATGTAATGTTTTCGCCGCTTAAGTACATTGTATTTGTAATTAATTTAAAATGTATCACATAAATGTGATAGGGTAGCCGTTGCCTAATGGTTAGGGAGTCTGGCTTGTAACCGAAAGTTTGCGGGTTCGAGTCCCAGGTCCGGCAGGGATTGAAGGTGGGGGGAGTGAATAACCAGCGCTCTCTCCACCCTCAATACCACGACTGATTTCCTTGAGCAAGGCAAGGCACCTCACTTCCTTTCCTTTCCTTAATTAACGTTAACTAAAATATACTTTAATGTCAGTAAACAATACACTTCAGTGTGAATTACATGTAATGTTTTCAACCACCTAAATGCATATTTGTAATTGATTTTAAATATATTACAGTGATATTTTTGAACCACTTAATTGGGACTTTAGTATATTTTATATGTACTTCGAAATATGGTAAATATGTTCTTCTGAATAGGCAACTACTGTGAACTAAAATATATTTCAATGTCATTTCAATGTACTTCAATATCATATATCTCTGACAATGAAGCTATAATGTATATTTAAAATTGTATTTAAAAAAAAAAAAAAAAATCTCTGAATTACATAGTTCCTCTCAACACAAACACAAGATGGAAAACCCTCTACATTTATTGACAAAACAATCTCTAAAAGAAATACACATACTTTTTGCTGATGCACAATAAAAACCATCACTATGGGCTTGTTAAGTGATGACGTAATGTGTCCGTTGAACGCACCAATGAACGCTGTTTCCGGGTCCAAACCCAAACTCATTTGACTTGAGAATACTATCTCAGCAGCCATTTATGAGCACTGTTTATTCATATTAAACCTTTAAGCTAAACGTTTTCACATTTACGGTGTTCACTACAGTCTCCGTGCTCACAGCGTCCCAAACACAAGTAATATTTATATTTATTTATTTATATTTATATTTTCATTGTATGGCTATCTGGGATTTCGGTATGGAGTTAAAGGGAAGGATTATAATTTTTGGGAGTATTATACCACATTGTGAGTTTATAATTAGTACCGTTTGTTGTTTTCTCATGTCATCTGATAAAGTGTTTGGACCCGGAAGTCACAGAAGAGGTGACGCTTGACGTCAGACTTAACAAGCGGATACACAGTTACAACACTTTAACTCAATTAGTAGGAGTCTGGAGAACAATCCAAAATCACTGACATACTTGCATACAAAAGTACCTAATCTCACCATCATAGAAAACATCTGTATGATTTATAAGCCTGTTTCCTCATTGGGGACCCAAAAATGTCCACAAGGTCAAAATTTACTGGTATTACTACCCTTGTGGAGTCATTTGGTCTCCATAATGTATACAGTAGTCAACATTTGAAGTGGATCAAAAAAGTTCAGCAAAGTTGTCCTAAGACAAGGCCGGGTACTGTTTTAGTTTTAGGACAACTTTGATGAAAGCTTTTGATTCACTTCAAATGTTGTTCAAATGCAGACACACACTTAATCCAAAAAAAAAAAAAAAAAAAAAAAAAAATCTAAAAAATTATCCATGTACAACAAATGAGACCTTATTGTAAAAAGTGACCAAACTGTATTGTACCCCCGGTTTCACAGAGAAGGCTTAAGCCTAGTCCCAGACTAAAATGTAAATGTCTAAGAGGTTTTAACTGAAAGAAACTTGTACATACTGATCTTTTAAAAATATCAGTGCCTTTGTTTTCAAGATGCACCCAGTAATGTTTTTTTCTAAGGCATGTTAATGAAAAATACTTAAATGTCCTTATTGAACTATGGCCTAATCCTGGTGTGAAGTTGTTTGTTTAATATTCATTGTTTTCTATTTTTGCATGTTTCTGTCAAGGACTTTTATTTTGGTGTTGCGTCCTCTGAGAAGGAGGGTCTTGTAATGTGAAGGAGGAGAGCAGAGTAGAGTGTGGCGGCTCAGAGACTGCTGTTGTTCACTTCCCCACTTCTAGGACTTTGCTCAATAAAAATGACTAGTCATCTGTATTTTCAAGTCCATCGTCTTTATTTACATCCACCCACGGGCAGCTAAAACCCCACGCCTTACACTGGCTTAGTCTAAACCCTGTCTGTGAAACCAGGCCATAAGTTCTCAAACCTTTACTAGCACCAACATTAAACAGGACTGAAAGTTTTCTTCTAAAATCTTGAATGCAAGTTTGACTAAACTAATTAATTAATTAATTAAAAAAAAAAAAAAAAGAAAAAAACTCCAGATGAACTTGTTGGGAAGTGCTGTCTGTCAGTGTCCCAGAAGCTCTCCATCAGCAGTAAACTTCAAATGTCATGAATGTCAGAACAGCATCTCTCCACAGAATGTGTGAACGGAAATATTCCAAAGAGGCAGAGAAGTCAGAAAAAAATCCCTTGAGGAAAGAAAGAAAAAAAAAAAAACAAAGAAAAAAAAACAACAGAAGAACAATTGTTATAAAACATTATAAATGGTTCAGTTGAGTGAAAGCAATAGACAGTTCCAGTTCAAAGTTATGTTAATGTTAATAATTTAAGCAGTAAGAGGTTAGAAGGGTAGAATCATTAAAAAAAAAAAAAGAAAAAATGCAATTTCTGCTCTGATGGAGCAGTTTATTCTGCAAGGTGTATGTAAACTTGTGAGCACATCTGAATCACCTAAGAGGTGAATTACCTCAATCATCAGGGCAACATCGTAGTAGTGCTGGGAGATGTTCCTTCACATTTCCCACAAACACCAGAATTCATGACCACACCATCTTCACTGACACTAGACTTTAAAAATAGATTTTTACAACATTTTTACAAACTTTTTTTTTTTTTCTACTTTACATGGATTAAAACATAACTATCTATTCCCCAAATATATCCCAAAATCCATGACAATTAAGAAAGGTGCCTTCATTTGTTTCTCATCTTGTCGTGTAAGCTTCTCTCGCACATTTTCATGAAGAATGTTCCTGTATTTACCATGGCTGGCACAACAAAGCTGAAGCCCCCTTCCTTGGGTTTGTTACCTGTAAAATATATGATGATTAGTGGTGGATCTGTAAATGCACAGGTGGGAATATATTACTCACAAATGGAAAAGATTCAACTCATTTAAAATCCATAGATATAGTGACTTCACTGCACTTTTATCTGGTAATGTGTGATCAGGGTGAGCTGACTGGACAACAATTCATTACAAAACTAACATCACCTCTTCAGTACTGGTCTGTGTTTCCACACTGTATCTCCAGTAACAAATCTTTACTGATCCTGCAAAATGAATGAGTAACTCCAGATTACAAACACAAACCACTCTTCATATGCAAAAAGAAAAACAACAACATTATTTCTAGAGGTGGCTGATATATTGAATATTACTGGTAATTATAATATTGATTATGTACATGAAATATTACAAGATCAGATCTTTTTTTTTTTTGGGTGGGGGGCTTCGTTTCCATTTTTCTTTGACAGGACAGTGGAGATGAGAGGGGAGGGGGATTGGGAAAGGTCCGCGAGACGGGATTCAAACTCAGGACACCCGAGGCGCAACTGCACCATGTGTCAGCACACTGTCAACAACTACACGCTGTGAAAGCACCTGATGCATTATTAGTTAATTACTAGTTAATAGCTGTAAAAAAAGATAAAACCCTTGACAGCCCATTATTAATATTTTATCCCATTATATCACACACACAATTTATAAAACTCTACTCTATAGTTTGACATTGTGAAATAGTAGTGATCAAAGATATATAATGCATAAAAAAACTTAAAAATCCTACATGGGTTATACAGGCCCTAATAGACTATACTATTTCATAAATCAGAATAGACTAGCATGACCCATGTAGGAGTAATTATAATAATCAATAATGTCATTAATTCAGGACAAGCTGAAGGTTTATGGTTTCACTCTCATATAAAGAAGACATGAATTATACAGTAACACGTCTCTTCACATCAACTGCCACTGAAACACTGATGATGAAACACAAACTGTGTGTCATGTAATGATCAAGTATGTAAATATGATGTTGTCCTACAGTATTATGATCTGAATGTTCATCTTCTGCAGCTCCAGTCACTTCAACACTGATTCCAGTCAGCAGATCAAACTCTGAGACGACTTCAAGACAAACTACAGCAGCAGCTCCTGCACAAGGTTCATCATCACTGACACACATCAGCAGTCTCTCACTTCACTGATTTACACTTGCTTTATCACTTGTCACAAAATGTCACTTTACACACAAATATCTATAAATGAGAAAGAGATCACATTGGACAGAAAGATTCTTTTAAAGTGTCATTAGATTAATTTTTGGTAAATGACAACCATCAGTTTCCTCCTGACACCTTGAGATTGAAATAACATGATAATAGATGATGGACTCATGAAGCAGCACAAGTTCATTTATCATTTCTGTGATGTGAAGCTCAAGTATGATGTGATGATGATGATGATGTTTGGTTTATATGTCCATTATCACAGCAGAAACTCTCAGTTGGACTCCTGGATCAATATTCAGAGGTACGACGCGTCTTTGCATTGTTCATTGTTTTATACCTTTGATTTCCTTTCTATTTTCACAGATTGAGTCTGTTTTTTTCTCTTGTTGTGTCTCTCATCTTTCCTGCAGTGATTGTGATTATTGTTGAGTTTGCAGTGTTTGCTGCTCCTACTGTGATTCTTCTTCAGATCATCTGTGCAAGAAGAGCTGGTGAGTTTTTGAGATGATTCACATTGATCTGGAACAAAGTCTTTAGTCATGAGAGCTCAGTAAATGCTTTTGTTGAATTATTTTGCAGGGAGGAAGAACTTACAGCACTGAGAGGAAATAGTGAATAAAATACTCTCTACTAATAAAAGGCCAGATTACAGCAAAATGTATCTTCATCTCGATGTTATGAATATTTGCATACAGTTTTTAAGGATATTTGTTTATACATATAATATCTGGCCATTTTCTAAACTTGATTCATCTGATCGTTACATTTAAACTTTTTAAGATTTTTTACATGTTGTAATAGTTGATTTTAACTGTGTCACACCCCTGTGTACGGTTTAGTTTGGTTTCTCCCTCTTGTGCCCATATTTGGTCGTTCCAGTTTCCTGTCCTCGTTTAGTCATCATTAGTTTACCTTGTTTCACCTGTGCCTTAATTTAGTTCATCGTTATCACCTGTCTTTATAAGTTTCATTCTGTTCAGTGTTTGGGGTCCGTTCTCATCTATGTTAACGTCAATGTATGCCTGTTTTTACCATCCTACTGTGGCTTTATCTATTTTGGATTTACCTGTGGAATATAATAAAGACTTTATATTTGACTTTGGTCTTCGTTCGCCCCTTCCTCGCATGATACATGACAGAAGACCGGAACATTAAAGATGACAGAGGCTGAGGACGCGCTTTTGGGTCTGCGGCAAGGAAATTATTATCATTTTTTTTTAGATTATTATTATTATTTTAAAGATGGTGGCAGTTTCTAGATTTAAAGAAAAATATTTTTTTCTAACATCTTTGTGGCAATAGTTCTTATGGGTCCAAAACAACCTTTGGTGTGCATGATTTTCTAATAATTCCACTTTCGAATCCATTCAGCCGATCTCCGAGTCTGGCGGTAGCACTTTTAGCCTAGCTTAGCATAGATCATTGAATCTGATTGGACCGTTAGCATCTCGCTCAAAAATGACCATACATAATGACAATATTTTTCCTATTTAAAACTTGACTCTTCTGTAGTTACATCGTGTACTAAGACTGACGGAAAATGAAAAGCTGCGATTTTCTAGGCTGATATGACTAGGAACTATACTCTCATTCCGGCGTAATAATCAAGGAACTTTGCTGTCGTACCATGGGTGCAGCAGGCGCAATGATATTACACAGCGGCTGAAAGTGACCGGCACTAAGTTTGTGTAGATGCAGAGTTGACGGCTGCGTAATATCATTGCTCCTGCTGCACCTATGATACGGCAGCAAAGTTCCTTGATTATTACGCCGGAATGAGAGTATAGTTCCTAGCCATATCAACTTAGAAAATCACAACTTTTCATTTTCCGTCAGTCTTTGTACACGATGTAACTACAGAAGAATCAAGTTTTAAATAGCAAAAGTATCTAAAATCTTTGGTCATTTTTGAGCGAGATGCTATCGGTCTAATTGGATTCAATGAACTATGCTAAAAGTGCTGCCACCAAACCCAGAGATCAGGTGAATGGATAAAGAAAACTGTAATACTCAACTGTTTAACTCTAGGGGAGTTGGAAAATGAGCCTATTTTCAAAAAAAGTGGAGTGTTCCTTTATGGTCCCATTCATCAAGATGCCTACTTTTTTACCACCACCCTTGAATTTATACATTTACTATAATGATACATAAAGTCAAGTCCCGCCCTATAATTTTTCACATTTTAAAACCTGTTTCAGTCCGAAATATGTCACAAGACATAAGTCAGCCATAACTTCTGTTACATGACACTAAGTTTGCTAAGCAGAGCAGGACACTAATTATGAGATGGTGATAACAGAAATCAAAATGGCAAGATCCAATAGAGATTTGCTTTTCTTACATTTCAATTGATATTGTGTTTTTCTAGTTGTATTGGTTAAAAACAGGGGTGCCCAAACTCGGTCCTTGGGCCTCATGTATCAACGCTGCGTACGCACAAAAACTTTGCTTACGCCAGTTTTCACGCTCGCGGTCGGATTTACTAACAGTGAAATTACCGTGAGAATGTGCGTACGTACATTTCTCATGTTTTTTGTCTGTTGGCGACTCTTACAGGCAATGAAGTGAAGTTGCAAACATTAGACTACGAAGTATTCTACAAGTCTATCGCAACACCCCCTGAGAGAACCATGGCTGTTAATCTGTAATTGATAAAATATGCTAATTGACTTACTGTTGTCACATGTGAATGTTCTCAATTATGCAATTAGGTTAGAACATATAAAAGCATGTGCAAATTTATACAACCCTTCGTCTACGGCAATGACAGCGTTGGCCTCATTAGAGGACATTGCCAATGGCAGAATCCGAAGAGAACAAGTTTTTAGGGACCAAAGTGATTTTCTGGACCACGATGATGATACGATACAGTTGACCAGCCAAACATTAAAGCACAATTTGCAGCGATAGCTGCTTTACCTAATGTAATCGACTGCACACACATTGCTATAAAGGTGTCATCTGAAGAAGAATTTGCATATGTGAATTGGAAACATTTCCATTCAATAAATGTGCAAATAATATGTGATGCACAAATGCACCTAACAAATATTGTGGCAAGGTGGCCTGGCTGAAAAACATGATTCATACGTCCTTACAAACAGCAGGGTTGGGATGAGGCTCCAAGTTGGCAGGGTGCACGATGGGTGGCTTCTTGGTGAGTGACACAATTTAAAGTTACGGTTCTATCTAAAAGATTTGTATTTATTTATTTATTTGTGCGTGTAATTATTGAACTTCACATCAGGAGATTGCGGTTATGCACTGAAGACGTGGCTGTTAACTCCCCTCACCGACCCACAAACTGACCGAGAGCGCAGATACAATGATGCCCATTCTCACACTCGCTCAGTTGTAGACCGGGCGATTGGGCAGCTGAAATGTCGGTGGCGCTGCCTTGATAGGACCGGGGGAAGCTGCTATACCACCCTAACAAGGTGTGTCACATCGTGCTGGCCTGTGGTGTGCTGCACAATGTCACGCACAGGTGCGGCAGACCACTCAGTGAGGTGGTGGCACCGGCACCAGATGACCCCGACCCAGAACCAGTGTATGTGCAGCCCAACCAACAAGCCATTCAGGCCCGTCAACGTGTGATTGTGGCAATATAAATAAAATATAAATGGTAATCAGAGACGAAGTTCATTTTTTTGACCAATTCCTTTAATGCAGGGGTGTCAAACTCAGTTCCTGGAGGGTCGCAGCCCTGCAGAGTTTTGTTCCAACCCTGCTCCAACACACATACTATGCAGTTTTCAATTAAGACTGAAGGACTTGATTAGTTGGACCAGGTGTGTTTAATTAGGGTTGCATCTAAAGTCTGCAGGGCTGCGGCCCTCCAGGACCGGAGTTTGACACCCCTGCTTTAATGAGTGGTTTATGTCTCTGAGTGACACTTTGTCGGTGCGCAGCAGTCCTCCACTTAACTTCCACCTTTATATCTATATCTATATATTTTTTAAGTTCATTTACAGTGTGAGTTTTATATCCCACCGCGTTGACGGCGTCCGCCAAACTCTCCCACTCGTTTCTTTTTCTTTTGTTATTAATTCCGGAGGACAAAGTTCCAAATCAAATATTCTTTCTAGTTTCTACCTTGGATAGTAGCACCTCCAATTCACTTTTGGTAAAGTTTCGCTTCTTGCTGCTTGCTTTTGGCAAAGTGGAATTTATTGATTTGGGGGAGGAGACCGGTTGGGGTTTTGTGCTTGTGCATGTGGGCTCAATTTCACGTTAATTGGGATGTACAGAGACAATATGCGTGGGATCCTGCGTACACAGAGTTTCATACATCTGATTTTTTTCTTTTTGTGCATACACAGAATTACAGCTTTGTCCGTACGCTATGTTTTAGTATGAATTCAACGCAAGTCTTTGTACATGAGGCCCCTGGTCCTTGGTTTAGCTCCAAATTGCCTCAGCACACCTACCAGGGCGTTTCTAGTATGCCTAGTAAGAGCTTGATTAGCTGGTTCAGGTGCGTCTAATTAGGGCTGGAGCTAAACTCTGTAGTACTCCAGCCCTCCAGGACCGAGTTTGGGCACCCCTGGGTTAAAACAATGTTAAGATACTGACAAACAGTAGAGCAGGGGTGCTCAACCCTGGTCCTGGAGATTGACTTTCCTGCAGAGTTCAGCCCCAACCCTGACCAAATACACCTGAAACAGCTAATTAGAATCTCAAGGAGCACTTGATAATTACAGACAGGTGTGTTTGATTAGGGTTGGAACTAAATTCTGCAGGAAAGTCGATCTCCAGGAACAGGGTTGGGCACCCCTGCAGTAGAGTTTCCTTGGACTCGGACTCGACTCTGACTCGGCCCTTTGGGACTCGGACTCGAATCCAACACTAGAAATAAGGCTTTTAAAAAGGTTAGGAAGACATACATATTTAATAACTTCATTTTATATAAAAAAGCCGAGGACAAAGTAGATGTTAGTGAAGTGTGTGTATGATCAGAAAGATGGTGAGTTTAAAAGAAACGTTGGTAAACCTATTCTGAGTAATGGGGAAAGAATAGCTGTGACTAATGAAGAAAAGGCAGAAATGTTAGCAGAGGTGTTTGTTAAAGTACACAGTAATGAGAACATAACAGAAGAAATGAAAATAAATAGAGAACAAAGTAAAAAACAACACCCAAATATTATGATGGAGAAAAGGGCTTTAATGACCATATTGATATGGATTTTACTTTGCATGAATTAAAGAGAGCTGTTGGGGAAGCTAAGCAAACATCTCCAGGAAAGGATGAGATATGATATACGATGATTAAAAATGTATCTGATTTTTCTTTGAATTTTATGTTACGTCTTTTGAATAAAGTGTGGAGCACTTCCTTCTGCATGGAAACACGGTGTTATTATTCCTGTTTTAAAGCCTGCTAAGAACAAGCATAATGCTGCAAGTTATAGACCTATCACGTTAACATCGAATTTATGTGGAAGATGATGGAACGTATGATTGTATGCAGATTGAATTACATGTTAGAAAGGAAAGGGATTATTTCACCATATCAGAGTGACTTTAGTAAAGGGTGAAGTACAATAGATGCTGCCTTGTGTTTAGAGACAGAAATAAGAAAGGCTCAAGTCAATAAAGAAGTGGTAGTAGGCATATTTTTTGATATTGAAAAAGCTTATGACATGCTTTGGAACGAAGGATTGTTAATAAAGTTGGAGCAAACAGGGATTGTAGGCAGAATGTTTAACTGGATAAAATATTTTTTGCTTAATAGAACTGGGCTGCATTTCCCGAAACCTTCTTAACGCTACGTCGTTCTTAAATTATACCTTAAGCTGAACCTTATCATTAAAATGTGTTTCCTGAAACATTCTTAGTCAAGTTTACCTTCTGTAAGTCATACTTTCGTAAGGTTGGTCTGGATCACTCTTAGCTAAACCTGGTCACTGTTGACAGTTCACTCCATTAGTGGCCACCACTGTGCAAAAAGCTTCTTTACATGCAAGTCTATACGAATGTAATTCGAGTTGTAAAACACCCAGTGTTTAATTAGGCCAGTCACTGAGAGTCTTGTGTATCGTGAGAAGTTGGTCATTGTTACGTCCATAAATGTCCTGGTAGGAGTGCTCGTATGTCTTTTCTTTTTTTCCCCCTTTGTCTCTCTTGGTCGTTCTTTTCTCTATCGATCTTTTTAGGCTGCATCCCGTGACTGCTGATTGGCTCCGTAAGCTGTCAATCATCATTATCAGACGTGACACGGACCTACCTGCTGCGAGTGAAGTTTCTACCGGCAGAGTTAAAATGACGCTGGAAGGACTGAATGGAGAGCGTGGTTTCTTTTGCTCCCGGACTTTTGTGGTTTTTGCTTGTTTTTGTTTGTTTTGATTTATGCCGAAATTCGTTTGTGTTTTGTTTGACATCTGTTAAACCTTACCATCTTTCGATTCGTTGTTTTACTTTATTTCTTTGTTTTGGATGCTGTTGCTCTCTGAGCTTTGTTGAGCTAATGCTCTGTGATGTTTACTCTTTACCCAAGAGGAAGGTGGATAGGGAAGATGTCGTACGTCTTCCATTGTGCAACACTTAGGTAACGCTGTGTATAGAGACCCCATGTAAGAGGTGAACGCCATCTTTTGTATGTTTTAATTTTGTTAGCTGAGAGTAGGGAAGCATACGGTGCTTGGCGCTTAAGATTTATTTTCTTTTTCTCTTTCCCCCCTTTTAGCTAGGTTAGAGGTTGGAAATAAGGTAGACTTTTTGTTGTTCATTTCTTCTCTTTGGCGTCACATTTTTTTGGCTTTCTTAACATTGTAAAAACTTTGTACATATTGGTTGTTTCCTTATATATATAATTTATATTTATTTATTTAAATAAATTTTGTATTTTCCTTTTCACTTTGTACATTAAAACCACTTGTTGGCAGTTCCTTTGTCTTTGCATTTTCTCTTGTCTCCTCCTTTCTGCAATGTTGCCACAATCTCAGTGTTACTCCCTTTAACCCCTAGACCATCTTAAGGGTCGTAACAGTCATCCTCATATAGGATGTGCTCATTTTCATCAGATGGCCAGTTTGATGGATTTAGAGCAGCTGCAGCAGAAATAATTCTGTTCTCATCAGTCTGCGCTCAATGTTGTCGATCAGAGAAATGAAAAAGTGTTCATGAAATACCTCTACCTTCTGATGGTCTCCGTCACATGCATGAGACACATTCACAGCCTTGAACAAGTGGAAACTTTCAAGTTCCTCATTCGTGCATCTTTCATTCACACTTGTCACAGTGTTGTCAGCATCAGCACTGACAGTTCCAGCGTCTCCTTTTGAAGAAACAGGCGTAAGGCCTGCAGGGTCATCCACATCTCTATTAAAAACACTCTCATTATAGCATGAATGCCCCTACATCTGGCCCTTTATGTGGCTTGATTTGTCTTAGCTCAACTCTATAAAGAGTTTGACCAATGCTGGATAGATGCAAGATCTCATAAGACGGTCATTGTATCTCTCTCTAATCAAACACACCTGATTCATTCATCAGTTCATCAACTGAGACTCCAGTGCTAGAAACATTGTTGAGGAGACTCCAGGAACTGGTTTGGGAACCACTGGTCCATGGAAATGTGCAGAAATACAATATTTATGCTACTGTAAGTCAGATTCTTCATTCCTGCTCCTGGAGAAACACTTTTAAACTCTAATTAAATGCATCTCAATCAACTAATCAAGGTCTTTCAAATCCAGGTGTTTGGATGAGGAACTCTGCCTTACGTGAAAACACTGAAATAAAGATTTTAGATAAACTGCACCAATTAAACTAACACTGAACTTGTAATTGGATTGCAGCAAACATTTATACGAAGGAAAAAGTTGAGAAATTCAGTTCTAGAAACACTGTCAAAGAAAGAAGAGGAACTGTGATCTGAATGTGTGGAAATTCACAGCTATCCGTCCAAACTGGGTCCAGAGATGATCTCAGATCTGTGTGGGTTAAACTAGTGTGGTCAAAATAACTGAGTTCCCACAGCCAGCAGTAACACACTTCTGAAAACACTAGAACACAAACCACAACACAAAGAGACAAAATACATGCATTAGTGCTGAGAGGAGAAAAATAAAAAAGCTTGAAGTGCTTGTTGTTATTAGTATGACTCAAGTCACTGATAATGAATACCTCTTCAGTAATAAACAGTTTTATCACTAATATTTTAATTTTATTTCTAGAATTTACCAGCAGATTCAACCGATTGAGGTGTTTACAGAATGACTGCAGGTTAAAACTGCCTGAGCTGATCTCAGTTCTCACACTTCTCCATTATGACTGACATTGTGTCACTAAATAGCAGCATTTAAACACTCAGATCAGAGGAAGTGAACAAACACAGGAAGGGTGCATAGTATGTAAAGAGTTGTGAGCATATAATGAAGAGGAAGACTGACAGAAAGGGAAAATGGCTGATAAGTGTCATTTGTGTCTGCTGGGACTGATCATTCTCTCTTCACTTCTCACAGGTAAATTAAATCAGTCCTTCCCGATCGTGTAACAAAAGTGTCCCTTATGAGGCAAAGGGGGACATTTCTGTACATTTTTGCCCCCAAATAAGCAAAGAAAAACCTAATTTTGGTCCTTTAAAGGGGTCATCGGATGCCCATTTTCCACAAGTTGACATGATTCTTTAGGGTTTTAATGAAAAGTCTCTAATATACTTTGTTTAAAAATTCTCAATGGTTTTGTAAAACAACACCCTTTTTACCTTGTCAAAATGAGCTCTGCAAAAATCGTCTCATTCTAAGGGGTTGTTCCCTTAAATGCAAATGAGCTCTGCTCACCACGCCCCTCTCTTCTCTCTGTGGAAAGACGGTCTTGTTTACATTAGCTGCGTTTAGCCGCTAAACTTGCTAACTACCACGTTATAAGGAAAGGCGATCGCAAAGATTCATTAAAAAACGCTTATACTCACTTCTGCTGTAAGTGAAGCTGGATCATGAATGATTCGCACGAACATAGATGTAGATCGGGAGGCGCATACCATTCACAAACAAATGTAATCCACTGCATCTTCAGCGGCTCAGATGTCGGGAGTAAATAACGACCACTATGTTCATTATTACATCAAGCAACACAACACCTCAATCGCTCAATCTGAGATATTCTTGTCTAACTTACATCCCTGCTTCAGCATCAAAACATGGAAAGTTACTGGACTGTGACAGCTGGTCTGAGGTGAGAGCTCATGTCAATCAACTATTGTGGGAGCGGCCTCTGTTGGTGTGACGGCACACCGACAGGCATCTGAGAACAGCTCGATTTGAAAAAGTGGATATTATTTTTACAGATTAATTAAAAACCACTGCATGGATTTTTATCATTATAGGGTAGATTTGTACATACACTGCCAACACACATTAATGTTCAAACATGAAAAAGTCAACTTAGCATCCGATGACCCCTTTAATACTGTGTACATGCAAATCCATCAGGAACTGGGTCACTGAATCTCTCAGATGCCATCTCCTGGATGAAAATGACATTACATTGCATTTTTTTGCTTACCGCCACTAGAGGGGCCTATAGAATCCTATGGGGTTTCTTAAAGTGCCCCTATTATGGATTATAAAAGGTTCATATCTTGGTTTTGTGAGTCCCCAACAACAAGTTTACATGCATGCAAGGTCAAAAAAAACAACAAAAAAACACTTTTATTGTCTTATAATATGCATTTCTTTTTACTTTATTTGCTCAACGACTCCCAAACGGTTCGTTGAAACATTTGTCCAAACCACTTCTTTGCGTGACACTAATCTGCGGTGATTGGTCCGATGACCCAGTCTTTTGTGATTGGTTTAACGTTACTGCGTGCAGCGAATTTCAAACATGGAACGCCCATCAACGTTACTGTAGCCAACAACTCGATGGTAAACAACAACAACAGCCAGTATATGTCAACCCAACGCAGAAACATATTGATAAAGCACTGCAGCTTGTACACCGACGTATTGTTCTATTCTTTATCAGAACTTAAAGTAATAACAACGACAAACACTTACTATTCACCGACACGTCTCTAGACAAAAGCGAACAGATAAAGCTGTCAGCCGGTTAGTCAGAGACCTACGAGCTGCGCGGAGCGAACACAACAAACACAACTAAATGCGTATTTTACATGATACAGAGTAACCTTACATGAGAGCAACGAGTTTTAAATGATTACTCCACTTTCAGAATAAAAATTTCCTGATAATTTACTCACCCCCATGTCATCCAAGATGTTGCAGGACACAACACAAAACTACTAATTGCTAGAAAATACAACCATCAATTATTAATCACACTTACAGGTAGAGGTTCAGAGGAGCAAGCCGGTCCAAATAAACTGGGCACTGATCCATCTTTTAAGAGCAAGCCTTTGGTGAATCCCGCATTGTACTTAGGATACAGCGTCTTCTCGACATGACGTAAAACACATGAGCTGTGTCCGAAATCGCTCACTTGTTCACTCATTCACTAATCCATATATAGTGAATGGCCGTTGAGTGGACTATATCAGAAGAAGTGAACGAAATGAAGTGAACGAATTCGGACCGTGACATATAACGTTAAACTTCACATGAGACTTGGAGCTGTTCCGAAAACCATCTTTGTCACATGTACTTTTATATTACATGTACCTTATTTTAGAAAATAATATTAATAGCAATAACACTTTAAATGACTTTATACTGTAATTATACATACCACCGCGTCAGCTTTATGGTTTTATCAATGGTATTAATTTGTTTTGTAATGCTTATGTGTTCATAATCATTAAATACTATTAAAATATTGTCAAGAAAAATAAACATGCATTAATTACATGTTCATAATTGTACGTATTTATTGTTTGTAGTGTCTTGAAACTCTCCCGATCAGCGTAATATGCCAATGGTGGTAGAGCGCCCTCAGGCGACCGTTAATATTACATCAGAATGAAGTCGCTACCAACGAACATTTTTAAATATCCACCAAATTATCATCTTTTTTTTTTTTTTTTGTAAATTGACAAAGATGCCAGCTCATCAAATTAGTAAAATATTAAACTGAGTTAATGCCTATATAATATATTTCAATATGAATAATGCATGAAATAAACAATAAAGCAGAAATAATAAAGATGTAAAGGGCATCTCTCATTCAAACTTGTTCGCTCCCCTCTCTCTTCCAGCTCGTCGGTTCTCCGCATTGGATTGTGGGATATAGTGCTTCAGCGAGTGTACTTTGGTTGTACACTCGAAATCAGAATGCATTTTGGGTAAAAAGTAGTGAACGAATGTAGGGAATGAATTTGGACATCACTACAAAATGGCTGACACCCGATATAGTGCATTATATAGTGGACAGGGAGCGGTTTCGGACACAGCTATGGAAATGTTACTGTTTGTGGGCGGGCAAGTTGTTCGCGACGTAGAAGGTGGGCGGACATTATGCAAATGTGTTACTTCGTGACGTGTGGCCGTAACAGAAAAAGATTCGAATTCCTGACGACTCGTTCAGGCAATTGTGAACCGACTCTCTTTTTTTTTTTTTTTTGATAGACAATAACTTTATGTATCTTGCACTGTCGGTTTTACAACTTTGCAGATAGTTTATGTTCACATACAGCTATATGACACACTACATGAAAGGTTATTTTTCAAAAGGCATAATAGGAGCGCTTTAAGTTGTGCAAAAAAGTGAAACCTTGAAATCTACTTGATCTTAAGGCTTCATTTAGCTTTCAGACACATCTCAAGGCTTTCAGATATATATAAACAGAAAAAAAAAAATTGATCCTGATTTTAATCCAAACACGTGCATATGCATACAGTTTCATAAATACGTAATAAATATAAAAGATAAATTTAAAAATCTAAATATGATATAATTACACTGGTCTCCACCCTATCACTCAAATTTAACTGTGTTAAGTCCAAAAAAAAAAAAAAAAAAAAGCCAATATGACAGTCATTTTCCAGCAGAAACATCATAAATGTTATAATGTACTTCTGTGGGAGTGTGTGTGCCTGTGTGTGTAGGAGAGTTTTTTTCTGCACTGTTGGCATTCTGCGGTCTCAGACCTTCGTTTTGGTATGCATCTTTTCTGGATTGTGTCAGATTTAGTATAGTAAAAAAAAAAAAAAGCTGTTTTTTTTTTTTTTTTTGAAACTCCCATTCATTCCTATTGGCAGGTCAAAATGGCCTGCCTTGGTGAGGGTTTGGCTTGGTGAGGCTTGGTATTTCTTTTATTAAACCCACATAAAATCCTCGAATCGACTCAAATTTTTTTGTGTGTGGTCCATGGTCAAGTGTGATGAAATTCAATTTAAAAAATCTGCAGATTTTTCGTAACTTCTATTATTTTCGGTGCCCGAGTCAAAATGACCCGTGAGGGACACTTTTGGTGCTTTTTTTACACCCCCTTAAACTACTCAAATCCACTCAATTTTGTGTGTGCGTGTTCCAGGCACAAGTGTAGGAAAAGTACGGGAGTCTCGACCCAAAACGATCAACGGCTGATTTTTAAAAAATCTTTAAAATCAGGTTTTGGGTCAAAATGACCTGAGGGACAGATGAGGGTTAATCTGTATTTTCTCTACAGGACATTTAGTTTAATTAGTCTGTGAAAGACTAATATGATCAGTTTATTTTTGTGTTATAAACAAAGCATACTGAATTATTCCTAATACTGGACACTCAAACATCTGATGCTGAATTTTTTTCAGGAGTGTGCTTGTGATTTGAACAGCTCTCTCGCTCTCTCTCTAATGATTATAATGTATCAGTAATGATAATTTAAATGTTCTTGTGTTTCAGGTACCAGTGGAGTGGATGATGCTCATGTGTTCATCAGTTCTGGTGAAAATGTCCGTCTGCCCTGTAATAATGCTCTTCATGACTGCAAATCAACTACATGGAACTATAACAGTCATTCAGGAGCAGTTGAACTGATTGGTTTAGGGAAAAAGAAGAAAGACATCGAGAGACATGAGAGACTGAGTCTGGGGTCTGACTGCTCTCTGAACATCAAGAACGTCATAAAAGAAGATTATGGATTTTACACCTGCCGACAATATGTGAATGAACAACAACAAGGAACTGATGCTCGCATTTTTCTGCATGTTCACACATAAAGTGTGTGATTTGTGTGTTATTTTGTGTTTCAGTCTCTTCATCATCCTCACAGACTGAGATCAGTGCAGGCAGCTCTGTGACTCTCTCCTGTCAGTTGTATTCATATTCTGGAGTCTCTTGTGATGATTGGATCCGTTCTGAGGGAATTCATCTGTTCTGGGTGAATCAGGCTGGTGTTAAACTGACAATATCAGACTCCAGATATCAGATATCAGCTCCAGGACTCTGTATCATCACTCTGACTACAACACTCCTGAATGAAGATGACAACAGAGAGTGGAGATGTGAAGTTACTCACAGAAATCAAGTCAAGACCTCAGTCACATATACTGTCAAGAGTTCAGGTGAGAAAACAATCTCATCAGTTATTGCTAATGTTGTGTATAGTGTAACTCTATGGACTATTAATATCATTGAAGCAAACGGAGGTACAAAAGCTTCTTTCAGTCTGACAGAAAAGAAAATCAAAGCACTGCTGCAAACTAATGAACTGCAGTCAAGTTTAACAGTTCAAAATGAGCTGCTGTAAATAATGAAGAAATCGAAACTTGACAACAAAAACTATGTTTTTATTATGCAATGTGTTGATCATAGTTAAAATATGATGGTCATATTCTACAGCAGGAGTTATAACATTGATTCAAGCTAAAGTTAATGTAGCTGTGAGTGTCAAACATAATTATTTTGTTTGTTTTTGGCAAACAGTATCTGTTATATTTGCAGTGTGCTGTATTTTTTGGAAAATAAGTCAAACCAGGGCAAACTTGCAATATTGAGAGAAACGCACACACACAGAGTTCACATCAGTGTATAGGTCACATTTTATTATTACATTCAGAAATAATGTAAAATACTGGCAAATAAAGTGAAACATTAACTCATTCAGCATGAATTGTTGGTAACGCTTTATTTTGTTATTTTTGTTATTTATTATTCTGTTGATAATAAGTAACATTGTACCTATATGTCAACAAACTCTCATTAGAGTATTAGTTACTGTCTGATTAATATCTGCTCTTTATTGTGATGATCTCACAACAGACATTCTACTGACTATAAGTAACAAAACGCCCCCTTCGTACAAATTAAATTTTTTGTTAAAAATCTAATTCTAACATGAAAACTCTAGAGATTTTTCATACTTTGTTTATGGTTATATAATTATCACTAAAACTATGATCACTTTTCTGAAAACATTTAAGTTTTGTTTCACAGAAAAAAAAAAAAAAAAAAAAAAAAGTCTTTAAGGGAGCATTTTCCCCCACTCTACCCTGTCTAGAAACTTATTTATATACTATGTGTGTGTGTGTGTGTGTGTGTGTGTGTGTACCTGATATTTATCACGTTATGGGGACCATATGTCCACAGAAAGATAGTAATAACAGTAAATTTTGACCTTGTGGGGACATTTTTTAGGTCCCAATGAATAAACAGGCTTATAAATCATGCAGAATGAGTTTTTTTTTTTTTTGAGAAAGTAAAAGTGCACAGTCTCCTGTGAGGGCTAGGTTTAGGTAGGCGTAGGGAGATAGAAAGTACGGTTTGTACAGTATACCATTAGGCGTAAACTATTACGCCTATGGAATGTCCCCATAAAACATGGAAACACAATGTGTGTGTGTGTGTGTGTGTGTGTGTGTGTGTGTGTGTGTGTGTGTGTATGAAAGAGAATGTTGCATTTTACCTATAAGTGTTTCACCTATAACTTCCAAATGGGTCAGGAAGATATGTTGCAGTGCAGTCCCGAAAGATAACGTCCCCATCTGAATAATAGGGATCCGTACGGGAATGTTCTGTAAACGTTCCAAATGTCCTCTTTGTAATGTTGGTATATGTGACCATACAATAACCTACATAGAAAGTCTAAAGTCATATCGGGAACGTTATTATATGACCAACGTTCTGTTAATGTTATAAATTGTTTATATCATTCATTTGAATGGTCTTGTAATCTGAATGTCATTAGCGTTGTTAGCATCCAGTGTTTTGCATGTTTTATCATAAATACTCATACTAAATGAGGCACATTATTTTTATTATTTTTTTATTTCCTCAGATAATAAAATGTGGACTTATGAATCGGTGGTGAGTTCAGTAATGGCAGTGATTTAGATTTGATTTCTGTCTTTAAAGCTCAATAAAGTGTTATTTTTGCAGTTTTAACTGTTTGTTGTCTGAAGGTCAAAGGTGAGAATGAAGATAAAGGGACGTATGAAACAATCAACATGTCCATTCCTGCTGCTGCTAGAGACAATGTGAGTCAACTAAACATTCAACATTCAGTTCACTGTCTGTTCTAGAATGTGATTTACTGAAAGCTGTTGTATTATTGTACATATTACAATGAGATATAATTCTGATCTGTGTTTTAAACGTTGTTCGCTGCATGTTTGCATGTATGTTTAGGAGCAGACAGATGAAGTGACTTATTCTGAAGTCTCTTCTTCCAGTAAAAAGCCAGTAAAATCACTCAATGTGAGTAGCAACACATTCCCTTATTCTTCATTACAGCAGCTTCTCTCATCTATATTGTAATGACCTGGCAGTCAGTGCTAGCAGCCGGGTGCATTATGGGTATTTCTTTAGAGTTGACTTATTTTTACATTATTTAAGCAAGACGGTTGGGTTTTAGCATTAGCGATGTTATGTGTGTTTATGTTCAAGTTAGTTTGGGAGGGGTTGGTTCATTTACAGCCCTGTTAAATAAAGTGTGACTGTTACCGTCATGGAGAGAGATGTGTAGGGGAGGGACTTGCTGATATGGCCTTACCTGTAGAAGTTCTAACTCTGTGTTCTAATTAAAGGGATTAGCTGACGGTGCTGCTTTCTGTTGGGTTATTTCATCTGTGTAACTGCTCACGGTGAGACTCAGGGTCATGTGGTGTATGGGACAGGAGTGCTTGTACTTTTTGTTAGCGAAGTTGCGTGTAGGTGCTAGCACTCTGCTGGAAAGTAGCTTAGTGAAAGTTTCATAGTATAGTTTAGCTCCGGTTAGCCCACATTCTAAGGAACAACAGCCAGTTGTTACGATATGCTGCTGAAATGTAGTTTGATTCCCAGATAAATGAAGCTGCAGTTCAAACATTGATGGAGAAAATCTGTGCTGTTCTTTCAGGATCATAATGATACAGTGACTTACGCTGCCATCAGAGGAACAGAAAATGAGCCACGGGATGAACTTTACGCCTCTGTGAACAAGAACAAATAAACATTAATGACACAGATCACTGATTGAGCTCATCATATCAGCAGCAGACGGGATGTTTTCTACAGATGCTAATATTCACGACTTTGGTGTTTTCTGTTTCTAAAAATAAAAATACCATAAAAAAATATGGTAGCAACATTTTAGGTTTTATGGATTTACCTTCAATTTACATCATAGTTTTATTAACTGATATTATGTTAATTTACCAATCTATGAAAGTACTGAAATTTGTTTTGTATCTTTATAATACACTGATAACCACCAGAAGCAGGTGATAATGAGAAAATCACTTGATGAACCAAAAGCACAAGCAGCTTTTAAATGCTAACAAATATATAAAGTGCAGTGTCATTCACACAAACACTAAACACCATCATGGTAACACACATGAAATTGAAATAATGCAATAATTGTTCATTTAATAACATTAGCTGTAACACACAATCCTAATGTACACATCTAATAAAACAAACAAACAAACAACTTTATTTTTTATTTTTATTTTATTTTTATTTTATTTATTTTTATTTAATATTTAATTTTATTTTTTTACCATTTTACCGTTAAAACCATGGTTATTTTTTACAGTGTCCTCTTGCTTTCAGCATGTATATCGGCTGTTTCTTGAAGAAAAAACTTGTCAGATAGACAGTAATCTGAGAATTACTTCAGTGTATGTTCATATTAAAGCAGTAATGTCATATCTATCTATATAAGGAAGGTAACACCAGTGACAATTTTCAGTTGAATCCATTTGTATCCTTTTTTTCCCCTTCTTTTCCTAACAATAAAGCAGGTCATACCAGTGACTTCAGCTTAAAGCTTCATATGAAATAATGAGATGAATGAGAAAATGTCTGACAACTAAAAAACAAGTGGACTTATCAAGGGCCTTTCTTCACAGATTTTCAGGAAAAGGGAAAAAGGAAGTCAAGTGATGTCAACAGTGTGATTTTTATTTCAAAATAACGATTTTGAAATAAACGATTCAGTAACGTCAGTGACACAATTCCAGGGGCCACTACTTTCATTATATATTTTCTAAAATTTATTCAGCATTTTTTAATGCCATTTACACTATATATGCAATAGTTATGAATACATTGTTGTATTTGAAGTGGTAGAAAAACCTGCACTATTCAAAATAAGTAATTAAAAAAACAAATGTTGCTGCATTGATGGCACAATAAGGTGTAATTGTTTAAATAACATTGTTTCATTTTAAAATATAAAGAAATTGCAAACGTAAAGTGTTTTTTTGTTTTGTTTTTTTTTTTCATGTGAAATGCTTCCGTTAAAGGCTATAGGGACAGAAAAATGGACATTTCCATAGAATGAGCCTGTTATCTATTAGTGCACGTGATCATTTCATTTTAGTGTGTGTGTGTGTGTGTGTGTGTGTGTGTGTGTGTGTGTGCACTTACTTATGTCACTTTTGGGTACATTCACCAGAGTACACACCAGTAAAATGAGGACCACCTTGACAGTTGAGGACATGGGAGGGGTACAGTGACTTAAAGAATGTAGTTTATGGTGTATGAATAATGTGAAACACGGCAGGAGAAGGACACATCAAGGCAAATGACTTTGAAAAGCACATATTTCTTCCAAAAAGCGGAGGGACATACGTTTAAATTTCTTAAAGCAAGATTAATTATTTTATTTTTATTTTATATGATCAGTTCTCACGTATGAGCGCCGGCGCCGCCGCCCCTCCCCCACTACCGGAGAACCGTTACAGCAAAGATGAACTTACCAGAGGAAAAAATGAGGACGGGAACGGGCTCTGCTTATAATGAGAATATACACTATTTAGATGAGTCATAATAATAATAATAACAATAATAATGTAATATGGAATGTAATTATTTTTAATATTATTATTACTACTACTACTGTTATTATTACATTTATTTTTAGTTAATTTACAATAAACTATGTTTAAAAGTATCAGAAGTCAAGCTGACACGGTTAAATTGTGTTTCTAAATTTATTCTACAATCGATTTAAAAAAAAAAAAAAAAAAAAAAAAAAACTTTCAGTGGCAAACCATAGACTGTATTTAAACCATAGACTGTATTTAATCGTTCTGGCTCAGCCTGCGATTTCTGCCCTTCCCCCACCTGTGTGAGCGCCGGCGCCCTTCCCCCACACTACAGCAGACACTCCAGAAGAGACTTCGCAGATACAGCCAGAACAGCGCAAGATTAACACATGTAAAAAAATATAAATAAAAGTGGTGCTTGTAAAATGTAAAAAATAATTATGGATATCTATATTTAATGTAATTTTTCAACACCCATCAGTTTTTTTCTCACTTGTATTTTATGTTAAAAAAAAAAAAGAAAAATAAATACTATATATATATATATATATATATATATATATATATATATATATATATATATATATATATATATATATCTATATATATATATCATTAATTCATGATGCAGCTCTGCTTGTTCTTTGTTTACATTCCAGCGCCAGCTGTCCTGCATCTCATTGCAGGAATCATGAAAGATTCACGTATGTCGATATTTACAGTCGCGATTTCAGACACATCAATATTATAAACAATCTTTGAAACCCGTTGCATTAGGGGAGAGTCGACTTTTTCTGTTTTCTGAAAGCTGATCGCTCATTAGTAAACAGTAAACGTTAAATATCATGAATCTCTTTAAGAATTTAAGATTTTAATTGCTGGATTACATTGTCCTGAACATCTTAGACACGATATAATGAAGAAACATAAGCTCACGTGACCGTTTTTTTTCTTTCTTTTTTTTTTTTTTTTGGTAGTTGTTCGTATATAATGACAAAATTCAAATAAAATGCGTATTGCTTGCAATATAAAACGATATTATAAGACTTTGCTGATTGTAATGAGTTCGAGCACTTTGTTTCCTTGTTTGTCACGGCAACGGATCGAGACACACAGGGGTGTGTTCTATTCAGAGTAGCTCATCACTAGTACGCCCGGGCCCTAGGCTGTATTCTCCACTACAGCAGCCTTGGAAAGTTTATGGCTCAAAAGTGAGGGTCGTTAGGAACACGCTTTTGAAGACATAAATATCGGTTTGTAACAGTAGGTGTGATTGTCACGCTTTTTCTCTCCCATCGAAGTGCCCTTCGTAGGTATCACTGTGCCGTTTGGAACTCAGTGCAGGTGTCAGTCCGGCCCAGAACAATATACAGGTTTTTTTTTTTAGTTTGCTGAACCAGTACTGGTCCTTGTAATCAGAGAATTTTCAAAATATATGCATTATATTTAATAAATAAATGGAGGCACAAGTTCCACGTGAAATCGAAACACGTCATTTACGCAAGTAAACGCAAACGCGTTTTCCCGGGAAATGCAGACACGTGATAATGACGTCGGCTCAATCGGGGACGCGTTTCCCGCGAGGCAGACCCATCCCCCCCACTCCACTCCATGTGTCCATCAATGAAGGAAAGGTAAGATCAAGTCTTCTTCTGAAATGCACAATAACTACGTATAATAACTATGTTTAAGTTAGTAAGATGTATTTAGTGAAAAAAAAAAAAATTGTTTAGGGTTTCATTCAGTTGTTTACTGTTTAACAGCAATTGGGAATTTACATATTTATCAAAGTAACCAAATTAGTCACTGAGCCATATGAACTACACTCGATTTTAGTATTTCTTAAACCTTCAAGCTCCAAAGCTGACAAAAATATTATGAACACAGTCCATGTGAATCTAGCTCTCTATTTTTAGTTTGGAATTGACATCATGTTGTCACAAACACAGAAGAACCAACAACATTTTTGTAATTTTTGTAATCTAAATGACTTTTCGATACATTACATGTACTGTCATTATATTCAAAAGAACCCTATGAAATCATGTGTCCTAAACTAACAGTATTGGTGATTAACAAAATCAGTTTTGGTATTCCTGTAATGGTTAATCTAACATAGAAAAAAATATAAAAACATAGAAAGCACTTTATTTATTTCTGTTTTTTAAAATTCAGATGCCCAGTTAATCAATAAATACAGTCTAATAAATTTCTTAAGCATGCACTGTATGTGCTTTACAAATTTATTAGGTCATCCGTCATAATAAAGAAAAAAACAGAACATTGGACTTCTGCACTGAAAAATAAAAAATATTATTTTATTTTATTTTTTACTACTGTGACAAAAGCTACACAGCTACACATACTGGCAATTAACCATTACACAAACATCAAAAATGAATTTTATAATTACCAATACTGTTAGTTTAGAGCACCTGTGGTACAAACCTTACATGTTAAGCGGTGTGTGTGTGTGTGTGTAAATAAATAAATAAATAAATAAAGAGAGAGAGAGATATTAAGTTATAGTTAAGTTAATGATGTGGTTGTTTATTCCATTCACCTCATATTTCTTTTATTTTTATTTATTTATTTTTATTTTTTCAGCCATTACAGGACAGCTGGTCTATGTCACAATCCTAGGAATCCCAAGAAATAAAAGATGAAAAAAATCAAAACAGGATGCAGAGCATTGCATTGCTGGTAAAATGGATAAACCAGGGCTTCAAGAGCAATTCATCAGCAAATATAAAGGCAAGATATTTCATTATTTACAACTAAGGAAATTACCAATAATATTAATCTGCAAAGCTGAGAAGGTAATGTGTAATGTATATTTGTGATTTCTGAAAACATGAATGAGTCCTAAAACACAGAAACAAGTGATATGTTTGCACTTATATGTTTGGGTTTTTTGAAGATCTGAGTTGACCAGAAGCTCAAGATATTTTCACGTTTCATTCTACAACGTTAAATACATCAGTAATACCCCTTGTATTTATAGTGTTTACAGCTTTTTACTTCTTAGTATTTAGGCTTCAAAATGAATAAAGTTGTGTTTACTTGTAAAGAGAATATCATGATGAACAAACCATGAAATAATTATAAACTTTTGTTGTCACAGAGCTTATTTTCTGAAATAATCCATTAGCAAATGAAAAAATTCTTCTGGGATTTTGTTGAGGGAACCAGATGCAAACCTCCAGATTGACCTGCAAAAATATGTCATCCTTGCGACACTCTTTTCTGTAATTCTACAATATACAGTTAGGGCCATAAATATTTGGACAGAGACAATTTTTTTTCTAATTTTGGTTCTGTACATTACCACAATAAATTTAAAATAAAACAACGCAGATGCAGTTGAAGTGCAGACTTTCAGCTTTAATTGGTTTGTTGCGGTCGCACGCCTAGAGTTTGAGCTCCGTCAAGTTAATTTCTTATTGTCTATTTTTCAATCTAAAATCAATTTTATACACCACCATTTGCGTTTCTTATAACGTGTGAATATACCCCCTGTTGTATTTTACAACTAAAACATCCGGATTGCTTTGTTATCACTAGTTTTGTTTTGATTTCCCGAGTTGCTAGCTTATAGCCTGTTAGCAGCACCAGCGTGGTTGCCGCTAATCTTGCTTACATTGTTTACACACATTACCATTGTTTACTCACTGTTACTTGCTTTAATGGCGAATTTGTGTCCACCCTTGAGTGCAGGTGAGGACACATTGGAGGCCGTGGAGAAGCAGATTCAGGAGCTGCTGGGGAGGCAGACCGAGCTGAGAGAGCGGAGAGCTGCTCTGGAATCCTCCCGGGTAAGTAAACAGCGCGATACTAACACTCTGACCACCTCTACTTCGTGTGCTTCTCTGCACAGGTCCCGTGCACTCTGGACGCGATCTTCCCAGGTGTCCTTCACTCCGGCGCCAGGACACCACGGACCCTGGGTGCAGCAGCAGCGGAAGACGCAAGCCAGGCCCCGGCCGAGGACCTCGCCCCCTCCGCCGCCTCTGCCGCCTCCGGTCTTCGAGATCTCCACCCGGAACCGCTTCGCTCCCCTCCGCGAGACGGAACGCGACGCTGTGATCGTCGGAGACTCCATTGCCCGGTACGTTCGTGCTACTTTAGCTAAAGGTAAAGTCCACAACCACTGTTTTCCTGGTGCTCGCGTTCTCGATGTTTCCGCGCAGATACCCGCAATCCTGAAGGACGGCGAGAGCGTCGGCGCGATCGTCCTGCACGCGGGGGTGAACGACATCAAGCTGCGGCAGACGGAGGTTCTGAAGAGGGACTTCAGCAGCCTGATCGAGACGGTTCGCAGCACGTCGCCCGCGACGAGGATCATCGTGTCAGGACCGCTTCCCACGTATCGACGTGGGCACGAAAGGTTCAGTAGACTTCTTGCTCTAAATGAATGGTTATTGACATGGTGCAAAGAACAGAAACTGCTCTTTGTTAATAATTGGAATCTTTTCTGGGAACGTCCTAGGCTTTTCCGTGCTGATGGCCTGCACCCCAGCAGAGTCGGAGCGGAGCTGCTGTCGGACAACATGTCCAGGACGCTACGCTCCATTTGACTAGTAAGTACATTCTCAAATGATTCCTACGATGGCTTTTGTTCGGAACGCTTAAATGATAGTACTCACACTGTCCAATCTATAAAGACTGAGTCTGTTCCTCGAATAGTGAGGCCAAAACATAAATTTAAGGCAGGATCTAGAAAAAATCTGATCGTAATTAAACCAGAAAAAAGCAAAATACATGAACAGAAACCATATTTAAAGCTTGGGCTCCTAAACATTAGATCACTTGCACCGAAAGCAGTCATTGTGAATGAAATGATCACAGATAATAGTTTTGATGTACTCTGCTTAACCGAAACCTGGCTAAAACCTAATGATTATATTGGTCTAAATGGGTCTACTCCACCAAACTACTACTATAAGCATGAGCCCCGTCAGAGTGGTCGTGGTGGTGGTGTTGCAACAATATATAGTGATATTCTCAATGTTACTCAGAAAACAGGATACAGGTTTAATTCATTTGAAATACTTTTGCTTAATGTTACTCTGCCAAATATGCAAAAGAAATTTCTCCCATCTCTTGTTTTAGCTACTGTGTATAGACCGCCAGGGCCATATACAGATTTCCTAAAAGAATTTGCAGAATTTCTTTCAGAACTATTGGTTCATTTTGATAAAGCGCTAATTGTCGGAGATTTTAACATTTACATTGATAATACAAATGATGCATTAGGACTTGCGTTTACTGACCTAATAAACTCTTTTGGAGTCAAGCAAAATGTCACCGGGCCCACTCATCGTTTTAATCATACGCTAGATTTAATTATATCGCATGGAATTGATCTTACTGATATAGACATCGTACCTCAAAGCGATGATGTTTCTGACCATTTCCTAGTATCGTTCATGCTGCGTATTACTGATATTAACTATATGGCTCCGCGTTATCGTCTTGGCAGAACTATTGTTCCAGCCACCAAAGATAGATTTACAAATAACCTGCCTGATTTATCTCAACTGCTCTGTGTACCCCTCAATACACAGGATTTAGACAAAATGACTAGCAATATGGGCACCATCTTCTCCAATACGTTAGAAGCTGTTGCCCCCATCAAATTGAAAAAAGTTAGAGAAAAACGTACTGCGCCATGGTACAACAGTAACACCCATTTTCTCAAGAAAGAAACTTGCAATCTTGAGCGCAAATGGAGAAAAACTAACTTGTAAGTTTTTAGAATTGCATGGAAAAACAGTATGTCCAGATACAGACAGGCTTTAAAAGCTGCTAGGACTGAGCATATCCACAAACTCATAGAAAATAACCAAAACAATCCAAGGTTTTTATTTAGCACAGTGGCTAGATTAACAAATAACCAGACGCCACCTGATCTAAATATTCCTTTACAGTTTAATAGTAATGACTTTATGAACTTCTTCACTGATAAAATAGATAACATCAGAAATACAATAACCAATGTAGATTATACTGCGTCTAATATGTCAACTTCTTTCGTCACACCCAAAGAAAAACTGCAGTACTTTACCGCTATAGGACAGGAAGAGCTAAATAAACTCATCACTGTGTCTAAACCAACAACATGCCTATTAGATCCCGTACCCACTAAACTACTGAAAGAATTGTTACCTGTGGCAGAAGAACCGCTTCTCAATATTATTAACTCATCCTTATCTTTAGGTCACGTCCCTAAAACATTCAAGCTGGTGGTTATTAAGCCTCTTATTAAGAAACCACAACTAGACCCTAGTAAACTGGCAAATTACAGACCCATTTGTAATCTTCCATTTATGTCTAAAATTTTAGAGAAAGTTGTATCTGCTCAACTGTGCTCATTCTTGCAAAAAAATAATATCTATGAAGAATTTGAGTCAGGTTTCAGGCCCCATCACAGCACAGAAACTGCACTTGTTAAAATCACTAATGACTTGCTTCTTGCGTCAGACCAAGACTGCATCTCATTGCTAGTTTTACTTGATCTTAGTGCTGCGTTTGACACTATAGATCATGACATACTAATAGATCGACTACAAAATTATGCAGGTATCCAAGGGCAGGCTTTAAGATGGTTTAGATCCTACTTGTCCGATCGCTACCACTTTGTTTATTTAAATGGGGAGTCATCTCAGTTATCACCAGTAAAGTATGGAGTGCCACAAGGATCTGTTCTAGGTCCTCTAATATTTTCAATATACATGCTGCCCCTTGGTAATATTATTAGAAAACATGGGATTAGTTTCCATTGTTACGCTGATGATACTCAACTATATATCTCAACAAGACCAGATGAAACTTTTAAACTGTCGCAGTTAACAGAGTGTGTTAAAAATGTCAAAGATTGGATGACCAATAATTTTCTGCTATTAAATTCAGATAAGACAGAGATATTACTTATTGGACCAAAAAACAATACACAGAATCTTTTGACTTACAATTTACAACTAGACGGATGTACAGTTACTTCCACTACAGTCAAAAGTCTGGGTGTTATATTAGACGGCAACTTGTCTTTTGAAAATCATATTTCTCATGTTACAAAAACAGCATTCTTCCATCTTAGAAACATTGCCAAGCTGCGAAACATGTTACCTGTTTCTGACGCAGAAAAGCTAGTTCACGCATTCATGACCTCTAGACTGGACTACTGTAATGCACTACTAGGTGGTTGTCCTGCATCTTCAATAAACAAGCTACAGATAGTCCAAAATGCAGCTGCTAGAGTCCTTACCAGGTCAAGAAAATATGATCATATTACCCCAATTTTAAAGTGTCTGCACTGGCTACTACCTATTAGGTTCCGCATCAGCTATAAAATATTACTTCTTACCTATAAGGCACTTAATGGTTTAGCTCCTGCGTACCTAACTAGTCTACCACGCTACAATCCATCACGCTCCCTAAGGTCGCAAAACTCTGAGCTGTTGGTAGTTCCTAGGATAGCAAAGTCCACTAAAGGAGGTAGAGCCTTTTCACATTTGGATCCCAAACTCTGGAACAGCCTTCCAGATAATGTTCGGGGTTCGGACACACTCTCTCTGTTTAAATCTAGATTAAAGACACATCTTTTTAGCAAAGCATTCAAATAATGCATCTCATAAACTTTTCCTGCAGTTATACCTGATCAAACGCACATTATTAATCTTTTAGCTCTGGTTTAACAAATCTTTCTTTTCTTAGTTTGAACAGCAGCTACGCTAATTATGTTCCTATTTGTTCTGTGTTTCTGCCATGGGATTGACATCCCGTGGTAACTAGGAATTCACAAGCTCCAGTCTGGATCCAGAACACTTAAGAAGAGATGATGCCAACCCCTCAGAGGACTTCAGATGATACCAACCCTGAAACAACATACAGCACTACCGAATTCTGCTACTAATTTATAGTGTTCTTTGTCTGTTTGATTACGTCATTAATTGATCTTTACCACACATCTCTGCCATATGTACATCAAGCTACTACTACATATATTGTAAAAATGTCAATTTGGTGTAAAGTTGCTTTGCAACGATATTTATTGTGAAAAGCACTATACAAATAAATTTGAATTGAATTGAATTGAATTGCTTTAATGCTAATTTGCTCTGTTTAGTAAATCTGGCCCTACATTTCATCATGCTAGCCTGTGTGGAAAATTTTAGACTGTGTGACAACTAGCCCCGCTCTGTCCTAATGTGCTCACATACTGTAGATTTATTTCATTTAATAGAAATTAAATAGACATTACATTCAACTGAATTTTGTTGTAAGTTGTTGTTTTTTAGGGGCAGTCGTGGCCTAATGTTTAGAGCGTTGAACTTGTGGCCCACAGGTCACATTGTCGGTGGGGGGAGTGAATGACCAGCGCTCTCTTCCACCCTCAATACCACGACTGAGGTGAAACCTTTGAGCAAAACACTGAAACCCCAACTGCTGAGTGTGTTCACAGTGTGTGTGTGTGTGTGTGTGTGTGTGCACTTGGATGGGATCGATGCAGAATACAATACAGAGTATGGGACAACACACTTGGCTACACGTCACGTCACTTTCACTTTCGTAATTAAACCTGGATTAAAATTCTGTTATTTTAAATTTCTGTAAAAGAAAATCTGAACTTAGTCCACTGTTAACTGAAGAGAGTTTAATGACACACAGCAGCTCACTTACAGTAAAAAGAGGAAATGTCATTTCACAGCCGTCAGTCTGATCTGGGTTCAGAGATGATCTCTGCTCTACTGCAGTTAAACTGAGTTCTCACATATTTCCAAACCTCAAAAGTGAGATCACAGCTCTGAAACACTGCTTAAGGAATAATTGATGACAGACATGTTTCACTGTTTGCTTTTCTGTAGCTGTTGGTAATCTATGAAAAGATAGATCTAGTTTCTTGTGTATTTGTGCAGTCAGTCACACAACAGCTCTTTCCTCTTTTAAACATGTTTCTAGTGATTTCACAGCATTCAAGCTGAACTCTAATGCTGTCACTCAGTATTTCTGTCACTCAGTGAGTGAAACCGCAGTGACTCCGCCCACTGTGACATCATGTGCTTCTGTTCACACTCCGACTGACAAACATTCACAAACATTCAGCAGCGCTTTGATCTGCTTTAGGCTCGATCTGTCGATCTATATCTATCTACCTGTCTATCTATCTGAAATTCTGCCATTGTTAACAGAAAAGATGGAGTTTAATGTCATTCAGCAGCTCATTAAAGAAAAAGCAGTAGCATATATTTTATTTGATTAACATAAAGGTTTATGTCTAAGAAATTCTAGGCTACAAAGGCCTAACATAAACCATGGAGCATAGAAGATAATCTGATATCTCAGATATCATAATTTAAATAATCTAAATATCTCAGTATTTGTGTTATTTTAATTGTAGGGTCATATAACTGCATTCTATAGGCTCCATCACACAGTGAGTTGTTCTCCTGCATCATGTTCATCACCAATCAACTGTATGAATATATAAGATGACCTATACAGGTTAAATGTGTTAATCATTTTCATAACTAACTTATTAAATGATTGTGTTAATTTGACATCACTAGTTAAATCATGCAACCAACTAACAGATGACTCTTTGTTTCTTTAAAGGTCTTATGGAATTAAAATAAAATGTAATACAATTCAAATGATTGTTAGTAACTACTTTGTTTGGTTAATTGAGTTAAAACTAGGTTTAATTTATGTTTCTTAAACAGGCTGAAGTAATGCCATTGTTAGCAGCTCATTTGAAGAGAAAAGAGGAAGCGTCATTTCACAAACCTTCAGTTTATTCTGGGTTCAGAGATGATCTCTGCTCTACTGCGGTTAAACTCAACAGTGAGATCACTGCTCTGAAACACGACAACTGCTATAATTAATATGATATTTTAGTTACAAACGTGTAGAATGACAAATTAACCATTTCAGCATTATAAGAAAGCCTTGACTCTGAAATAGATGCAAAAGATCACTGTAAAACTTCATAAAGACAGAGTTTGTTTGACTAAATGGTGATTTCATAATTGCTAACAGTGTGAAGATCAGTCAGAATATGATGCTGATTCAACACTCGTCCATCATGCAGTGATATAGTGTCAGTCAAATAAACACTCAGCCAATCAGATCAGAGGAAGTGAACAAACACAGGAAGGGTGGATAGTGTTTAAAGAAAGAGTTGTGAGCATATAATGAAGAGGAAGACTGACAGAAAGAGAAAATGGCTGATAAGTGTCATTTGTGTCTGCTGGGACTGATCATTCTCTCTTCACTTCTCACAGGTAAACAAATCTCTGTTTTCTCTACAAGACATTTAGTTTAATTAGTCTGGGAAAGAGTTCATTTCAACATGATCAGTTTATTCTTGTGTTACATAAAGAATATACTGGATTATTCCTGATGCACTAAAACTAGACAGATTCACACTCAAACATCTGATGATGAATTATTTTCATATTAAGAGTGTGTTTGTGATTTCAACAGCTCTCTGATAAAGAAAGAAAAATATTTTATTTTGTTTTGAATCCTGTCATTTTTATGCTGGTATATTTTTTATTTATTTATTTATTTTTATTATTATTAAAATATCAAACATACTTGTGTTTCAGGTACCAGTGGAGTGGATGATGCTCATGTGTTCATCAGTTCTGGTGAAAATGTCCGTCTGCCCTGTAATAATGCTCTTCATGACTGCACATCAACTACATGGAACTATAATAACAGACATTCAGCAGCAGTTGAACTGATTAATTTAGGGATAAAGAGGAAAGACATCGAGAGACATGAGAGACTGAGTCTGGGGTCTGACTGCTCTCTGAACATCAAGAACATCATAAAAGAAGATTATGGATCTTACAGCTGCCGACAATATGTGAATGACAAACAACAAGGAGCTGATGCACGTGTTTTTCTGCATGTTCTTCATGGTAATTTTATGATTATATGATCAATTTAAAAAGGGCAAATTTTAGTTTTAAACTCTCATGATGATTGTAAAGTGTGTGATTTGTGTGTTATTTTGTGTTTCAGTCTCTTCATCATCCTCACAGACTGAGATCAGTGCAGGCAGCTCTGTGACTCTCTCCTGTCAGTTGTATTCATATGCTGGAGACTCTTGTGATGATTGGATCCGTTCTGAGGGAATTCAGCTGTTCTGGGTGAATCAGACTGATGTTAATCTGACAATATCAGACTCCAGATATCAGATATCAGCTCCAGGACTCTGTATCATCACTCTGACTACAACACTCCTGAATGAAGATGACAACAGAGAGTGGAGATGTGAAGTTACTCACAGAAATCAAGTCAAGACCTCAGTCACATATACTGTCAAGAGTTCAGGTGAGAAAACAATCTCATCAATCATTTTAAGTCCTCATAATGTCAGTAACACTAAGGACTATTAGTATCATTGAAGCAGAACAAATGAAGGAACAAAAGCTTCTTTCAGTCTGACAGAAGAGAAACTCAAATCAAGTTTAACTGTCCAAGAAGTGCTGCTGTAAATAATGAAGAAATTGAAACTTGACAGCAAAAACTAACATTTTATATAATGTGATCATCAAAGTTAAAATATAATCTGAACTAACATTCATCCTTCACAGCTCAAGATAAAACAACGACAGCAGTGATTCCAGTCCACATCACAAAATCAACTACAACGACAGCAGTAACTTCTACACGAGGTACAGTAAAAAAATAAATAAATAAATAATAATGATTTTTTACTGTTGTCAGTTTTACTGAATCCTCTCTTGTCTGTGTTATTTAACAAATACACAATCACTTACATAAAATCGAAAGAGTTGAAATAAAGTGATGAAAATTAAGTGTTATATTATGCATTTTGAGTAAAGGTAAATCTGTTTGTGTTTAATGTTCAAATGTTGTTTCTGGTGTTTTGAGGAGTTTGTGTTGTTGAAGTTTTGTGGTTTTCATTGTGCTGAAGGGTGGAGCTCGTGGTTTGGTTGTAGATGATGACGATGGTGTTTGTTGTTTAATGCAGTGAACATGGAAGTGCTGATGTTAATGCAATGATAAACAGTGTTTTATTTGTTCACTGCATATGATCTGTTAGCTGCATATTTGAACTGAAGTCAGTATGATTAGCTGGTTTTGTGATTGTAAACTGTATACAAAGAGCATCAGTCTGAAAAAAAAACTAAATATTTCATTTTAATTATAACATAACATTGTCAGGTAAAACAAACCTATACAACTTTTTTTTTTTAACCTTCAGAGTCTTTGTCCAATGTTCTTAAGTTTCTCTACTTCTGACATCTTAATTATGGATTGTACAATCTTAAAATGCTGGGTTATTTTTTCCACCCAAACGCTGGGTTGAGTCTGTTGGTTGATATGCTGGGTTGTTGTTTTTTTCCAGTGTTGGGTAGTTTTTGTGTTACAGTCATTAGTGTCTTGGTCAATCTCACTGACCGCCGAAACTATACACCCCTCCCCCTCCCTCCAACGAAACAACCCAACGCAGACTTACTTCAGCTGTTGAGTTACGGTCAGAGCACAGGCTTTTTGCATCCTCTACAGGAGAGAGCGCTTCTCATCGCCACCTGATTGGTGCACTTCTTCAGCGAAATAAAGGTTTGTATACATTTTATTTCATTTATAAACACTTTACTGTGCTCTTAATGATATTATTGTATGCAACGCAACATACAAGAATGAGATTTCAGTCTGTTGAATGAGTTTCACATGATGGAAATGTAATTTTTCTTGCATAATATAAAATAATTTTATTCATTATAACACTGAATGTAATTTATTTTGTTGTTAAAGTATGTTCTCTAATGTCAGTACTGTTTGTTTATGGGCAGGTTATGGAGTCAGTCACAACATCTTTCAACTATGAGTCAAACATGAGGCGACGGCCTGACATTCACAGTTCCCCCGGTGAACAGCAGCCCATCACGACTCAGATTACAGAGAACAGTTGAATACACTTGAATTCAAATGTTTAAATGTTGCATTGAATTATTATTATTATTTTTTTAAACTAAATGAATGTATTGTAATCTATGCTGTATTCACCCAAATAAATTCAATTTGTCTTATATTTTTGTCCATAGCTGTTATTGTCCTTATTAAATGTTCGCCTTTTGATTATTGTTGTGGTCTCCAGTAATTTTGTGTTTGATTTTTAATTTCCAGCCCCTCTTAATATTTATTTATTTATTTATTTATTTATTTATGGTAATTTTTAAACAATAGTTAACTAGATAGTTAAATAGAACAACCTGACATGTTGTGTAAAAACATTTAACCAAACCAGCTGAGTCAAAATAACCCAGCATGTGTTCTGTCTAATATTTGCCCAGCGCTGGGTTGCCAAATTACCCAGCATTTTTTTTAGATTGTAAAATCATATTTCACGGTATAAGAAATTATATTTTACAATCGTGATATATATCTCTATTTTTTTTATTTATTTATTTTTTTTGGCAGCGGCTATTTTCATTAAGTGCAAATAACAGGATTTTCTGCTATTTATACTACTTATTGCAAATAAGTAGTTTATTTAGTGTAAATAGCTTTTTCCAAAAAAACAAACAAACAAAAAAAAAGGGCTATTTGCCTTTAGTTTAAATAGACACTCCCATTTTCTTTCAGGCAGCAGATATTTACATTAAGTGTGAACATCAATTAGATGTTATTTACACTAAGTGCAAATAGCTATAGATTGTATTTGCACGATGTTAAAATAGCAAGATTTTCTATTTATTTTACTTATTGCCAACAGTGGCAATATCTGCACCTCAGTATTGTAGTACATTATAAAACAGTATGCAGTAATAACTTATAGAGTGTAAAATTTAATTTTAATTCAGATTATTAAATGGATGCCACCGTATTGGGAAAATAAAGCCTTCCCTACACCTATTCTAACCCTACCCCATACTTTATTTTCAACTTTTTTAGTATTTCCTTCATTTTTTTTTTTTTTTTTTTTTTTTTTTTAAAATAATGCTTTTCTGATGTGATATGAAATTTGAAAAGGGAGAAAAAAGTTTGCCAAAAGGCGAAATCGAACCCTGGTTGATCACGTCAAAAGAAGCATCACATACACTTTACAATCTGTCATTGACACTTGTTGATTAATATTTTTGTAATGTTGTCAATCCCAATCACACGTTGTTGGGTGGAGTTAGTGTAAACAGCCTCTGTTAACATTTTTATTATTGTAATTAAAAATTATAACAAAAAAGCAAATTACCAACACAATGGAACAAAATTAAAAATTAAATAAACATTTACATTTTTCAGCTTTATTTAATGTGTAGTAAGAAATGCAACATACATTGTGTATATATAATTATATACTGAGTAAAACTAAATCACTGCATAGTCACTGTATGAATCAAATGTGAATCGATTCTTATTAAAGATCCAAAAGTGATTCAGTCAAGAGCAGTGAGTGATTTTCTTTGCTGACTGCACGTTTATTTAACACATAACTGACTGGGTTTACATGTATACATCACACTACAGGCTTTTTAATGTAATTATGTGTTTATTTGACCATTCAAGTGCAATAAGACACGAAAGAGATCAAATTTGTGATTGTGTGTCGTTTGAGAGAGACGTGTTCTGCACGCGCTTCAGCTGTGTGTCAGTCAGCACGAGCCTCGGATTGAGTTCTTCATTAGCTTAATAACTCTAATTAACATCTAACACATCCCACACTTTATAATCTCATTCATTAAAGAGGAGGTCATATGGGATTTCAAAAAAAAAATATATATTTTTTTTCTGCAGTTTGTAACGTAGCTATCCTTCAATGTAAACAGTCTACAAAGTTGTTAATCAAAAAACGGTTAATAAAGATATTGTCACTCAAAAAAAAAAAAAAAAAAAATAGTTGAAACTGAATCGTTTTGAGTCGTCAGTTGATTTTCAAATTCTTCTGCCTGTTATCAATATTCATTGCCCGTGAAATACGATCACTCTGACCTGCCCACAAACACAAGCTGATTTTTCCACTAGTTAGTGTGTTTACATTGTGTCCAGAAGACATTGTGTTCTGCGCTGTGTTTTGTTTTCTTTGTTGAAAGATGATGATGTGAAGAATCTGTGGTTAAAATAAATTTTTTTTCATGATACCACAGCAGTACAATTTGAACATTTTGTTGTGTGCTGTCATTTTACCGAGGACTGCTTCTCTAATCTTGACGAGTTCAACATGAGAATCAATAAATGCTAGTCCATTAAAGATAAACAAGTGTCTACAGTTTACAGTTTAGCAGCTAAACTTTAGTTATGGGCTCGATTTGCTTCCATTGTATACGGAAAGACCAATCACAATAGACTTGGCCAGCTGACCAATCAGAGCAGAGTAGGCTTATGGAGGGGAGGGGCTTATAGACATTAAGCTCAGAACTGCTTCGAATGAATCGTTTTGAAATCATTGCAAAATGATGCTAATATTAAATGTATATTATGAAAAATATACATATTACACTGTTTTCCGACCTTAGATTCATTTAAACCTGTTGTAGGAGAATCCAACACAATAGTAAGGTGTTTTAAAATACCATATGACCTGCTCTTTAATGTTTTTTATCAATCTTAGGTGCATATAACTTAAAAATTGCAAAATAACCACCCAACGCTGTAACCCTTCTCTTCCAAACAAATGTCACTGTAAACACTGATAATGAAACACAAAATGCATGTCATAATCATCAAGAATGAAAATATGGTTTTAATGTTCTGCACTATTATGATGTATCTGAATGTTCATCTTCTGCAGCTCCAGTCACTTCAACACTGATTCCAGTCAGCAGATCAAACTCTGAGACGACTTCAAGACAAACTACAGCAGCAGCTCCTGCACAAGGTTCATCATCACTGACACACATCAGCAGTTTTTCTCACAAACTGGTTTAATCATCATGTCAGATCTGTCAGATTATGAGTCATGAACATAATGTTTTATTGTCTGATGTAACTCTCAAAATAATCATAACTAGTGATGTGCTGATATGATTATTTATTTAAAGGGGTCTTTGGATGCAAAGTTCACTTTTCCATGTTGTTTGAACATTAATGTGTGTTGTCAGTGTATGTACACATCTACCCTACAATGATACAAATCCATGCAGTTGTTTTTAATTAATCTGTAAAAATAATATCCCCTTTTCAAATCGAGCACATCTATGTGTGGCGTCACACTGACAGAGGCCGCTCCCACGATAGTTGATTGACATGAGCGTCTTACCTCAGACCCGCCCTAAATCAGCTGTAACAGTCCGACCTCCACTGTTTCAATGCTGTAGCAGGGATGTAAGTTAGACAAGAATATCTCTGATTGAGTGATTGAGGTGTTGTGTTGTTGGATGTAATAATGAACATAGTGGTCGTCATTTACAGTGGATTACATTTGTTTGTGAAGTGAATGCGCTTCCCGATCTACATAAATGCGTCTATGTTCGCACAAATCATTCGTAATCCAGCTTCACTTACAGCAGAAGTGAGTATAATGCCGGTTTCACACTGCACGCGTAAGCAGGACGTAAGCAGAGCAGAAGCAGGGAGCAACCATTTTGCTTTCACACCGGCAGCATTTGCAGCGCGCACCTGAACCGCGTCTTTTGTACAGACTTTTTTTTTTTTGTTTACATATATTAGAAACATTAAATGTACATACATTACCCATCACAAACAACAAGGATAATCCATAACTGTCTACATATCAAAGTTCTCCATAGAAACGTATTTTAAATGATCAATTTCTCGAAAAGTAAGACGGAAATGTAAAGTACAGTCACGTACATCATAGATGTCAATATTACGTGCTATATTGTGTGTACCTATCTGTAGTCCTATTGATTTGTTCGCTCGTGGGCCAGCGAAATTTGTAACAAAAAAAATTACTTACCATCTACACCAAGAGATACTGCAACTTCCTCCCATGCTTTTTCCTTCGCCTGCAAGTCTTTATACAGCAAATGTTGAGGATCATAAATGACTGTATGTTTCTCAACTTCTACGATGAGACGAGTGTCGTCCATGATGGTCTTCTTGGCAGTTGCACTCTGAAAACTACCCGCCTGTGACACGTGCGTTTGTTTACAAGTGTCATCATGATGTCCGCATGACACCTGCTCTTATGGCAACATGTAGTTGTAATAATAAATACAGGCTATATATATAGGCTAATATAATAATTACAATTAATCAGAAACGTCAGAAAAAAAAACAAAAAAAAACAGTATAAATTAATTCAACTTGTTTTGGAAGTTCGGGAAAAAATATTTTTATCTTGTTAATTACATAATACTGTGTTTACAACACGGTAGATATCATCAATGTACTTTTTGGGGTAAAACTGCTACATTTTCCTGTGTATTTTGGCCATAATCAATACATTGCCACTGAAAGCGAGCGTAAGCGGCGCAGCAAAAATAGACTCGGGGCCGAAACGATCGCTGCACTGACGCTTCTGCCCTGCTCCTGCTACGCGCTGCTGCGCCGCCACTGCGGGCGGTGTGAATGCTCTCATTCGTTAACATGGGCGCCGAAAAAAATATGTGCTGCTTACGTCCTGCTTACGCGTGCAGTGTGAAACCGGCGTAAGGGTTTTTATGAATCTCTGCAATCATCTTTCCTAATAATGTGCTAGTTAGCAACTTACGCAGCTAAATGCGCTAAATGTGGCTAAAGTAAACAACCTCTCAGAGCAGCAGAGAGAAGAGAGGGGCGGGGCGAGCAGAGCTCATTTGCATTTAAAGGAAACATCCATCAGAATGGGTTGACTCATTTTGACAGGGTAAAGAGGGTGTTGTTTTACACTACCATTGAGAATTTTTAACCAAAGTATATTGTAGACGTTTCATTAAGACCCTAAAGAATTGTATCATCTTGTGGAAAATGGGCATCCGATGACCCCTTTAACCGATCGCACTTAGATTCTGTTCATTGGCACTCACAGTTGCGTTTACATGGAGCATTGTAATCGGTTTAAAGCTCAATTCACGTGCCTTGCCCCCTTGTCCATCCTCTCCCCTCTTTGCTAAATGTGACAGATTTCAAAAACAAAAGTGAAACTGGTAAAACAGTGTGCAAAATAAAGCGACTGCACATGATTGCAGAATGCATGCTTTGATTCATTGTTCAGCAACTCTTGGTAAGAAATTGTGTATTTGTTCCATTCAAGTACAGTAAAAATGCCGGTCCTCTCACGGTCACTCATGTTGCTTTGAGAGGGGTATAACTACAGCCTGGAGATCTCCAAATGGGGGCAGGAGCTCCAAAACGGGGTGGGCACTTCAAAATAGGGTGTGGCTTCCTCCCTTTGACAGACAGGCACATGAAACGCATGCGCAAATTTTTCCCCCAATCCACTTCAGCACAAACTCCACCCCACAGCTGATTTTAAAGATTTTATTAGTTGTGTCAATCACAGTGTGGATTTCCTACACTATGCTACACAAATGCTAACCCCTAAACCTACCCCACACCTGACCCTAACCTTAACCAGTGAAACTGACTGCACGGCAGGATTAGCGCTGAATAGCGTGGCAGATAAACAGTTAATAAGATTATGCGATATGAGATCGTCGGGCCGTTCTGTAACTCCCCAACCGGACCTCACCGGAAAATTGTACCTTTTTAGGTACATCCAGAGTCACTACCCCTTCCTACCCTGCAAATTTCAAGCCCCGGGACGCCCCCGTTGCTTAAAACAAAGTGATAGAGTAAAACCTTTCCCCTGCGCTTCACTGGGACGACTCGCGGGTGATTCCCATTTAAATCGATAACCACTGACCACGAGATTTGAGGATCTGCTCTCACTGAGCATATTTATTTATACAGGATAGTTTATTTTATTTGAGATCAACTACAAATAATGTTTAATTTATAAAGTTTAGTTTTGAAATGTAAGTCAATAACAATAGGCTGAAGCCAGAGCCAATGGGGAAAGTTGAGCAGGAAGTTGCAGCTCATTTTCATGTAAGGGAACACACCCCTGAAACAGCACTTTTTAGACCCGCCCCAAATTGACACTTTTCAACACGTTATAATAAACGATCTGTATTGTTTTTGGATCTGAAACTTCACGGGCACATTCAGGAGAGCCATATGATTAATATTACATCTTGTAAAAAGGGGCATAATAGGTGCCCTTTAAGTAAAAGAAATGGCTTAATGCTGATTTTTCTGTTACCATTACAACAACAACACTGAATCCAGACAACACAACAAGATCTCTGAATCAAGGTAAGTATATCATCCTCATTTCAGACACTAAATTCACACTAGAATCAGTATCTAAATGTAGTGAATCCTCATGAATCCTCTGAATCTTTTTTTTTTTCTTTTTCATGATAAATATGGATAATTATGCTCTTAAATTTACCATTTTATTTGTAGTTTGTTGTTTTTCTGTATGTTTTTAAACACAGTAATGCTGAATGTGTGTCTCTGTATCGTCTCAGTGATTGTGATTGTTGTCGTCGCTTCATTCGCTGTTCTCCTTCCTGCTCTGATTCTTTGGCTGATTCGGAAAAAAAGAGCCGGTGAGTTTTTAGAGTTTCTCATATTCTGGTACAACAGACAAAAACATCTGACTTAGTATTTACAGATAAAATGAGTTCACACAAATAATGTTTCTATTCTGCAGCACTAGAATTCTGTTAGACTCTTTTAGAAATCGATTGGTTTGTGTGTTTGATCATAACTATTCCCATGGCATTATTTTTCAGGTGTCAGAAGAGCGACTGATGACTCTGTGGTGAGTTTTGTAGGTTGATCATGAGCTGTTAGTGTCCATGAGCTCCACAGACGACTGACTCTGAAATATCACACTCTTATTAGTCACATCAGATCAGGACAAGTTACTGTATTTCTACTGTTTCTGCTCTAAAGCTCACAGATAGAAATAAATAAAATGGAACCAATGACACAATCAACATTTCTATTCATCCTGTGCCCAGTGAACAATATGATTCATCTTCAGTGATTTTGGGAATGTTTTCATATCTGTGAATATCTGACAGTTACTGTGGTAATTTTCCTGTCATGTTACAGTAGGATCTGTCATCCTAACCTCATGTCTGTATAATAGATTTTCACTAAACCTGTAGGTTTTACTCATTTGCAGCTCCTGAGATAAATAATTATTCTGCTTCACACAGTAGTGATGGATGGGCCTTTAATAACTTATTTTCATTGATGTTTAGGAGCAGACAGATGATGTGACTTATACTCAAGTTACTGTGAACAAGAAAAATCGAGCCAAAAAGAACAAGGTGAGCAAACACTTCCTCAACATGACCGATATCAGTTTTATTATATGCAGTTCTTCTAAATGTGTCTTGAATTGAGCTCAAACAACATGCTGTAATAGTTGTGTGTTAAAACAGTAACTGTGATGTTGATTCAGGTTCGCTGTGATGATAAAGTGACTTACGCTTCCATCAGAGGAGCAGAAGCTGGAGCTCAGGAAAACTGCAACTTTATGCCTCTGTGAACAAGAACCATCACAAATCAGGCAAATAATTATACAAAACCACATATTATATTATTGACTCCTAATTATAAATACTGTCAGTGTCTTTTACATATTAGGAAACAAGCTCTTGTTTATTTGTAGTTATAGGTTGTTCTGGTCATTTTGTCATGTTATTTTGCACAGTAGCTGTCTGTGTGTCTTTATTATTAATTCAGGTTCTGCAGGCTTGAACAAAGTCTAAAAAACTTCCATTCACAGTCTTATTCTCTTAGATCATTCTCATTAAATCATCTAGAGCTGGTTGTTCAGAATGAATCTGCCCAGATAGCATGTGGATGTGGGCCACTTAAGGCAATGATACGGCACTGCCGGCCTTCTTATGGACCGTACAAAATAGTTAAATAGTGGTAAATAGTGAATATGACCCAAATAGTGCCAACCAAATGTGGGCCACCTTTGGCGAAAATGTGACATGATTGACAAAGGCTAATTAGGGTGTAAACCAAATGTGGTCCACATATGTTTCAGCAAATGTGGCCCAGTTATCCTAAAACATATCTGGGCCAGTTTTGGCAAAGAAAGGGTGCAGTCAGGACTCGCTAATCAGTGTGTAAGCCTGACTTGTCCCACATTTGACCTGGCAAATATGCCCCATATATTATAAAACTAATAGAACTAATAGGCCTAATAGAATTTGGCTACTTTTAGTAGGATCATAGGATGCAAAACAGTTAACTGATGCAGGCTGATCTGGATAAGAGTCTTAAGAAGGCTACAGTACATAGCAATTATTTTTTTAAAACATGCTTTTTTTGATGCACCATTTCCTTTGTTGTGTTGATTGTATTATTCAGTTCAGGTGTGTCTAGTTAATTAACCTTGTTTTGTCTGAGTACTGATGTTCACTTTGATGTGATCACTTGTTGGATTTACCCTTGTTGGATTAAAGACTTATGATATATAACGTTTTGTCTTCATTGTGTGCTCTTTAACACAGCATAGCCGTGACACTTATAGATTTACTGTGTAGGTAGAGTCTGAGTGAGAAGCAATTAGGTTCAAACTTGTGAAGAACTGTTTTTAAAGTCTTGTAATGTCCCTTTGAATGTTTATCTGTGACATCTGCTTGTGCAAAACTTGGGTTGGGATGATTTTACCAAGTAGGACACATTTCTGGAACTTATTTGAACATTTAGGGAGGACATTTTTAAATTTATCTTTACAATATGTTGGATATTGTTGATGTATAACTCACTTAAGGCTTAGTGTGGCCCAGATAATGTATATTTATGGTTTATTTGGTTCATAATTAGCTAAAATGTGGCTGTGCGGTGGCCTGCGTGTGGACCACTGCCAAAATGCCACTATTCCATGCAGCATGTGGACCACATGAGGAATGTGAGGAAGACCAGGGTTAGGTTAAAAATGAACTGTGGCCCACATTAGGGTCAGTTTTGGTTTATTTGGTTGGCTTATGCAGCAATGCTAAGGCTTACTTGAGACCCAAATCTGGCAAACAGGAGTGAACCACCCAAATGCCATCAGTCTAAACAGTGGGCCGGAGCAAGGTGTTGGATCTGAGCCAGAATTAAAATCAATGTTGCCCAGATTGGGCCAGTTATGGTTTATTTTATTTATTTTCATGGCTGACATGTGGCCTTCCTAGGGCTTATTTGTGGCCCAAATTTGGCAAACAGGAGCAGACCGCAGAAGTTTTTCAAGCCAGATTTGGGTCAGAATTAAAATCAATGTATTTGGGCTTTATTTGGTTTATTAATGGCTATTAATGAGCCGTTGTCTGGTTTGCTTGGAGCCCTAATCTGGCAGACAGGAGTGGATCGCCCAAGTGCCATCGTTCCACGTGGTATGTGAGTCAGATGAAAGTGTCAGGTGTGGGTCTGATCTGGGCCTCAGGAATTTATCTGTCTGGGTGGTTGGATTTCAGATGTTGGATTGGATCAGATCTTGAAAATTCACAATAAGGATTATGAATTTGGATTAGATCACAAAATCCAATCTTGGTTTTGATTGGGATCCAGTTGTCAGTTTGTGTTGTTCAAAACTTTTTAGTAGATTGTGATGCCTTTGATCCAAAAATCAGGATTATACTGATCCCAGCAGAAGGATGCATTTCTGCAACAAAAATGAAGTAAAACTTTAAAACCGGTCCAAAAATACATTTGTTACCCATCTCATTTTTTTTCCCCCATCACAATGTCCGTTTAGGGCTTCTTAAACACTAGTAATCTAGATTTTGTAATCTGAAAAAGTGTGTATCTGAGTCATTGTCATCCAATCCAATTTTGCTCTGAAAAACCAGCAGAAAAGTATGATTACCTGATCCTGGATAGTAAAATGGGATTTCCAAATCCATGTCATTCTGATCCAGATTAAGTTTTTTGAACAACTGGCCTTTATTGTCTCAATCTCAGTGGCGGATTAAGACTCTTTGGTGCCCCCCTACCACGCCTCCCCAAATATTCCACCCACACTTTTTTTTTTTATTTTATTTTTATTTTTTTGCAAAATTTCATATTAATAAACGTATCTGATAACAGAAGGCTATATCAACAGAAGTCTTTTTAAGCTCAAGTAGAAATCCTTACAAAATCAGGTTACCACTTTTTACAGTTTTCTAAGATAAGATATAAATCTGAACAGTATGGGGGAGCTCCCGACTGTCTGTCTATATTATCAATGACAATAACAAATACAACACATTTTTCATCATTTGCATCTGTCCTGCATTAATTTTCATGAAGCGTATCTGCAGGCCAAGCAACTGCACACAGAGATAAAGATTCTTTAAAATATGCCAATGAGTGTAATTCTGGGTTTCTTCATAACTAAAGTGTGGTCAAAGTAACACACACTTTTCTCCTCTCAACCCTAATGGTTTTCTTTTGTTATCTTTGTGTTCTGGGAACCAAAACCCCAACTTCTCCCTAGCAAGATGGCTGCCCACTGCTCTGGGTGTGTGTTCACAGTGTGTGTGTGTGTGTGTGTGTGTGTGTGTGTGTGTGTTCACTATTCACTGCTGTGTGTGATTGGTTAAATGCAGAGCACAAGTTCCCAGTATCATCACTATACTTGGCCACCGGTCACAAACACTTCACAGTATTTTGGGGGTGTTGAGCTCACTGTTTGGAAACATGTTATTGCTGACTGTGAGAACTCAGTTTGTTTGACCGCACTGGTTACTAAAGAAGAGGAACTGACATCTTAACTCACGCAAAACTGATGATCTCTGAGCCCAGTTTGGACTGATGGGTGTGAATTCTCACACATTCGGGCGGCGTTCACACGACACCATTTTCAACTTAAAAAAATAAAAAATAAACAAATAAATGTTCATGCTTTTTTTCAAAAGTGCAAATTTCTGAAAACAAGGCTGATGTTTCTGTGTGAACTAAAAAATAAATATATAAATAAATAGAATAAATTGTGAAAACAACATTGTGTGCATACATAGTATGTGTTCAATCATCAACTACTGGCCTGACAAACATAATACAGCACATTTAGTCATTTTTAGTCGTGGATCTGTGTGAACGGAGGTTGTTATGACAAAGTTGTTGACTGTGTAAATCTTGGCATCACTGAATCATTATTTTCCTGTTTATATCTGTAATGCGCTAAATAAATAAAGTGTGACTTGAGCTTTGTTAGTTTGTGTGTTGTATTCATACTCTTTGTGTAAACTTTTGTCTGGTTTTAATTGATCATGGTGGCTGTGGACCGAACACTTCGTGTGACATTACATGTTTCCTGTAGTATTTCCAGAGCTGTGATCTCACTGTTGAGGTTTGGAAACATGTTACTGTGATCATCTCTGAACCCACATTAGACTGATGGGTGTGAATCTGGACACTCATGCTGCTCTTTATGAGACTGTCTGTCTGAACACAGGAAAGAAAGACTGACAGAAAGAGAAAATGGCTGATAAGTGTCATTTGTGTCTGCTGGGACTGATCATTCTCTCTTCACTTCTCACAGGTGAACAAATCTGTGTTTTCTCATCCACATTTATTGGGATTAGTCTGGAAAAGAGCTAATTCATGTTTTATTTATTGATATAAATCAGTGCATCCATACAGATTGAGACTGTTGTCTAATTTGTATCGTATTCATTTTCTCAGAAACATCTTCATGAGTTCACTGTGATCAGTCTGTATCCAGATACAGTCCAGGAAGAAACTCTGTTGAAGGGATAATTTGGGTTAGTCTGAGTTTGACTTAGTGTGAACACTTAATGTGGCTTGTAATTATTTCAGTTCTTCTGAATGTCATTATAAATGACTAATGCTGAAACAAATGCACAGTCCTGCTGTCCTGATGTTTGTCAAGTGTCCAGCAGGTGGCGTCAGATCTCAATTCCAGAGAACTACTGTGGGGATTGACTTATTATTGACTGTCATATACATTTTAATTGTCATTTGTTGTGTAACATGAATCTTACGAGTACACCCTGCAGCCCAAGACTGGTTGCCCACTGAAGCTAAGCAGGGCTGAGTCTGGTCAGTACCTGGATGGGAGACCTCCTGGGAAAACTAGGTTGCTGTTGTGAGAGGTGTTAGTGAGGTGCTCACGCTGTGGTCTATGTGGGTGTTAATGCCCCAGTGTAGTGACACGGACACTATACTGTAAAAAGCACCATCTTTCAGATGAGACGTTAAACCAAGGTCCTGACTCTCTGTGGTCATTAAAAAAATCCCATGGCACTTCTCATAAAGAGTATAGGGGTGTATCCCCGGTGTCCTGGTCAAATTCCCTCCTCTGGCCTTTGTCAATCATGGCATCCTAATAAGTGTGTGTGTGTTCACAGGGAACAGTTATGTACAATACTGTCCCCACAATTCACAAAAACAAACGTGTGTGTGTGTGTTTGTGTGTGTGTGTGCACTTGGATGGGATCGATGCAGAACACAATACAGAGTATGGGACAACACACTTGGCTACACGTCATGTCACTTTCACTTTCATAATTAAACCTGGATTAAAATTCTGTCATTTTAAAATTCTGTAAAAAGACTGAACTTAGGCCACTGTTAACTGAAGAGAGTTTAATGACACACAGCAGCTCATTTACAGTAAAAAGAGGAAATGTCATTTCACAGCCGTCAGTCTGATCTGGGTTCAGAGATGATCTCTGCTCTACTGCAGTTAAACTGAGTTCTCACATGTTTCCAAACCTCAACAGTGAGATCACAGCTCTGAAACACTGCTTAAGGAATAATTGATGACAGACATGTTTCACTGTTTGCTTTTCTGTAGCTGTTGGTAATCTATGAAAAGATAGATCTAGTTTCTTGTGTATTTGTGCAGTCAGTCACACAACAGCTCTTTCCTCTTTTAAACATGTTTCTAGTGATTTCACAGCATTCAAGCTGAACTCTAATGCTGTCACTCAGTATTTCTGTCACTCAGTGAGTGAAACCGCAGTGACTCCGCCCACTGTGACATCATGTGCTTCTGTTCACACTCCGACTGACGAACATTCACAAACCTTCAGTTTATTCTGGGTTCAGAGATGATCTCTGCTCTACTGTGGTTAAACTCAACAGTGAGATCACTGCTCTGAAACACGACAACTGCTATAATTAATATGATATTTCAGTTTCAAAAGTGTAGAATGACAAATTAACCATTTCAGCATTATAAGAAAGCCTTGACTCTGAAATAGATGCAAAAGGTCACTGTAAAACTTCATAAAGACAGAGTTTGTTTGACTAAATGATGATTTCATAATCACTATTATCATAAACATCTGCAGAAATACAACAATTTTTGTGTGTGTGTAAACGCATCTTTGAAAACAGCAATCATGAGTCTCGTGGTTCAGGTGAGATTCAGAGCAAATTTCAGCAGTAACAGTGTGAAGATCAGTCAGAATATGATGCTGATTCAACACTCGTCCATCATGCAGTGATATAGTGTCAGTCAAATAAACACTCAGCCAATCAGATCAGAGGAAGTGAACAAACACAGGAAGAGCTGATAGTATTTAAAGAAAGAGTTGTGAGCATATAATGAAGAGGAAGACTGACAGAAAGAGAAAATGGCTGATAAGTGTCATTTGTGTCTGCTGGGACTGATCATTCTCTCTTCACTTCTCACAGGTAAACAAATCTCTGTTTTCTCTACAAGACATTTAGTTTAATTAGTCTGGGAAAGAGTTCATTTCAACAGGATCAGTTTATTCTTGTGTTACATAAAGAACATACTGGATTATTCCTGATTCACTAAAACTAGACAGATTCACACTCAAACATCTGATGCTGAATTATTTTCATATTAAGAGTGTGTTTGTGATTTCAACAGCTCTCTGATAAAGAAAAAAAAAAAAATTGTTTTGAATCTTGTCATTTTTATGCTGGTATGGTTTTTTATTTATTTATTTATTTTATTTTTTATTAAAATATTAAATGTTCTTGTGTTTCAGGTACCAGTGGAGTGGATGATGCTCATGTGTTCATCAGTTCTAGTAAAAATGTCCGTCTGCCCTGTAATAATCATCTTCATGTCTGCAAATCAACTACATGGATCTATGACAGACATTCATCATCAGTTGAACTAATTAATTTAGGGATAAAGAAGAAAGACATCGAGAGACATGAGAGACTGAGTCTGGGGTCTGACTGCTCTCTGAACATCACAAACGTCACAAAAGAAGATTATGGATCTTACATCTGCCGACAATATGTGAATGGACAACAACAAGGAACTGATGCACGTGTTTTTCTGCATGTTCTTCATGGTAATTTTATGATTATATGATCAATTTAAAAAATTGTTAATTGTTAATTTAAACTCTCATGATGATTGAAGAGTGTGCGATTTGTGTGTTATTTTGTGTTTCAGTCTCTTCATCATCCTCACAGACTGAGATCAGTGCAGGCAGCTCTGTGACTCTCTCCTGTCAGTTGTATTCAGATTCAGAGTCATATGATGGAGTCTCTTGTGATGATTGGATCCGTTCTGAGGGAATTCAGCTGTTCTGGGTGAATCAGGCTGGTGTTAAACTGACAATATCAGACTCCAGATATCAGATATCAGCTCCAGGACTCTGTATCATCACTCTGACTACAACACTCCTGAATGAAGATGACAACAGAGAGTGGAGATGTGAAGTTACTCACAGAAATCAAGTCAAGACCTCAGTCACATATACTGTCAAGAGTTCAGGTGAGAAAACAATCTCATCAATCATTTTAAGTCCTCATAATGTCAGTAACACTAAGGACTATTAGTATCATTGAAGCAGAACAAATGAAGGAACAAAAGCTTCTTTCAGTCTGACAGAAGAGAAACTCAAATCAAGTTTAACTGTCCAAGAAGTGCTGCTGTAAATAATGAAGAAATTGAAACTTGACAGCAATAACTAACATTTTATATAATGTGATCATCAAAGTTAAAATATAATCTGAACTAACATTCATCCTTTACAGCTCAAGATAAAACAACGACAGCAGTGATTCCAGTCCACATCACAAAATCAACTACAACGACAGCAGTAACTTCTACACGAGGTACAGTCAAAAAAAAATTTATATATTTTTTTACTGTTGTCAGTTTTACTGAATCCTCTCTTGTCTGTGTTATTTAACAAATGCACTTAATCACTTTAGTAAAATCGAAAGAGTTGAAATAAAGTGATGAAAATTAAGTGTTATATTATGCATTTTGAGTAAAGGTAAATCTGTTTGTGTATAATGTTCAAATGTTGTTTCTGGTGTTTTGAGGAGTTTGTGTTGTTGAAGTTTTGTGGTTTTCATTGTGCTGAAGGGTGGAGCTCGTGGTTTGGTTGTAGATGATGACGATGGTGTTTGTTGTTTAATGCAGTGAACATGGAAGTGCTGATGTTAATGCAATGATAAACAGTGTTTTATTTGTTCACTGCATATGATCTGTTAGCTGCATATTTGAACTGAAGTCAGTATGATTAGCTGGTTTTGTGATTGTAAACTGTATACAAAGAGCATCAGTCTGAAAAAAATTAATTTCATTTTAATTATAACATAACATTGTCAGGTAAAACAAACCTTTTTCTTTCTTTTTTTTTTACTTCAGAGTCTTTGTCCAATGTTCTTAAGTTTCTCTACTTCTGAAATCTTAATTATGGATTGTACAATCTTAAAATGCTGGGTTATTTTTTCCACCCAAACGCTGGGTTGAGTCTGTTGGTTGATATGCTGGGTTGTTGTTTTTTTCCAGTGTTGGGTAGTTTTTGTGTTACAGTCATTAGTGTCTTGGTCAATCTCACTGACCGCCGAAACTATACACCCCTCCCCCTCCCTCCAACGAAACAACCCAACGCAGACTTACTTCAGCTGTTGAGTTACGGTCAGAGCACAGGCTTTTTGCATCCTCTACAGGAGAGAGCGCTTCTCATCGCCACCTGATTGGTGCACTTCTTCAGAGAAATAAAGGTTTGTATACATTTTATTTCATTTATAAACTCTTTACTGTGCTGTAAATGATATTATTGTATGCAACACAACATACAAGAATGAGATTTCAGTCTGTTGAATGAGTTTGTCATGATGGAAATGTAATTTTTCTTGTGTAATATAAAATAATTGTATTCATTATAACACTGAATGTAATTTATTTTGTTGTTAAAGTATGTTCTCTAATGTCAGTACTGTTTGTTTATGGGCAGGTTATGGAGTCAGTCACAACATCTTTCAACTATGAGTCAAACATGAGGCGACGGCCTGACATTCACAGTTCCCCCGGTGAACAGCAGCCCATCACGACTCAGATTACAGAGAACAGTTGAATACACTTGAATTACAATGTTTAAATGTTACATTGAATTAAATATTTTTTATTTTTTTTTATATAAAATTTTCATTAAACGAATTAAATGTATGTAATATTGTAATCTATGCTGTATTCACTCAAATAAATTCAGTTTGTCTTATATTTTTGTTATTGTCCTTATTATTAAATGTTCACCTTTTGATTATTGTTGTGGTCTCTAGTAATTTTGTGTTTGATTTTTAATTTCCAGCCCCAGTTAATATTTATTTTTATTTATTTATTTATTTTCATTATTATTTTTTTTTTTTTGTATGGTAGTTAAACAATAGTTAACTAGATAGTTAAAGAGTCAAAGTAACCCAGCATGTGTTCTGTCTAATATTTACCCAGCGCTGGGTTGCCAAATGACCCAGCATTATTTAGAGTGTAAAATCATATTTCGCGGTACAAGAAATTTTATTTTACAATAGTGATATATACCTCAATATAGTGGGTTTTAAATGTTAAAATAGCAGGATTTTCTATTTATTCTATTTATTGCAAATAGTGTCTATATCTGCACCTCAGTATTGTAGTACATTATAAAACAGTATGCAGTAATAACTTACAGAGTGTAAAATTTAATTTTAATTCAGATTATTAAATGGATGTCACCGTATTGGGAAAATAAAGCCTTCCCTACACCTACCCTAACCCTACCTGATACTTTATTTTCAACTTTTTGATTATTTCCTTCATTTTTATTAAAAAAAAATAATGCTTTTCTGGTGTGATATGAAATTTGAAAAGGGAGAAAAAAAGTTTGCCAAAAGGCGAAATCGAACCCTGGTTGATCACGTCAAAAGAAGCATCACATACACTTTACCATCTGTGTCATTGACACTTGTTGATTAATAACTGTCTTTTGTAATGTTGTCAATCCCAATCACACGTTGTTGGGTGGAGTTAGTGTAAACAGCCTCCGACAACATTTTTATTATTGTAATTAAAAATTATAACAATGAAGCAAATTACCAACACAATGGAGCAAAATTAAAAATAAATAAACATTTAATTTAAGTGTTTTTAGCTTTATTTAAGTTGTAGTAAGAAATGATACAGAAATTGTATATATAATTATATACTGAGTAAAACTAAATCACTGCATAGTCTTCACTGTATGAATCAAATGTGAATCGATTCTTATTAAAGATCCAAAAGTGATTCAGTCAAGAGCAGTGAGTGATTTTCTTTGCTGACTGCACGTTTATTTAACACATAATCGACTGGGTTTACATGTATACATCACACTACAGGCTTTTTAATGTAATTATGTTTTATTGTTTATTTGGATCCCTGTTAGCTTCTACAAAGTGGTTGCTCGTCTTCCTGGGCTCCACAACTCAGTCCAAAACAAACAGTCGTATAATAGATAAAAAGACAAAAATAAAAGAAAAACACTTTACATCTCAGCAGCAGCAGCACTTAAAACATACATCTACATATTTATAAGAATAGTTGAGTTTTACTCACTTGACGTGTTTTATAATCATGTCTAAGTCCCACATAAACAAGCTTTTCAAAGAAAAAAACAAGGAGTTTGATACTTGATTACCTTGTGAAAATATACCAACAATCGTAAATATAATTTAACCTTCACCGGCAGCCATGATAACTTTTTATTCGTGTCACTAACATTGGCCCAAAATGGATAATGAAGCACAAGCCTGGCTGCTCTGCTCTGAACCATCTGAAGATGTTTTTAGGTGTTTCTCAGATGATTAGACCAGTGGTTCTCAAACTGGTACGTGCACCGCTGGGGGTACGTGAGGTGACGGAGGGGGTACGCAAACAAAATGCTGAGCTTTGCCATTCATTTAATTCTACCCCAATTTAAAGTAACATTAAAACTTGAATTTCAGGATGCCTTTTTCACCTCTATCACATGCAGCTCTTAATTTAGGCAGTAGTTCCTTTCTTCTCAGCTGAAGAGCCTCAGAAAAGTCAGCAATAAAATTACTTGTACCCTTTAGCTTCTTGGCTGAGGACATGATGGTCTGTTTATCTTTAAAACGTAAAAGTTTAGCAACAGTTTTTCTGGTCTTACCCTCCTCTTGATACTGTCCAATCCTCTGAGCTCGTTCAATTTCCATTTCTAAGTCATCTAGTCCCAGTAGACGTTTTTCATTCATGACTTCACGCATGAACAACACCTTAATTAACACATTAACTGAGATGGGTACATTAACATTGTTTTATTATGCATGATCGTGATGTTTTATTTTGTTCACATAAGAAAATGTCTTCACTGTCCACTGTGGATAAATCGTTGCTTATGGTACATGAATCATCATTAATTTGTGCATAAAAATAGCATTATTTCCTGCAGGTAAGACTGCTTTAATTATTAAAAGAATATACAAAAATCCACATTACCTCATGCATGCATACAGGCTAAAACAGTATATGGATTAATGTGAGAACTAATGTTTTTCATTAATTATGATCAGAGTTATCAAGCATGTTCATATATTCTTCATAGTAGCTGCAGGTAAATGGACAGACTCAACATTGGCCAATCACAGCACACGTGAATTCTGTTGACATCCAAATACAGTATCATCATTAACTAAGCACCAGCTTCTCATGACTTCATCATGTGTGTGACCCCTCAACTAAAGTGGGGACTTGAAATACTGAAAACAGTGTGTTAAAAAAACAGTTGATATGCAGTTCTAGCCTGTATGCACGCATGAGGTAATGTGGATTTTTGTATATTCCTTAAATAATATTTTTTTTGTGAGCAAAGAAAACATCATGATCATGCATAATAAATCATAAATCATGATTATGTACTCATATTAGTTCATGTCTCGGGTAGTTCATGTTTTTACATCTTCTCGTACGACGATGTTCCGTGATACGTTTTAAGTTGTCTATTTTCTCTTGTGAAAAAGAAGTGCACTTAAGTATACTTTTATAAAGTGCACTTATTGCTGAATTAATATAATTTAATAGAACACACATAAGTGCAAATTAAATATAATGTTTTTGCCACTTAAGTGCATTGTATTTGTAATTAATTCAAAATGTATCACATTTTAAAGTTATAGTAAATGCACTAAGTGGAACTTTTGAGTTTTTTTCTTTTTTTTTTCAGACCACTTATGTGGGACTTTTTAGTACATCTTTAAATGTACTTTCGTAAATGCTTCTAGTATCTTTAAAATATGGTTAAAGTGTACTACTAATCTACTGTTTAAAATTGCATTAAATGCAATTAGTTGAACTTTTGAGTGATATTTTTAACCACTTAATTGGGACTTTATCATATGTTACATGTACTTTGGTAAATATATAAAAAAAAAAATATATATATATATATATGGTAAATATGTACTTCTGAATAAGCAATTAATGTGAACTAAAATATATTTCAACGTAATTTCAATGTACTTCAATGTCATATATCTCTGACAATGAAGTTGAAATGTATATTTAAAATTATTAAAAAAAAAAAATCTCTGAACTACATAGTTACTCAACACAATTACAAGATGGAAAACCCTCTACATTTATTGACAAAACAATCTCTAAAACAAATACACATGCTTTTTGCTGATGCACAATAAAAACCATCACTATGGGCTTGTTAAGTGATGACGTAATGTGTCCGTTGAACGCACCAATGAACGCTGTTTCCGGGTCCAAACCCAAACTCATTTGACTTGAGAATACTATCTCAGCAGCCATTTATGAGCACTGTTTATTCATATTAAACCTTTAAGCTAAACGTTTTCACATTTACAGTGTTCACTACAGTCTCTGTGCTCACAGCGTCCCAAACACAAATAATATTTATATTTATTTATTTATATTTATATTTTCATTGTATGGCTATCTGGGATTTGGGTATGGAGTTAAAGGGAAGGATTATAATTTTTGGGAGTATTATATCACATTGTGAGTTTATAATTAGTACCGCTTGTTGTTTTCTCATGTCATCTGATAAAGCGTTTGGACCCGGAAGTCACGGAAGAGGTGACGCTTGACGTCAGACTTAACAAGCGGATACACAGTTACAACACTTTAACTCAATTAGTAGGAGTCTGGAGAACAATCCAAAATCACTGACATACTTGCATACAAAAGTACCTAATCTCACCATCACAGAAACATTCTGTATGATTTATAAGCCTGTTCCTCATTGGGGACCCAAAAATGTCCACAAGGTGAAAATTTACTGGTATTACTACCCTTGTGGAGTCATTTGTTCTCCATAATGTATACAGTAGTCAACATTTGAAGTGGATCAAAAATGTTCAGCAAAGTTGTCCTAAGACAAGACCGGGTACTGGTTTAGTTTTAGGACAACTTTGATGAAAGCTTTTGATTCACTTCAAATGTTGTTCAAATGCAGACACACACTTAATCCAAAAAATAAAATAAAATAAAATAAAAAATCAACAAAATTATCCATGTACAACAAATGAGACCTTATTGTAAAAAATACCAAACTGTACTGTACCCCCGGTTTCACAGAGAAGGCTTAAGCCTAGTCCCAGACTAAAATGTAAAAGTCTAAGAGGTTTCAACTGAAAGAAACTTGTACATACTGATCTTTTAAAAATATCAGTGCCTTTGTTTTGTTTCAAGATGCACCCAGTGATGTTTTTTTCTAAGGAATGTTAATGAAAAATATTTAAATGTCCTTATTGAACTATGGCCTAATCCTGGTGTGAAGTTGTTTGTTTAATATTCATTGTTTTCTATTTTTGCATGTTTCTGTCAAGGACTTTTATTTTGGTGTTGCGTCCTCTGAGAAGGAGGGTCTTGTAATGTGAAGGAGGAGAGCAGAGTAGAGTGTGGCGGCTCAGAGACTGCTGTTGTTCACTTCGCCACTTCTAGGACTTTGCTCAATAAAAATTACTAGTCGTCTGTATTTTCAAGTTCATCGTCTTTATTTACATCCACCCAAGAGCAGCTAAAACCCCACGCCTTACACTGGCTTAGTCTAAACCCTGTCTGTGAAACCAGGCCATAAGTTCTCAGACCTTTACTAGCACCAACATTAAACAGTTTTCTTCTAAAATCTTGAATGCAAGTTTGATTAAATAAATAAACTCCAGATGAACTTGTTGGGAAGTGCTGTCTGTCAATGTCCCAGAAGCTCTCCATCAGCAGTAAACTTCAAATGTCATGAATGTCAGAACAGCATCTCTCCACAGTATGTTTATGTTATAAAACATTATAAATGGTTCAGTTGAGTGAAAACAATAGACAGTTACAGTCCAAAGTTATGTTAATGTTATAATTTAAGCAGTAAGAGGGTAGAGGTGTAGAATCATTAAAAAAAATGCAATATCTGCTCTGATGGAGCAGTTTATTCTGCAAGGTGTATGTAAACTTGTGAGCACATCTGAATCACCTAAGAGGTGAATTACCTCAATCATCAGGGCAACATCGTAGTAGTGCTGGGAGATGTTCCTTCACATTTCCCACAAACACCAGAATTCATGACCACACCATCTTCACTGACACTAGACTTTAAAAATAGATTTTTACAACATTTTTACAAACATTTTTTTTTTATTTATTTCTACTTTACATGGATTAAAACATAACTATCAATTACCCAAATATATCCCAAAATCCATGAAAATTAAGAAAGGTACCTTCATTTATTTCTCATCTTGTCGTGTAAGCTTCTCTCGCACATTTTCATGAAGAATGTTCCTGTATTTACCATGGCTGGCACAACAAAGCTGAAGCCCCCTTCCTTGGGTTTGTTACCTGTAAAATATATGATGATTAGTGGTGGATCTGTAAATGCACAGGTGGGAATATATTACTCGCAAATGGAAAAGATTCAAATAATTTAAAATCCATAGATATAGTGACTTCATTGCACTTTTAGCTGGTAATGTGTGATCAGGGTGAGCTGACTGGACAACAATTCACTACAAAACTAACATCACCTCTTCAGTACTGGTCTGTGTTTCCACACTGTATCTCCAGTAACAAATCTTTACTGATCCTGCAAAATGAATGAATAACTCCAGATAACTACAAAAATATTACATATTACAAACACAAACCACTCTTCATATGCAAAAAGAAAAAAACAACATTATTTCTAGAGGTAGCTGATATATTGAATATTACTGGTGATTATAATATTGATTTATATACATTAAATATTAAAAGATCACTGTCCACAAGGCTGTTGGCACAGACACAAGATCAGATTTTTGAATTTTGTTCAGTCGCGTTAAATTGAATTTTAAATTGTTTATTCAAAATAAAACACAGTATTTTCAGCAGCCAAATTTCTTGGTCCACACACGCGATCACTTTCCATCTTTCATAGTTTTAGTCTAGTTGTAGTCTATGAAAGATTTTAGTCATTACTTTTAATCAAACTGCAATTACTGACATTTATTTTGGTAGCTATTTTAGTCTTCAAACAAATAATCATTAATTCTTTAGACCAAATCAAAGCTTATGATAAATTTGAATCAAGGATTGAATTTGGGAAAACTTGAATATATTATGACAGTTTTCTTTTTTGGGTGAACTATCCATTTAACAGTATGGAAAAAGGAGTACTTATTATACTTGACACACATTCAGTTTTTACCCACCTGTTTACGTTCACTTAAGCCATAACTTACATAATGTACGTGAGATACTCACATTAGGACTACTGTGTGTGCATTTTTTCAATGTCCACTCGTCCTCAAATAATGTAGATGATGACTATGAAACAGCCATTAAAGCTTTTGTCCAATTTACTTCAGTTTCTCTATTTCAGACATCTTAATTATAGATTTTAGTAGGAACTTTTTTGTGTGGAACCACTTGAATCTGTTTTTTTTTGTTTTGTTTTGTTTTGTTTTTTTGTTTTGTTTTGCTTTGCTTTGTTTGTTTAACGACTTACAAAAAAAAAAAAAAAAAAAAAAAAAATCACTTGTTTTAGAAAGTGCCTGGTTTGTGCAAATGCAACAGGAAAACGACTCGAGGGGGAAATTGGTTTTCTAGAAACCACCATGTTGGCAACTTCCTACAACTGAGTTCTTACAGCAAACATTACACAGTGCGAAAGCACCTAATGCATTATTAGTTAATTATTAGTTAATAGTTTTACAGAAAAAAAGTTAAAACCCTTGACAGCCCATTATTAATATTTTATCCCATTATATCACACACACAATTTATAAAACTCTTCAGTTTGTCATTGTGAAATAGTAGTGATCAAAGATGCTTAAAAATCCTACATGGGTCATACAGGCCCTAATAGACTATACTGTTTCATAAATCAGAATAGCCTAGCATGACCCATGTAGGAGTAATTATAATAATCAATAATGTCATTAATTCAGGACAAGCTGAAGGTTTATGGTTTCACTCTCATATAAAGAAGACATGAATTATACAGTAACACTTACAGTATAACACTTACAGTATACAGTATACAGTCTCTTCACATCAACTGCCACTGAAACACTGATGATGAAACACAAACTGTGTGTCATGTAATGATCAAGTATGTAAATATGATGTTGTTGTCCTACAGTATTATGATCTGAATGTGTCAGCATTCTTCTCCCTGTAATTTGTCTCCATGCCTCTAGAGGTCCCCTGTCTTCTCATCTGCTGTTGTTCTTCCTTGTGTGGCCTTTTTAACATTATTCAGGGCACCTGGGACTCATTTCCCCCAGTGTATTTAAGCAGTGCATTTTTCTCTGGTTCTTCACTCGGTTTTTGAGTCTCTACACTGTGTTGTTTTTCCTGCCTCGCTAACGCCTTCTTAGCTACCTTAAGTAAGGAATTCAAGGTTATTTTCCTTAGCTATTGTTGTACCTTTGTTTTGTTTTTTCCCCTTGTGGAGTTTTTGTTTCTCTTGTTATTTTTTCCTTTGTGATTGTTAATTCCTCATCCTGAGAAGAACCTTTGTTGGATTTTTGCTTGCAGAGACTTTTTTTAAATAAAGATACATTTCCTGGAACTCTGCTTCAAGTGTTTCGTTTGGGTCCAACTTCAACACTCCCAGCGGCTCAGGGGTAGAACTCCCAACTATCACACCAGAGACCTGAGTTCTAGCCCGGATCGTGACAGAATGTTCATCTTCTGCAGCTCCAGTCACTTCAACACTGATTCCAGTCAGCAGATCAAACTCTGAGACGACTTCAAGACAAACTACAGCAGCAGCTCCTGCACAAGGTTCATCATCACTGACACACATCAGCAGTCTCTCACTTCACTGATTTACACTTGTTTTATCACAGTTGATCCGACCACAATAACATCAACCTGCTAATTCAGCAGTTGAAACCTCAAAAGACTGATAAACATTTATTCATTTAAAATGTTTTCATACAAGGTTGTAGGTTTTAGATGCTGCCAATACAGAAATATTCTACATTTCAGTGTTCATGCAAACTTGTCACAAAATGTCACACTTTACACACAAATATCTATAAATGAGAAAGAGATCACATTAGACAGAAAGATTCTTTTAAAGTGTCATTACATTAATTTTTGGTAAATGGGAACCATCAGTTTCCTCCTGACACCTTGAGATTGAAATAACATGATAATAGATGATGGACTCATGAAGCAGCACAAGTTCATTTATCATTTCTGTGATGTGAAGCTCAAGTATGATGTGATGATGATGATGTTTGGTTTATATGTCCATTATCACAGATCCAGCACAAACTGAAGACAGATGGGCTGCTGGATCATTATTCAGAGGTACGACACGTCTTTGCAATGTTCATTGTTTTATACCTTTGATTTCCTTTCTGGTTTCATAGATTGAGTCTTTTTTTTTTTTTTTCTTTTGATTGTAGTGATTGTGATTATTGTTGAGTTTGCAGTGTTTGCTGCTCCTACTGTGATTCTTCTTGAGATCATCTGTGCAAGAAGAGCTGGTGAGTTTTTGAGATGATTCACATTGATCTGGAACAAAGTCTTTGGTCATGAGAGCCTGTAGAAGATTTTCATTCATCTTGAATCAATATAAAACATAGAATTATGCCTATACATAAGAGGATATTATTCTACTATTATCATCTGACTATGTGTATTAAGCAGTGAGCTTAGAGCAAAGATAACTATTTAAAACTTGAAAAACGCTCATGCCTGGAATGAACCTGTTCAGGATCTAGAAATACATGACAGCTATTGATCAACCTTCAGGAATTCATATATGGTAAAAAATACCTTGTCCAAAAATACAACAGTGCATATATGGAATGCTTCAGGATGTATACATGTGTGCTTGAGATGAAACTCTGGAGTGGTGTTCGAACATTACTCTGCCTTTTGTTAACGTGTTAATAAAGGTCTATCTGGCTTCAAAACCTCTTCAGAGCTATTTATTTTGAGCAAGGAAAATTCTACAACATAATTGGTGACCCCGGCAGGACAGAGACAGGGCAAAAGAGTGAAAAAGCTGCAACGGGCTCTCTGGACGATAACTCAAATGGCCACAATAAAAGGGTAAGCAGTTTTGCTTGTAAAGTTAGTGTGGTGTTCTCCAGAGTTGCCTGTTGAGGTAAGAAAACTCTTTAAAAGCTCTTCCAAAATTAAGAACCAAAAGAAAAATGTATAAAAGGAGGTTTTGAATTCAGAATTAACTGTAAGCTGTCATGGTGCATGCAAAAGGTTAACTGTGTTTGAAATTGTTGCAGGTACAGTAAAGTAGTTAAAGCCTGAGACAGATAAAGTGCTGAGACAGGTACCATAGTTTAGCAAAATCCTGCAATGGTTTTATAATGTGTTTAGGAAGAAGGTTTAGAAATTTAAAACAGAAGATTGACAAGAGTTGATAACTTGTCAGGCATTCACCACAGCCACCTCCATCTGACACTTCCCCGGTAACCCCACCTACTCGTTCAGCATCACCAGAATACTGACTGCCTTCACCTGTCCCTCGTTAGCCACGCCCTATAAAAGTAGCACGCTGGCATTTGCTCAGTGTCTGGTCTACCGTTCACATGTTGAACTCGACTCTCCCTCCTGTGTATGTTTGGACTGTGTGGCGTGGCTATCGGGGACTACTTCGCATCTCCTTTACTCTTGGACATTCAGTTAAGGACTCTGTTTATTTGCCTCTGCATTATCTTTTTACAAAGACTTTTATAAATAAACACTTGAACTGGATTGCCACTCATTTCTCGTCTCCTCCGTCCCCTTATCTGTGTGTGAGTGTGACATAACTCCAAGGAGTCGAGGCAAAGAAAGATTTATGTTGTCTGTGTGTGCGCACTTGTGTACATGATCTAGTAGCCGAGACAGCGTGACTATATAAATAGACTTTCTGTCTGCAGAGCAGTGGTATATGACTCTTCACTGATTTACTTATGTTAAAACTAATAAGTGGATGTGAAACACAAATAGTTAAATAAATAACTAGATAAATAAATATAAATAGTAATGATACATGATACTAAATTTATCTGTGATAAACAAATTAAAATAATAATATATAATGATATATGATACATTTAATAACATAATATATAAGACATATGAATGCACGTGCCTAAAATATTATATCTAATATTTGAAGACATCCAGAAAAGTGGTATCTCATTATCCCTGAAAGACAATATGGCAAATTAATCCATTGCAGAGATTTAAAATTGTATTAACTGAAAATAACATGTGCAATGTGTTGATTAAAAGCAAGACTGAGTGACCAAAATGAATAAACTTTAAACAGTATCTTAGTAAATGAGACTGCATGATTCACCTAGAGCAGTGGTTCTCAACCTTTTTTGGGCCACCGCCCCCCATCAAATAAATCGTAGTCTAATTGTCCTCACTGAATATTAAAGTTGATTATTATTATTTTGTGTTTATAATGAGAACTGGTATTGTATTTACAGTAATTCAAATGTATGGGGTCATTATGATTTTTAGGAAATTACTTTATTTCAAGGATGCATGGAATTGATCAAAAAAGACAGTGAAGTACTTTTTTTACAGTAAATTATTTTAAAATAAGTATAATAACATTAATTTACAGAGTTTTTAAGCATGTTGGTGGTTTTCATTGCTAGCTTCAGTGTTGTTGAGATGCAGATATATCTTGTTGCCCCAAATTTAAAAAAACTAAATAAAAATTACATAGTGGACATTATTATTTTGTTGAGTAAATCCCACATTTACACATAAACCCTACTTTACTATATTTCGTAGATTTTGTGAGAATATTTCAAGGTTTACTTAAAAAAAAAAAAAAAAAAAAAAAAAGTACAACCCTAATTCTAGAAAAGTTGGGACATTTTGTAAATTGATCAAATCTGTGATTTGTTCATTCTATTTAACTTTTATTTAATTGACAAAAGTACAAAGAAAATATTTCCAAAGTTTTCACTGACCAACTTTAATGTATTTTGTAAATATAAACATATTTATTTATAAAATATTTATTTGTTTGTTTGTTTGTTTGTTTGTTTGTTTGTTTGTTTGAAGTATGCATCCCACATCCCACACAAGTTGGGACAGAGGCAAAATAAAAGTGAAAAGGTTATAGAATAACCAAATAAACTGCTTTGAAACACAGCAAGAAGGTGAATTGGTAATAGGTGAGGGTATCATATTTGGGTGTAAAAGGAGCTTCGCAAGCAAAGCTGGATCGTGACTCATAATGTGTTTATATTAACAAAATAAAACTAAGTTGGCCAGTGAAAACATTGGATTTTTTCTTTGTACTTAAGTAAATTAAATAAAGGCTAAAGAGAACAAATGACCGTCAAGTCTAGGAGCGGGAGTATTGGTGTAAACTAGCAGCGAACACCACTACTACACTGTCCGCGAACAGCGCGACACGTGTGTTAAAGCACATCGATCCCGTTATAATCAGTCGTTCAGTAACAACTGAGCGCGAGCGCTACAGTAAACGGATGCCGCGTTCTGTTTCTGCCTGCGGGATTCCACACGCCTGCGCTACCGACAAGTTGAAAAATAGATATAGAAAGTGCGTTTTGATGTATCCAGTGTAGAGACAGTGTTAGGATGTGGCAGACCATATTCTTTTGCAAGTTTCAGCTCATACATCTTTGGTGTAAACTCGTCTTGACCAAACGCCCCCCAAGAACAGCTCAACACCCCCCTTTCAAAAATATTGCTTCCAGCGCCCCCCGATGCTGTCCGAACGCCCCCGTTGAGAAACACTAACTTAGAGTAAAGGTTGGATGGGAAATTCGCATTCACGATTACAAGATTATTTATTTATATGTGAATATAGGAAAATATTAAGATTGAAGTCTGAAAATATAATTGAAAAATGAAATATTATGATTTGTAGTATGCTTAGATAAGCATAGGTAGTAAATTGCTCTTTTGCTGCAGCGCAGAACTGCTTTACTAAAAATAGAATGGTGGAAATGCTGTTGACAACCAGTGAGATTTTTAGCCTTAAACAAACATGGTTTGTTGAACATAAAAAGCAGATTGTTAACACAATTGGAATTAGAATTCTCTTGAGTGTTCAAATTTCAGAAGATTTCTGGAACAGTGTCTCAAAGAATGGAAGCAACAACAGAAGGAAAAGCAAAGACACAGCAGCAAGAAGAAGGAGAGACGGTGCTGAAGGGCATTCAGCCCCCCGACAATGAAAGTTGACACTTCTGAGGAATCATTACGTGAAAAAGACTGACTTAATACAGGAAAAGGTGAAACTTTCACTTGAGACTTTTCCTGAAAGCAAAGAGAGCATCAGAAGATGTAAAATCGTGGCAGGATCAATCCAAAGCCACACTGAGAAGAGGCAGAGGAACAACAAAGCCGATACTCCACTTCACATCACCTGGCCTTTGAGGGCCTTTGAGTGACATCAAGCTGATGACCCAGTGCAACAGCCAAAGACTTCAAAGTGAAAGTGAAAGTGAAAGTGACAACGTACTGTCAACTATGGTGATCCATAGTCGAAATTGGTCCTCTGCATTTAACCCATCACGAGTGCACACACACAGCAGTGAGAAGTGAACACACACGCACACACACACTTTGAACACACACCCGGAGCAATGGGCAGCCATTGCTCCAGCGCCCGGGGAGCAACTGGGGGTTCAGGGCCTTGCTCAAGGGCACTTCAGTCATGGTATTGAAGGTGGAAAGAGCACTGTTTATTCACAATCCCCACCCTCAATTCCTGCTGGTTCGGGAATCGAACCAGCGACCTTCAACAGACTGATGATCCAACAGAAGAACTTCCATCACTTCCTCTGAGGGCACAGGTGCGAGATCCAATGATCACTCTAGAGAACTTCTCAAATTTGTTAATTATTATATTAATTTAGTATATCTTGTGTATTCACTGGTCTTACAGCAGATCTTTGCATTCTCTGCTAAACTAACATTCTCTGTCTGCTCTTCTAGGCACCTGTCCAGCCGAACTTCATTGATAGACGAAGTGGGTGCTCAACTCACAAAAATTAGTTTTAACTAAGGCTGGATTTGGTATAGTGAGGGTTACATTTAAAGCATTATTAGGCATTGGGAAACACAACTGAATTACAACTGAATTATTCTCTGACAAAGAAGAATTAAAGAGACAGACAAAGGTGATCTAAGAAAAATATAGTTATAAAACAGCACTACTGGTCACTCCATCTTGTGTGATGGTAATGTTCTAGGGTTAGGATAAACAAAATAATTATAAAGAAAATATATTTATGAAAGACAAAGAAATTAAATCTAACATGTTGTCATCACTGGGGTAATGAGATATTAAGGTTATTGGCCATGGATCCAAGGATTATGCAGAGATCTCTCATTTACTTTAGCTCATAGGTAACAACTAAAAGAAATGAACAATATTTGAAGAACACAAAGGATAAAGGCATTTGAGAAATTACAGTTGGCCATCTCAATTGCACCATGCCTAGGCCCAATATTCTAAAACATTAAATTATTAGAGCTTGTGAAAAAAAAAAAAACATTTAAACAAGTGATTGGGAAGTGACAAATTGCCTGTGTTCTATAGCTGTTAACAACAACAAAGATGTGTGGAATTCCACTGTTAAAACTGTATGTTCCCAATTTAGAGCAGTACGCAAGAACGTGATGGCCAGAAGAGTGTGAATGCATGTGAATGATGGCCAATGTGTGAATGTAGTGAAAGAAAGTGTCTGAAGAGACACTAAGGCAAATCATTTATTTGCCAAACAGCTGTTTTCAAAATTTTAATAATATCTGGATTTTAATATGTGGGCCCACAGGGCAGATAATGTCCAATAAAAATAACAACTATGAATGAATTTGGGTTATTGTTGTGGCAGAAAGAAAAAGTGCCACACATGCGCAGCGTAATAGCATGGAAAAGCAGATCAAATAAGCTTAATCAAACTTTCTTTTCAGCATATCAAGATGAAGCTGATGCTTGTCAAAAGTATAAAATGTTGGTTTATAACTGTTAACTTGAGTAAAAGTGGGTTGAATGCTTTCCGGCCATACTGATAAGAAAGAAATAATGAAGTCAAATTAGCCAATTGTGAAGAATAACTTGAGAAGGAGAAAATGTAAATCATATGATAAAAAGCCAAATTGTATAAGACAGAAAATGAGATGGAAATAAACCTTACTGGTAATAAAAGCATGTAAACACTGAGGAAAAAAAAGAGGCCAGGAGAGCATTGAGGCCACATACTGTACAATCTCCACAGGTGACATCGAGAAGGACAGTGAATGATGAAATTCATGTTGCCACTAACAAAATAGTTAAAGCCTCATTTACAGAGAACAGCGGCTTAATTCCAGGACGGTTGGCTCCAACAATAAGAACCAGTGAGGATGTGTTAAGATCTCAGAAGAGAACCGTTCATTGGTCAGCAAAATGGTTGCAGAATGGCATCGGAGACCACACCTATAGTTCGAAACTATGCCAACCAGTTATGAAATAAGGATCATATCATGCAAAAAGGAAAAGACTATGGCAACTAATTGCTGATGAAGATGGAATAAATGATAAACGGCTAACAGGATGACCAAACTCTTCACGTGGAGAAGATGTGGGCCAATGAGTTAGGGAAAAAAAATGAAAATAAAAGAAAAATAAAATTCATTTAATCACTGCAATGATGCTACTTAAGCAAAAACAAGATGGCAGCAGACTAAGGGAAAGGTGACTAAATATATCTGAGAATGAATAATGAAGAAAAACCATACACTGAGAAACCTAATCACTCCACAACAGTGACCCTTTACAATACATAAAATATCTAGGTTGAAGACATCTTATACTTTGTTTCATTTTGAATCTGGGAGATGTATTTTATATGTTGATATTTCTAATATTTTCAAAAAGTTAAGGAATCAGAATATTTTACTTCCTTCTGCCTCTATAGTACAGTGAAGAATGGTGAGGGGAGATGTTTGGTTCTGATGTCCTCTGGAGTGTGGTTCCATAATTAAGTCATTGATAAAGAATTTGTGTGACTTATTTTAGTCACAATAATATAAGAACTGAGAATCCTGGATTGTGAAAATACATTCTGGAAAAAGTCAGTAAGGTGGGACTTAAGTAAGTCCCAGAGGGGGGAGATGTAGAAGATTTTCATTAATCTTGAATCAATATAAAACATAGAATTATGCCTATGCATAAGAAGATATTATTCTACTATTATCATCTGACTATGTGTATTAACTCTGTGCAGTGAGCTTAGAGCAAAGACAACTATTTAAACTTGAAAAACACTCATGCCTGGAACGAACCTGTTCAGGAGCTAGAAATACATGACAGCTATTGATCAACCTTCAGGAATTCATATATGGTAAAAAATACCTTGTCCAAAAATACAACAGTGCATATATGGAATGCTTCAGGATGTATATATGTGTGCTCGAGACGAAACTCTGGAGTGGTGTTCGAACATTACTCGGCCTTTTGTTAACTTGTTAATAAAGGTCTATCTATCTATCAAAACCTCTTCAGAGCTATTTATTTTGAGCAAGGAAAATTCTACAACAGCAGCTGTGTAATAAGTGAGATAATGTACATTCAGCCAGAAAGGAATCAAAAAGTAATTAAAAGTAATAAGTTACATTAATAAAGTAATTGAAAAGTTACACTACTTATTACATTTTAAATCAAGTAACTTGTAATCTGTAACCTATTACATTTCCAAAGTAACCTTCACAACACTGTATTTCAATACTATTTGGTATTAAATTGTCTCACTTTTACACCTGGTTTCACAGACAAGGCTTAAGGCTAGTTCCAGACTTAAATGCATTTTTGAGCTGTCTCAACTGAAAATAATTGCATTGATATATCGTGAAACAAAACAAATAAACAAACAAAAAAACCTTGCCCTTTACCCTTATGGGCCAAGACTTTTGGTTCACTTCTGATTAAGTGATAAAAAGCATTTGCAAATGTAGAAAAATAAATATACTTTGCATCAATAAAACGTGCAACACTTTGTTTTACTACCAAATGAATTGTAATATCTAATTATTATTATTGATATTTAACTTACATTGAAAAGGTTTCTGTGATATCGGCAAAAAGTTTCATGATCTATTCTAAAACATTATGCATTATAGGATACATTAGGCCTTGAATGCATAAAGGGCACTGCACGGTGGTGTTATTGAGTCCTGGGACAGTCTTGCACACTTACTTCCTGTCACTTGCATGCACTCTCAAGGTGCCAGGACTGCATGTGTGTGTATTTGGACAGGGCTTTTTGGGCTATACGCTTTATTTATATTGCCACTATAAAAAATCTATCGTTTAACTAAAGTTCAGCCACACGTAAATTTATTGTGAAATACATGATAGAGAAATGTTTTTCTATCTATAAGTGTTACAGTTATTGACCAGTGGCAAACCTTTTGGGAAGCAGCTTGTTGCAGTAAAAAGCCTTTGCTGTCATCAGATTCAAACTCATGCAGCTGCAGTTTGACCAGCATTACCGGACTGGGTTCAATGTTCAAAACACTTTGGTGAACTCACTTTCATTTCACATTTAACTGTGAAATGTCCCTTTATTTCTCATGTGGACAAAGTTTGTTTTGCTGTTAGTATTTAGGTCATTTTATGCTTATTATTGAGCTTGCCATCTATGTTAAAGAACTTTTGTGCCAATACCCATATTTAAATAATAATAATAATAATAATAATAATAATAATAATAATAATAATAATAATAAAAACATTATTGTAACAATTTTTCAGTGTTCAGGGCTTGAGGTATTGCCATATGAGACATATGAGAGTTCCTCAAATCTGGCCCTAGAGGGCTACTGTCCTGCAGATTTGAGCTCTAGTATCTCTGAAGAACTTCTTCAGGTGTGACACTGGCCCTCCAGGACCAGATTTGAGGAACTGATAGACTATCATGATACAAATGTCAAGATACATTTCAGCATGAGGCATCACAATATCATAAAAGTATAATACAGCAAATGATCCAGGCCACTTCTCAAGCAGGTTATGATAGCTGCTGGTCTGCAAAAATCATTCCTTCAGGTAATGAAGGGATGTGTTATCCATATTAGATGGGATTGAAGTTATAAAGTTTATCATGTGTTGCATATTTTCTTTTCATCAATGCAGACAGTTTGTTAAAAAGTGAGAATAATAAAATTCTGGTCTGAGAAGTAATGTTTGACCCGCAACAAAATGTTTTACAGTTTATGGGTGATTCCTGGGATTTAGTAACATTTCAACTTGGAATATACATTTATTTATTTATTTTCAACTGCATATGATTAATTTCTAAATATCCCACATAATTAGGCACATGTCAAACCTCCAAAACAAAGCATATTTTCCCACCTCAGGCATTAATACCTTATGTTTTAAAACATTCTCCTTTCACACTAGCATATTCAAATGTTTTCCAAAGCAATGCAGTAACAAAGAGAAATACATATATTTATGAGGGGGTTGAGTGTGACAGGGTTGAGGTTTTTTACTCAAAATGACCTCTGTTCCCTAATGTAGTTAGGAGAGTAGACCACATGGCAGCAAAAAACAAATACATTGTATATACATTTTTATCTTTAATTATTGACATATTGAAGGTTTTTTTTTTTTAGAAAAATATTCTTCAAAAGAAATGAACACAAATAAATGCTTACATTATTGCCAAAAATCACAGACACTATGCACATTTTGTTAATAATTTTCTAAGTACAAACTCAGTGAAGTGCCTCAGGTACGTGACAAATGCTTGGATAGATATATGACATTATTTTATGCTAATATATATATATATATATATATATATATATATATATATATATATATATATAATGCAATAATTATTTTTATTTATTATAATGGGAATACCAAAGTATTGTGAAAAGCTTTGTACAATTAATGTTGGTGAACCACAACTTTAGAAACTCTGGGAGACTAAAATATTACTGAATCCCAGTAATGACCTTATTCTAATGCCTGTTGGCCCTTTTAATCATTCAATTAAAGTTTGAATTAATTTAAAACTCTTATTTTCTGTGGTTTTACCTTACTAAGAATTCTTTACTGTGTATTTGACATTAATAATGTCCCCTTTTTTAAAGTAATATATTTATCACAGTGATCTTGTGCCATTTCTCTTGGTTTCTTGGTTTTGTATTTATGTACAATATGGCCGTTGCTCTGGGCTGTGTTTCCCAAAAGCATTGTGACCTTAATCGATCGCAAACATAGCCCTGCATGTTGTCTGACAGATAACAAATTCAATAATAAGCAGAAAATGAGCTACATATTAACAGCAATGCAAACTCTTTCAAAGAGGCGTTTCTGTAAATCCACCATTGGTGGGAAGGTAAAATGTAAACATGAGAAACGAAAGGAGTTTTTATGGTTTACTTAAAGGGTTCGTTCACCCTTTATTTTGGTCTCATCTGACGGTCAAACTGAAAGTTCCAGTAATGCCTGACAAACATGAGATTGCTGTTTGATGTCATGAAGGCTGTTATGATATCAGCTTTTTCACACCACGGTTATCATTGCCAAAGGAATTCACGATAATAATATTTTGTGATTGTGATAGAAACTTAAAAAAAAAAAAAAAACTTTAGTGTTCTATTCAGTGATACAGGCTATGTTGATTAGCACAATTTTGGAGACTTTCTGACCCCAAGATTTAAACAACCAACACTTTTAGCATACAAAAAAAAATAATTCCACTTCTTCAAGTGGCAGAAACTATGTTTAATAGTCCGTTTATATTTTACCAAGGGTGCCGATATTTCTGGAGCCCACTAAACATTGATCATCACACATGATCAATGTTTGTATGCTATATGTTGTATGATCAATATTTATGTATGACATGAATGACATATTGTATAATTATATACAGTATTTATGAATGACATGGAGCAAGTAAATGATGCCAGAATTTTCATTTTGTCACATCCTTGGACTATTTGTGTTGGTTTTTCCCTCATGTGCCCCATATATGGTGTTCCTGTTTCTGTCCTTGTTATTGTCATTATTAGTTAATCACCTGCACCTGTCTGTCTATCATTAGCCTAACTTTGTAAGTTGAATTCAGTTCGGTGTTTGGTGTCTTGTCTAATCATTGTGTACGCGTGTTCCTGCCCTTATCTGTGGATTTACCTATAGTAAAATCTTAGCTACACATGATTGACATTAGGCTCACAATGCTACTATGTGTCAGTGGGGGCACCAATCTAAAATGTCATCTCGGGTGCCAGCAGAGTCTGGGTCCATGAGGGCAAAGGGTCAGTTTTTCCTCAGTATAAATATCACTACAGAATTCCTGTGAGCTTTAAAATACATTAGCAGAAGATCTCATACCTGAACTTCCCAAGGACACACAGAGACTCCAGGTAACATCATTAAATCAACTTAAATTAACAGGTTAGTGTGAATGTGCTGTTTAGAGCTGAACAGACTATTCAGATGTGATCACCGGGGATTTATAGTCATGTTTTATATATATATATATATATATATATATATATATATATATATATATATATATATATATATATATATATATATATATATAATTAAAAAAAAATAAATAAATAAAAAAAAACACTAGGAACTGAAGGGACAAAAATGTTTTTTGGTTTCATAATTTTGGATCATAACTTTAACAATGAATTAACCGTCTTTATTTATAAAGCAATTTAAAACATTTAGAGAATTAATAAAAGTTGCCAAAAATGAAATTGTGCAGACCTTGTATTGCCTTCCTTGTGATTATAAACATTAAGAAATAGGATTGTAGTGATGCATTGTTGCATTGGTAATTGCAAACACATAACTCAAACATTTAAAACTTACAAGCATGTGACTTAAAACTTTGTAACAACTTATTGCCTCAAACCCGAGTTAAACTAACTTGAACAGCTTGAGTAATGTCTCAGTGATGACATGAGATTCTCACGGGCTGGTGATGAACTATGAACTATTAACTAATTGTTAAGTAATATGTCATTGTGGTTATGCATTTTGAATTAGTCATGTGCCTCAAGTAAAGTCATAACATAATGATTTTAATAATCTTTGCAAACCATTAGCTAATGATAAATTATAGCAGAAAACTGGAATTTGAATGCATGGCCTCAACCCATTGTGGTAGTTACTGCATTAATTTACACTATTAGTTAATATAATATGTTATTAGGGTATTAATACATTGTAAGACATTTAACTAAAAAATAAAAATAAAAAATAACATCATAATAATAATTTATTACTTAGTCTACAAATAATATATAATGTTAATTTGTTGCTGATGCATTAATTATTATTATATGGTTTAGTTCTTCATGACAGTTATACATTAACATTTAGTGCTTAAAAGCATCACAAAACAATACTTAAAACTGCACATTTAAATTAAACTTAATTGGATATTACAAAATGGATTTTAAAATGTGAAATTAAGTGTTAGACACCACATGAAAGCTGAATAAATAAGCTTTTCATCCTAAGTATGGTTTGTTAGGATAGGACAATATTTGTCTGAGATACAACTATTTGAAAATCTGGAATCTGAGGGTGCAAAAAAAATCAAAATATTGAGAAAAATCGCCTTTAAAGTTGTCCAAATAAAGTTCTTAACAATGCACACATTACTAATCAAAAATTACATTTTGATATATTTACAGTAGGAAATTTACAAAATATCTTCATGGAACATGATCTTTACTTAATTTCCATCACAATTTTGACCCATACAATGTATTTTTGGCTATTGCTACAAATATACCCCAGCGACTTAAGACTGGTTTTGTGGTCCAGGGTCACATATATGATCTGCAAGTATACTTTTTTAAAGAGCATACTTTTAAGATGTGAAGCATACTAAATGTGCACATTCAATACAATTAAGCACACTTCATTTTCAAAAGGGTTTCCATGATTAAAGAGAATCAGAATTAGAAAGTGCTTTATTGCCAAGTATGCTTGCGCACACAGAGACAACAACAACAACACCACACAAACAATGAACGAACGAACAAGGGCAATAGGTCCTTGTACACTCAGGGTATCTTCCGTCCATTCGTTTTTTGATTTAATATTAGAAGAAGAAACATGAGAAAAGGGCTCCTTTATCTTTTTTTTTCTTTTTTTTTCCAGAAAAACGAAAAACAAGAATTCAGCCTGATTTTTCGTTTTTCGTTCAGGGGTGGAAAAATGAATAAACAGTTTGAATATTCGATTTCTACAAGTGGGCGGGACGAAACGCCCCTTTCTGCTGATTGGTCAGCCGAAGATCAACGGATTGAATGGATAATTAACGCGTTTATTGCAACTACATTTAAACTTTTCTCATTTATTATTGAAAGAAGAAACCTGAGAAAACGGCTTTTTTTTTTTTTTTTTTTCCAGAAAAACGAAAAACAAGAATTCTGCTTAATTTTTCGTTTTTCGTTCAGGGGTGGAAAAATGAATAAACAGCTTGAATATTCGATTTCTACACGTGGGCGGAATGAAATGCCCCTTTCTGCTGATTGGTCAGCCGAAGATCAAACCATGCCCCCATCAGTTCTTCCGCAGTTTCGCGCAAAATAATAGTGTTTATTGCAACTACATTTAATCTTTTTCTAATCAAACAACCACACTAACGAATAGCTCAACACAACCCGTACAGGGGCAGAGCTTTCTTCTGTGTGCTATTCTCAAAGTGCCAGGGGGTGGTTTTTTTGTTGTTGTTGTTGTTGTTGTTGTTTTAAATCATGAAACATGCTGTGATTTATTCCAAACTAACTTATATAATGCATTTAACGTCAAATAATCTTAATGTAGACTGTTAAAAGTAGACGCGTCAGCTGTGTTATGGTTCATGTTTGTGGCTTACGCCAGAAAAAATGTTCAAGGAGACGAAAGCAGCACATTCTATTGTTTTCTATATTTTTCAAAGGGATAAATTCTGCAGTCATTTTGATTTTACACAAATAAAAGACATTTTTTCATTTCGAATTATGTCCTGCTCTTATCTGTATTACTGTAAATGACAGAGTATTAAGTTGTTTCCGCTGCTGAGCAAAGAAATCAAGTGATGGCGTGGGCGCCTCGCGCGCTCACACAATCAGAGCACTGTTTATTATCAAAGTAGCCAAACATATTTCAAGTTATTAAGCTTAATTAAATGTGTCTGTTGTATGATAGCCTAAAGCTAAAGGAAGCCCTGTCTATAGGCTCTGCCCCGGTACGGGTTGTGTCGAGCTATTCATTAGTGTGGTTGTTTGATGAGAAAACGGTGTAGTTGCAATAAACACGCTAATTATCCGTTCAACTGCAGCAGCGGAGGACAATTATTTGCGCGAAACTGCGGAAAAACTGACGGGGCATGGTTTGCTCTTTCTGCTGACCAATCAGCAGAAAGGGGCGTTTCGTTCTGCCCACGTGTAGAAATTGAATATTCAAGCTATTTATTCATTTTTCCACCCCTAAACGAAAAACGAAAAAGCAAGCAGAATTCTTTTTTTTCGTTTTCCTGGAAAAAATGAAAAAAGGAAAAAGGAGCCATTTTCTCATGTTTCTTCTTTCAATATTAATTCAAAAAATGAATGGAGGAATGATACACAGATTAAAGACTTGCGTTGAATTCATACTAAAACATAATGTACGGACAAATTCTGCGTATGCACAAAAAAAATAAAAATAAAAATAAAATCAGATGTATGAAACTACGCAAAAATCCCACGCAAAACCCCATGCATATTGTCTTTTTACAATTACATCCCAATTAACCTGAAATTGAGCGCACATGCACGAGCACAAAACCCCAACCGGTCTCCTCCCCCAAATCAATACATTTTATTAGGGTGATGAGTGCATTTTGCCAAAAGCAAGCAGCAAGAAAATAGCAAAAAAAAAAAAAAAGAAAAAAAAAACGTGTTCTCTTCGGATTCTGCCATTGGCCATAAGGCCAACGCTGCCATTGCTATAGACAAAGGGTTGTACAAATTTGCACATGCTTTTATATGTTCTAACTTAATTGCATAATTGAGAACATTCCCATAAGGCTCGTGTGCCAATAGTATGTTAATTAGCCTATTTTATCAATTACAAATGAATAGCAATGTTTTTCTCAGGTGGTTTTGCGATAGACTTGTAGAATACTTCATAGTGTAATGTTTGCAAATTCACTTCATTGCCTGTAAGAGTCGTCAACGGACAAAAAACACGAGAAATGTACGTACGCCAGACATGACTCACGTTAATTTCAGTTAGTAAATCCGACCGTGAGCGTAAAAACTGGTGTAAGCAAAGTTTTGTGCGTATGTAGCGTTGATACATGAGGCCCCTGGTGTTTAACGCGTAGGTCAAAGCGGCTCCTCTGATTGAGAGTAAATTTAGTGAACTCTGTTTTTGAATGTGTTGTGAGTTTAGCGCGCGTCTGGGAACGCAACGGCCACCAGTTACGTTTTATTTTCACATAGTATAATTTTCAACATTTTAATGGGCAAATTTTTACAGTATTTCACTAGATTTGTTATTAAACTTGTTTGTAAACCTGTTTTCATTGAAGCTTGAGTTTTCCGCCAAAATAAAAGCTAATCTGGAGTTTCCGATAAAATAAAAGCTCATAGGTTTATCTCTTGCAAGCAAGTACTAAAATTAACAGACGCTCACAAAGAAAAATACTGTACAGGCAGAGGAAGTTCATTGTTTATTGGAAGAAAAATATAAATATTGTAGTGGGGTACATAAATGTATTTCTAAAGGGAACTGACCTCAGACAAGTTTTGATAGCATTTTCCCCCTCTTTTTCCACCTGCTGTCAGAGATTGAAATTCAGCCTGTCGGCTCCTTTTGTTTTATGCAGGTTTTAGCATATAATTTCACAAATCTAAAGTCAGACCATTCTGTTTTTGCTTCACCAGCTTTTTTCTTTGTTTTGTTTGCACACTAAACCTGTGTTGGAGTGCTTAATTTTGAACCCTCAGAGTGCACATGATAGATTAATTTAACTTAATCTTCCAGGGGGGCCATGCCCCCAGAGCCACCTACAGGAAAGGAGGTCTACCCAGCACAGTCTCACAAAATTCTGTGGGAAACACTTATCGTTCACTAAAAATAAAATAAAATAAAATAAAATAAAAAAAAAATAAAAAAATAAAATGAAATATTCATTCAAATTAATTAAACATTTTAAAATACTGCAGCAATTAGTATTTTGTCAGGGGGGTTGGGGGGGGGATACAAGTCTGTACATTCTTTTGGAAACTTCTTGCAGGGCCTGTGCAATAGTACGGATTGAACTATAGAAACACTTCTGCTTTCAACAACACTGCATTGTTCATTCAAACACATTGGGCCCTATTTTAACAAACTAAGCACATGGTCTAAAACACATAGCGCAGGTGCACTTAGGGCATGTCCAAAGCCAGTTGCGCTCGTGCCATGGTTGATTCACTATTTACACACCAGAACTTGCTGGAACAAAGACTGAACGCTTCTCCAGAGAGCAGGGCCGGCGCTAACTATATTTTTTTATAGTATATATAAAAAAAAAAAAAAAAGAAATTCAGCAGTATACTACTGTAATTCATTCATTTTAATATAGATTTCATTACATGTTATAATTCTTATACTGAATTCATTTTATTTTTACTCTACATAGGTAATACTGGCATTCAATTAAAACAGACACAAAAATTACAAAATATCAAATTCTTTATTTAAAACACTGCATGTATAACACTTAAAAATACAGTCTTCCACTGCTGGAACAGTGCACCATTTCTCCTGTCTTAGGAAGTTTTGCAGTGCATTATGTTGTATCCTCTGGATTTATCTTCGTGCATAATCTTTAGGCAACAGAAACATAATGGGAAAAAAGACAAGCAGCCAAAGAATACAAAGCCATCTCCAAAACCCAGTTGCTGCTCCAAAACGTGGGCACCACCTTTGCTCACCATCCATTTTGTTATTGTCAGGACTGTCTTCTCTGAAAAACAAGAAGTAGAAATGGCACACCTTTAAAAGGAAACCCCACATAGAATACACAAACATCAACCATAGTTGTTCTCTTACCATGAACTATCAGTATCTGACGTCACAGAAAATTCCCATGATGCAATGGTTATTACAGTTATTTACTGTAAAGGGAATTTGCAGTATTGTACTTGGTGATATACAGTTAATAACTGTAGAAATTACAGAAATGTCTAACAGTGTAGACCAGGTTTCAGTTGGTCAATGACACAGTCTATTTTAGTTGCCTTAAAATAGCAATGCGCCAACAATGGCGCCATTTGGTGAAATATTAACATTTTTTTTTTTTTTTTTTTGGACAAAGATAAACTTCCTGACCAGAAAAGGACCATGATGTTACCTATAGCAAAGGTCTTTCTGGTTGTGGCATTTTTTGACGTGACTGCTGTATTCACCACAGTCTTCACCGCCACTCCACATAAGGGTGAGATAAACAAGTCACACACACACCAAGATTGAAAAACAGTAATATAATGATTGAATGTATATGTGCCTACCTACTGAAAAAACTACCTACCGATCTATCTCACAATCTACAAAGTATACAGTTTTGTTCTATGTACACACTAAATGCAGAAATCAATAAACTGCTGTGTGAGCATGTTGCTGCTTTGTTTCCTGACAGGACACAATTCTAGGATTCAGAAATGTGTTGACGCGGATTCTGTGAATCAGCTCAGAGAAGCCGCCCAGAAGGCATTAGATGCCATTGGTTCTACACACGTACTATCTGCTTCTGATAATAAAGCAAACCGGGGCCAGCATGTCTTCAACAATGGGCTCCTTGGGTTCCACCGCAGTGTTCTGCAGGAGCTGCTGAAAGAGGTGGGGGGCTACGATGAGCAGCTGGACAATTTGATGCAGGATCTCATTATGCCCCTCAACCAAACTCAACAACATGCAATTAGCACAATGGTGGCCTACTTCGGGTAAGTGTATGTGTGTGCGCAGGCAGGATGAGTGCTACAGTGTGTAGACCAGAAGTGCCCAATATTTTCACAGGGCCTGTGATAATGACCCAAGCAGCCACAAGAAGGGTCACAACCACTGTTTATTTAGAGCAGATGTGCAAAATGTGCAAATAACTAACTAGAAGAGAAATGTGAGGACTTAGAGAGCCAATCAGGAGAGTCAAACATCCGCATCTGACAAACAGGGGGCCAAAGGAGATACGACTATGACAGAATTTTAACAACTTGTTAAAAAAAACCTTCTTGAACTCCCTGCTGACCGAGATTTAGATAAAAGAATGGCACATAAAGTTTATATCACCATACCCAGTGTTGCTCAAAGTTTCTCTGGAAACTGGTAAGAAGACCTTTCACTCTGCATGGGAAGCTGCAAGCTCGGACAAGGACAGACCAGAGGCAGGCGCCCCATGCGTGCAGTAATGAGGGACATGAGAGTGTTGACTACGCAGACCAGTTGTGTTTACCTCTTTAGGTAAATAACGTGTGTAAGATACACACTATATGCTGATATTTAGAAGCTGAAATTAATGGTATGACTCCATCTAAATAGGGAGGGAAAATTACCCTTTTTCTTGTTTTTATAAGTAGGAGGTTCAGCTGTTAGAAAAATGAAGCCCAAAACATTTTTGTTTATCTGTACATTTATTTTTGCTATACAATGAGATAAATTATTCATAAAATGTTCAGTTTGGTCAATGAAAGGGCTTAAGGTCAGCTACTTCAACTGTGTTTTATCCCCACTAGACAGAAATCCTTTTTAGCATAAACCCCTCTCATGAGTAAGGCCTTGGAGAATAACTGTGTGGAACTAGGAATGATTGATATCTGGAGACACCTTGAATCCAACTTTAAATATTACCTAGATAATGATAATGATAATAATAATAATGATAATGATAATAATACATTTTATTTAGTATTGTTCCTTTAAAAGAGTACTTTCTCAAAGCTCTTTACAACACAAGCAAACACAACAATCTAAAGTAATACACAAAAATACAGAATAACAATCAGTTAAAAGCAAGACTAAAGTAAAACATTTTAAGATGAGATTTAAAAATTCCCAGATGTCAGCCGGGATAGAATTCCACAATTTGGGGGTGTAAGATGAAAATGCCCGATCACCTCCAGAACACAGCCGTATTTGACTAAAAGGTCAATCTGAGAAGATCACAAATTGAGACTAGGTGTATAGGGGATTAAAAGCTTAGCCAAGTACTGAGGAGCTAGACCATGCAGTGCCTTGTACGTTAACATAAGAACTTTAAAATCAATACAGAATCTAACCAGGAGCAAGTGCAACAATTCCAAAACAGGAGCAATATGATCAACAAACCTGGCCCCAGACAGAATTCTGGCTGCTGAATTTTGTAAATGTTGAAGTTTGTTATTACAAGATTTAGTAACTCCAATAAGAAGAGCGTTACTATAGTCTAGATGACAAAAGACAAAATACGAAAATTGTTTAAATTGTTCACATCTGTATTTTGCTTTTTTAGAACAGGGGTGATAGCAGCAGTTTAAAGTGCTGCTGGCACAACACCGATTGACAATGAATCATTTAAGATTGAAAAAAACTGTAGAGCACAAAACGCCAAAACAGATTTAAATAAACAATTTAAATCAGGGGGTTTGTACTTCGATTCCATTTTTATTACTCCCAGGGGGCTTTAATTCGCTCTCTCCGATTCTCTCTCTCTTACTTAATAGGTTTGAACTGTCGTGGCAAGAGAGAGATGGATGCAGGCTATCCCACCGATGGACATACACGCCACCATGTGGTTATCTCTGTCTGGAGAGAGACTAGACTTAAAACTCACACAGCTTTTTTTCATTCAGACATTAAAGATAAAAACTCAGCTGTACCATCAGTCAGACTCTCATTGGATGGACATGTTCCTGTGAAAACTATTTTTTCTTCATGGCATCAGACATACTGAGAGGAGGTAGACTAAAGTGCTGGTGTCCCGTAGCTGAGACAGCTTCTCCCTCCCGTTTGCGCATTCGTCCCATACTGGACATTCTTTTGAACTGAACTGAAATGATTTCCGAACAGTCACATTATCGCTGAATGCGGAATATTTTAAAGTTATCTAAACGAGTCATGTTGCATTGTCTATGTTTTGCCATTTAAGAACTCGATTTATTTCAAATCATATGCCGTAATTCAGAATATTCTTATTATTAAATACATCATTGGGGGGGGCAAATGCTTAAGTGTCTTAAGTGTCAATCAAGACGAGAAATCCCACTGCGAGCCGATGTCAGACCCGCTGAAATTTGGAGCAGTTAGCCAAGCCTCCACAGACAGCACGCATCCTGAGCAAGACCCGGTTCACAGACCAAAAATGTCTGCAAACTTTACTGAGGTCGGGCCATTTCAACCAATAATTTCATTTCCATCATCTGACGGAAGAAAGTTCAGAAAAGAATGGTATGCGATTTATGAATGGCTTGAATATAGTCCCGCCCTTGATCATGCTTTTTGTTTCACATGTCGTGCATTTGGTGAGCTCAAGACGGACACATTTCAAGTGACTGGATTTGGCAACTGGAGAAAAGCCACTGAAAAAATTTAATGAACATCAGAAAAGCAGCATGCACATTTCTGCAGGGTTAAAAATGAAAGGCTATCAACAGACACGTAAAACAGGAAGCGTCGCCACTCAAATCAGCAGTGAACATGCAAAGAGAGTGGATGAAAACAGAGAATATCTGAAAAAAATATGCAAGACTTTGCTCTTTTGTTGTCGTTCTTGTATTGCTCTTCGAGGTCACGATGAAACCGAAGAATCTCAAAATAGTGGAAATTTCTTAGAGCTGATGGATTTAAGGGCCAATGACAGCCAACTAATTGACCGGCTATTCAAAAAGAGAGAAAGATCATTTAATTATGTCCACAGCACGCACCAGAATGAGTTGATTAATATTATGGCTGGTCAGGTTAAGAGTGACATCATACAGAAAGTGCTTGAAGCCGGAATTTTTGCCCTTATTGTGGATGAAACGCAAGACATAAGTAGGCATGAGCAAGTTGCAGTGGTTTTAAGATATGTTGACGGAGGCCTCGCTGTCCATGAATCATTCATTGGATTTTATCGGACTGACAGAACAGATGGTAAATCTCTGGCCATTCTTTTAAAGAATGTACTGACAAGGCTTAATCTTGATATCAGCAATTTGAGAGCACAGTGTTACGATGGTGCAGCGAGTATGTGAGGGGCTTACCGTGGTGTAGCTACACGGATATTAGGCGAAAATACACTGGCGATGTATGTACATTGCCACTCGCATATCCTCAACCTCTGTATCGTGGATGTCTGTCGCACCCATACAGCTGTGAGACACATGATGACCAATGTTCAATCACTCTATAACTTCATCGAGGGGTCAGCAAAACGACATGCTGTTTTTAAGTCTTTGCGAGAACGAAACAGCGATTTTTCTGGTAAATCTACCACACTGAAACATCTTGGCTCTCAAGGCCATACTTGACACTCTAAGTGAAATTTCAGAAAAAGATGTGCGAATTGGCAGACAGGCAAATAGTCTGCTGACATCAGTCACCGATTTTCACTTTCTGTTCCCTTGCATCTTGATGCGTCGAGTTCTCATGCAGTGCAATGTACTGTCCAAAGCACTACAGTCATCCACCTTACATTTATGCCAGTGTAAAAAATCTAGTGTCGGCCACAATCTCTGCTCTTTTAGCGATGAAAACCGATCGCCACTTTCAGCAGCTCTGGGAGTTTACAGTCGAATTGTGTGATTAAAAACAACTACCGCGGCCCTCAACGTCCATGGAGGAGAACAAACAAAACAACGATGCCTGGACTGAATGCAGACTCAGCACAGGACCATTACAAGGACTTGCATTTCAGTGTACTGGACAACACTGTTAATGAGATTCGTGAACGATTTCAGGAAAATGACATGAACACTTTAATTGCTTTTAACAACATCCTCAGCACTAGTACATGCACCGAAGAGGACCTGACATTTATGTGTCATCACTATGGATTTCCAGAAGAGTAGACGAGTGCAGAACTTTCATTTTTCAACGCTATGTCAACAGGACAAACAAGTTTTGGTGAACGATTGTCACTGTTCAAAGAGTCAAAGCTAGTCCACAGTCTTGTCAACGTTGGCAATCTCTTTAAGCTCTTCTTAACTGTGCCGATGAACAGCGCATCGTGCGAAAGAAATTTTTCTTGCTTGCGCCGAATAAATGAGAAACATTTGCCAGGAAAGACTCTCAGACATTGCAGTACTTAACATTGAACGGACCATTCACGTAGATTGAATCCAGCCGGCAGAGTTCTTCTCGGTTCACCGCATGGACAGGACACGGGACTCGGGGAAGTCAAGGGGAGGTGGCGTGTGTTTAATGGTGAACAACAGCTGGTGCAACAGCGCAAGCGTTGTTCCTCTTGCACGCTCCTGCACACCCAACCTAGAACTACTGACCATCATGTGTCGTCCTTTTTATCTACCTCGGGAGTTTACATCGGTCATAATCAGCGCCGTTTATATTCCACCACAAGCAGACACGGACACTGCCTTATGCGAGCTGCATGAAGCACTCACACAGCACCAAGCTCAGCACCGGGACGCTGCGCTCATTGTGGCGGGGGACTTTAACAGTGCCAACCTCAAACGCGCAGCACCGAACTTTTATCAACACATCACCTGCCCCACCAGGGGCGATAGGACACTGGACCACTGCTACACTACAGTCAAGGACGCCTACAAAGCACAATCTCGTCCACCGTTTGGGAAATCTGACCACGCCGCCATCTTCCTCATGCCAAAATACAAACAAAGGCTAAAACGGGAAGTTCCGGTTCAGAGGGAGGTCACGCGCTGGACGGACCAATCGGTGGCCGCGTTACAGGACGCACTTGATGACGCTGACTGGGACATGTTCCGGAACAGCTCCGATGACGTCAACGTGTTTACGGAAGCAGTTGTGGGATTCATTGGGAAACTAGCGGATGATACCGCACTGAAAACTACTATCAGAACGTTTCCCAACCAGAAGCCGTGGGTGGATAAAACCATCCGCGACGCTCTGAGATCTCGCACCGCCGCCTACAACGCGGGACTTGCGTCGGGGGACATGGTCCCGTACAAGGCAGCATCATATAACGTGCGGAAGGCGGTGAAAGAGGCGAAGCAGCGCTACGGGAGGAAACTAGAGTCACAACTCCAACAGAACAACTCTAGGAGCCTGTGGCAGGGACTAAGGACAATAACGGACTATAAAGCACCAACATCCGGTATGATGAACGCGGACGTGACTCTGGCAGACGAGCTAAACACTTTCTACGCTCGCTTCGAGGCTGCAGCCAAAGACGCTAAGGATGCTAATGCTAGCGGCGCTAACGGCTGCAGACATGAAGACACTGCCAGCACCGGAAACACGTTCATCATCTCCGAGCATGACGTGAGGAGAGCCTTCAAGAGAGTGAACACCAGGAAAGCAGCAGGACCAGACGACATCTCAGGTCGTATTCTCAGAGCCTGCGCAGACCAGCTAGCACCTGTGTTCACAGAGATATTCAACCTCTCTTTATCTCAGTCGGTGATCCCCACATGCTTCAAAGAATCCATCATTGTTCCTGTCCCAAAGAAACCTCATCCTGCTTCCCTTAATGACTATCGCCCTGTAGCCCTCACCTCAGTAGTGATGAAGTGCTTTGAGCGACTGGTCAAAGACTTCATCATTTCTTCTCTACCAGACACACTTGACCCACTACAGTTTGCTTACCGTCCAAACCGCTCTACAGATGATGCCATCTCTCATCTCCTCCACACATCACTCACTCACCTGGACACTAGAGGGGGGAATTATGTTAAAATGCTCTTCATCGACTACAGCTCAGCATTTAATACCATAATTCCCTCCACACTCACCACCAAGCTGGAACATCTGGGTCTCAGCTCATCTCTGTGTCAATGGATCTGTAACTTCCTAACTGGCAGACCACAGGCAGTAAGGATGGGCGGACACCTCTCAGCCTCCCTCACTCTCAGCACTGGAGCCCCCCAGGGTTGTGTTCTGAGCCCCCTGCTGTACTCTTTGTACACATATGACTGTGTGGCCACTACTAGCTCCACCACCATCATTAAGTTTGCTGACGACACCGTCGTGGTGGGCCTGATCTCTGATAACAACGAGACGGCCTACCTGAAGGAAATTAGAAATCTGGAGAACTGGTGCCAGAGGAATAACCTCCTTCTAAACGTCAGCAAAACAAAGGAGCTGATAGTGGACTTCAGCACTAAGCAGGAGAGGAACTACCAGACACCCATAATCCACGAGAGCCCAGTGGAGAGAGTGAACAGCTTCAAATACCTCGGTGTTCACATCACGCAGGACTTGTCATGGTCCTGGCACATCAACACCGTGGTGAAAAAGGCCCGACAGCGTCTCTACCACCTCAGACGCTTGAGAGACTTCAGACTGCCCTCCAAGGTGCTCAGGAACTTTTACTCCTGCACCATAGAGAGCATCCTGACGGGAAATATCTTAACCTGGTTCGGGAACAGCACCATGCAGGACAGACGAGCCCTACAGAGGGTGGTGCGATCAGCTGAGCGCACCATCCACACAGAGCTCCCTGACCTGCACTCGATCTACAGCAGACGGTGCTGGACCAAGGCCAGGAAGATTGTGAAGGACCTCAGCCATCCCAACAATGGACTGTTCTCTCTGATGAGGTCAGGAAAGCGATTCCGCTCCCTGAAGGCCAACACAGAGAGACTGAGGAGGAGCTTCTTCCCACAGGCGATACGGCCTCTCAACCAGTACATCACACAGTACTGATCCGTTTTGCACATCCACACACATTTGCACTACCCATTTGCAGTTGGGAGAAGCCTGCGCGGGGATAAATGAGTGGAATTTACATACCATTTATCCCCTGTATGCCTCCTACCCACTTCCACTTATACTGCACTGCACAGAACTTCTTAACTTTTTATTTATTTATTTATTTATATAATTCATCTATTTTCCTTTTATTCTGTTTCATTTTTATTGCTAGCTTACTTTTTTAAATTATATTATATTATTATATTTATATACTGTACTTATTTTTCATATTCAACTTCTATTTTGCCGTTTTACTTTTACTTAAATTGTTTTACTTAACTGTTTCTTAATGTGTCAATTTGTTGGGGCAGTCGTGCAATACATTTCACTTCATGTCGTACCGTGTATGTATGTGAATGTGACAAATAAAATTTGAATTTGAATTTGAATTTGGATAAGACCGTTAATCGCTTTGATGCCGCGCCTGGTGGAAGACGTTTAGCGCTTCACTAAGGTAGGATGTTGTTTTGATACCTACTCGTTGAAATGTATAGGTACAACAAGACACTCAGTTTTTGTGCAGATGTTTTCTTGCCCCCCCGAGTCAAGAGTCAAATGTCGCCCATGGTAAACAGTATGGAAGAAAACTAATTGCAAATGTTATGAAACAAAAAAAAAAAATGTTGAATTGCACTAACTGAAAAAATAATGCATTGAATTGACAGTGCTTGCATTTTAATGCCTTGTATTTTTACAGCTTGTATTTTTTTATCCTAAAATTCAACATATTTGTTTAAGCTGTGAATATTTCAGTTCAAAATATTTCACACACATTTTCATAATTAAAAGTTCAAAAATTCATATTCACCTTCCAGAATTCACTTCTCAAATATTCAGTCTATTTAAAAATACAATGTCCAATATTCAACAGGCAAATTTGTGTCCTTTTTTTTTACTTTCCAAATTCACTTCCACAAATTCAGTAGTACAAGTCTGTCGGAAAATTTGGCATTTCACCTCCGGGAGCTGCAGGAATAGCAGTAGAGCAGTGATGCAGGATCTCCAGCTGCTGCCAGTCGCTCACCAGCAGGTGGTGCAAGCGGCTCTTGATGAAGGCCAAAGTGACCAGCACAAGTCATTTGCTGCGTCCGAAAGCTCTAAAATGCTGCCTTCGGATGCAGCATTCCAAGGCAGGAAGGCATCAAGGCACGTCCGAATTCTAATTCTGCTTCACTTCCTGTCTCCGGAGGTACCTTCTTCTGATGGAATTTTGAAGGCAGCATAGATGTATCCTTCGCTGCCTTCGATTTCCCACAATCCTGTGCATGTGCGTCATACAGGCTATATAAATAAAGATATTCTCAGTGCTTTTATTTATTTAAGCAAAAAATAGCTGCCATTCTCAGTCTCTTCTCCGACGCACAGACCTTCGGTGGGTAATGACATTGAGGTCTTCATGTATTATTAAAGCATTTATATATAACTGTATAAGATCGTTTTTCTACAAATTCTACAACTTAACCGTTAGGTAACCTAGCAACGGCGTCACGTTCTGCTGCCTCTGAAGTCTGTCCGAAACTGTTTCTAGAGTTTCCTTCACAGCCATCGAAGTCACTGCCTGATAAGGCAGCGAGGCAGCAAGTCAGCTGACTAGGCTTTCGGATGCAGCCATTTATTCACAAAAACTGATTTGCAGAAATGGTGCAAGCACTAAGTTATGATCATCAAGGCCTGTATCAATATGTGGAAAAGCTGATACATTTAATTCAGCATCTTCAAGCAGCTTTCTCTACCGCAAAGGAGTGATAAATCCCTTATATATATATATATATATATATATATATATATATATATATATATATATATATATATATATCCTATATATATATGATATATCCTTTTCACTGGTGTCACATAGACTGCTGTGAAAAAGAGCTGTCAGCTCAGGTGATCACGCATGTTCGAAGCGCGCGCACAGACAGACTTAATAAGAACGGTGGTCTCAAAACAGTTTGAAATCCACCCTACCTGGCGTTCGAAAGCAGCATTTGTCCGCTTTTAAGAACTATTTATGTTAGATAATTTAAAAACTCAGTATTTTGCCATTCAAACACAGTTATTATTATAAATTGAGTGGAAATTCAATTTTCCCTCAGGTGAAAAAATGGCGGCTAGACAGCCACACAACGCATCAGTAAAGCATAAAATAAATAATAACTGAGAATCCTACTTCATTAATATCAGGAAAAAAAAACAAAACTACATCTTACCGTCAACAAAAATGACATGCTTTAAGCTTTACAGACATTTTTTTAGCGATTACGCGGCCAGAAAAAAATACAACAGCATTATTTTTAAGGCTATATTATTTTGAAAACAATTTAAACAGTCAAAACAATGTTCTCAATACTTGAAACCATGAATAATAATATCTAATTTCTAGAAAATATGCATTTTACCTGCTTGTTTCCGGTCCGACTCCTCTGTGTGAACTGTTAAAAGTAGTAACAGGCCGTGCTTAGAAGAGACTGTATCCTTGCGCCAGAGCGGGAATTCCTTTTGTTCGAATTTATAAAATCTTTAGTTATACATTTAAACAAACCCTTGTTTTCAGCCAAGAACAATGACATGTGATATTATGATATAATATGATATTATGTGAAAAAAAAAAATCTAAAAAAAAAATCGAATGGAACAGGACTACTTGGTCAAGCGGAAGGTGCATTGTCAGATCATTTGTAACGTTAGGTCCCATGTAAGAACGAATCTAGAGTTTGAAAAAAAAAAGTCTGGAGTTTGTGATTTTTCCCTGCTGAAATATGTATATATGTATGTATGTATATGTATGTATAATATTATATATTATATATATTATAAAATATATTAGTAAAAGAAAAATGCATTTTGATAAATCCATAGGCAGGGGTAATATTGTAACATTGATAATTCACACATTTTCATTTAAACAGTAATTGTGTGTCAAATCAACCAAATTTCAAAAACTTCCCCAGCTCATTTATTTTTTCTGTCAAAAGATGGACATGTATAATGTTGAAAGCCAAAATATTAAATGTCATTGATGAATATTTACTGAGTAATCCACTATTTTGTAGAGGGAGGCAATTTTATCTTTAGATTCAGAGTCAAGTTACAGGGGGTATACATGACTTCAGAAAGATTGCATCATTATCTTATTTTTACACAGAGATTGGTAGTTCTATTAGTAAAATCTGTTGACTTTATTAATCTTTGTTGCATGTGCCAATGGTAACCATTCAAAAATGGGAAACAGCGCTTTTAAGGTTTTTCTCCAAAGTTTGCATGCCTGTAACCCAAGAAGTATTAAAGATATTTGAATGCCTTTTTAGATATTGGGTCTTAACAAACTACCATTGTGGCATCTTTTTAATGCCCTATGAGATTCGGTTCCAGAGATATTGGAATTTCAATATGGCTCCAGGAGTAAATAGTTAAAATTTACACATTTCAGTGGTCAAAAACCAAATGTCAGTTTGCAAAAATATAATATTTCATTTATTTTAAAGAGGAATGTCTGAAGAACAATTAATATTAAAACTAGAGATGTATCTCATTCCTTTCAGTCAAGACAACTGTAGCTTCCATGTTAGACCCATTTAAATTCTGGAATTTGTATTCGTCCTTGCTAAAATGTGAAGGCTACAGTAAAAAAAAAACAAATACATTTTGATAAGCAGGTTAACATTGTAATACTGAAAATAAAAAAAAGAAACATCACAATAGACAATAATGCATTTTTCATTTAAAAAGTAGTTATATTGATCAGATCAATAAAATCTATATTCTTTGTTAAAAAGTGACTATTAACCAAAAAAAGCTATGATGTATTTAAGTGTGAAAGAATTTTTCCCACATAGATCCCATGAAGGTCTCATATGTTCAAACCTATATGGGACCCACATTGTAAAACACACATGGGACCCACATAATTTTGCCCATTTTCAGCCCATGCCCACATAGATCCCATGAAGGTCCTATATGTTCAAACCTATATGGGACCCACATTGTGAAACACACATGGGACCCATATAAATTGCCCATTTTCAGCCTATGCCCACATAGATCCCATGAAGGTCCTATATGTTCAAACCTATATGGGACCCACATTGTGAAACACACATGGGACCCATATAAATTGCCCATTTTCAGCCTATGCCCACATAGATCCCATGAAGGTCCTATATGTTCAAACCTATATGGGACCCACATTGTAAAACACACATGGGACCCACATAAATTGCCCATTTTCAGCCTATGCCCACATAGATCCCATGAAGGTCCTATATGTTCAAACCTATATGGGACCCACATTGTGAAACACACATGGGACCCATATAAATTGCCCATATTCAGCCCATGCCCACATGGAACCCATGCTGCCCAGGTATAACCCATATGGGGCCCACATATCAATGTTGGCCCCTACATAGTTTGTTGTTGTTCTGACCCTGCCTGTTTGACCATGTATTTGTCTCGTCCTCTCAATAAAAGCTTGCGCATGGATCCGCATGCCTCTCGTCTCCCTCACAACGTTACAGTTATTGTGACTAATTTGCAGAGATACATCAGACGAACATTTATTCTGCATGATGGGACAGCCAGTAAAGACAGGTTGAGTTGAAAAGTGGCTTTTCAGGGCCGCCCACGTACAAATATTAAAGCATAAGCTCTCTTTTTACCCATGAACAAAAAATAGGAAAAATCTGGCTTAATTTTTTTTTATCCATTTTTCAAACAGAACAAAATCATCATCATAATACAATCAAACCGTTTGTCATTTTTCTTTTATTTCTTTCTGTTAGTATTTCGATTTGCTGTTAAATGCTGTTAAATTTGCTGTTGCCATCCAAATAATATACCAAGTGCAGAGTCGATTATTCAGAAATAACAGTTTTGATCTGATCATCTTAAAAGAGTCATATCCTCTGGGTCTGAGTGCAATTATTGTAGACAGATTAATCTATACCGTTTATATTTATTAGTTTATATAATCTATAAACAAATAAATATACCGCTACAATTGAAAGCATTGCATTAAAATACTTAAAACAGTGTATTTCTATAACTTCAGCAACGTGCAGATCCTCCTTTATGTCAAGACTGTGGCGAAGGCAGCGTGGACAATCACTTAGCTTGCTCACATAATGTACGTATATCTTCTATAAGGGGAAAATCATATCGTTTTTATGACATAATACGTCGTTTTAACGAGAAAAGATTTTGTTATTACAATATAGCTGAGTGGGAAAAAAATATGTGTGTGGCAGCAATGCGTCACCGTACTGTAAGAATCACGTCTCGTGGTTTACTATGGTGCTTTGCCAGAAAGTGTCGCAAATGAAGAGAAACAGAAGTCAGAATTGCGAGATATAAAGTCGCAATTGCGAGAAAAAAAGTCAGGATTGCGAGATAAAAAGTCGCAATTGCAAGAAAAAAAGTCAGAATTGCGAGATAAAAAGTCGCTATATATATATATATATATATATATATATATATATAGACACACACACACACACACACACACACATATATATATATATATATATAATGTAGTGGCGGAAACGGGCTTCCATAAATATGACACAACAAGCTTTTGGGGAACATTTATTTATTCATCTTTCTGTTATCATTGATTTGCAATAAATTGCATATGTGAGCCATAAAAGCATGGGGGCGTATTACAGAAATTTTCTATCTTAGGTCTTAAGATATGTTAAGTTAGGAATGTTCACAAATTCTTATTATAGAAGTAAATCTAAACCTGATTTAGAATTCTTATCTTATTTTCCAAAATCTTATCTTGTGTCTAGTTTGGAAATGATAACTCGTTCCATCAGGTGCGATAATCAACTGTCATGTCTGTTACCAAACAACCAACTATGTCCAAGCTGCTGCTGTGAGGTAAACATAAGATTAAAATTTTGAAACAAAACCAGTGTGCTTTTAATTTCATTGCAACATTCTAAAGTTAAGATATTTCTGTAATATTCCCCCTGATGTGTAAATATGATATACTCAGCAAATACACATATGCATATATAAACAAATTGACATATGTGTGTGTGTGTGTTATTATATTTCATATACACACATACATATACAAGACGCAGGTGGTGGCGTAACGCAAATCCATGAATGAATATTCCTAAGTATTTGCTGATGTATTTAATCATATACCATATCGCCCTAATTTCATTAAAGGGGTCATCGGATGCCCATTTTCCACAAGTTGATATGATTCTTTAGGGTCTTAATGAAAAGTCTCTAATATACTTTAATTAAAATTTCTCAATGGTTTTGTAAAACAACACCCTTTTGCCCTGTCAAAATGAGCTCTGCAAAAATCATCTCATTCTGAGGGGTTGTTCCTTTAAATGCAAATGAGCTCTGCTCACCCCGCCCCTCTCTACTCTCTGTGGTAAGACGACCTTGTTTACTTTAGCTGCATTTAGCCACGTTTAGCCGCTAAACTTCCTAACTACCACGTTATAAGGAAAAGCGATCACAAAGATTTATAATAATAAAAAAAAAACCCTTACACTCACTTCTGCTGTAAGTGAAGCTGGATCATGAATGATTTGTGTGAACACAGACGGATATATGTAGATCAGGAGGCGCATTCCCTTCACAAACAAACGTAATCTACTGCATCTTCAGCAGCTCAGATGTCGGGAGTAAATGACGATCACTATGTTCATTATTACATCCAGCAACACAACACCTCAATCGCTCAATCTGAGATATTCTTGTCTAACTTACATCCCTGCTCCGACATCGAAACAAAGAAGGCAGACTGTGACAGCTGATCTGAGTTAAAACACTCATGTCAATCAACTATCTTTAAGGGATGAAGTGCAATAAGTTTGACTGGACAAATTTAACAAATACACAATTTCTTACAAATATCTGCTGAACAGTAAATCAGATGAGTTGCTTTATGAACAAGTGATCTCAACGAGTCATATCACAGATTAAATTACATTTCCAAAGGTGTTATTCATAGCATGAGCACTTACAAATTTGAGTGGATCGGAAATTATGAATCTGTAATACATAATAAATACAATGACAAAGCCAGATTCTGAAGGTGTTTATCTTCATTGAGCTGCCTTCGCCATTGTGTTGTTTCAAGCTGAAAAGCATAAAATTGCACTTCATTTTAGATCCGTTCTCCACTCCGGTCATGACAGCAGATATGGCAGTTTATGTCACAGCAAGCGTTCTCCATTCTAATGTGTTTTTAAATGTACAATATAAATTCTAAAATCTACCTCCACTATCACCCAGTCTAGTCTGTAGTGTACGTGTCCAAAAGTCCCAGAATGCCATTCATTGCTGACGTCACGTTCCCATATCTCTATTGAGATCTGTGAGAAACGTTTATTCTGGCTTCGACACATACAGCTATAAAATACATATTTTACATGAGGCAAAACACTTCTTACGTTTTCCTGTTAAAAGTGAACTCCACGTCAACACGCTATAGCAATTAAAATCTGTGAGAAACGTTTAGGCTTGTTTAGGCACGCACTGCATAACATTATAAATATCGTCATAAAGTAATATTATCTTATAAAACACATATTAAAAAAGGGGTAAAACACTTACTATCGGTGTTTTCCTTGATAAAACCGACTTCCCTGTCTGCTTCACATTGCTCCGCATTGCGAGTGAAGTTTAGCAGAATACAGCACATTAATATCGTTATAAATGATATGATATTACAAAACACATTTTGTGCGTAAGATTAAACGCTTTATTTTCTTGTTTCCCCTCCTCATATGCTCCGCATCGTGAGCAAAGAAATGGCATCTGTGAAAAATATTTCAGATGGGTGAGGCGCGCACACGAGCAAATGTCCCAGATGTGACTGATAAGGTTATAAGGCCATATTTACACCGGTCAGAGGGCGCTGTTTACACTAGCTAGTGTTATTCCTCTGAAATTCAATACCACAAGTTTAACTCTTTACTCTAAAAGTGAGTGGCACGCAGAGACTTGAGTCTGTGCTGGCTCCACAGTAGGAAATGGTGGGCCAGTTGTGACATGCGAAACAGCCAGCCGTTGAGATAGTTGAAAATGCGAATGCCCACTTCCCAGAGAGGGGCAAGGGCAGCCTCTGTGACCTTCGTAAAGACACGGGGCGACAGGGATAGAACCTTGTACTGATAAGCCTGACCTTCGAAGGCAAACAGCAGGAACGGCCTGTGTCTTGGAAGGATCGACACATGAAAGTATGCGTCTTTCAGATCTATTGCCACAAACCAGTCTTGAACCCCGACACACGTGAGAATGTGTTTGAGGGTTAACATTTTGAATGGGAGCTTGTGATGGGCACGATTCAAAACTCTCACATCTAGGATTGGTCTGAGCCCACCACCCTTCTTGGGTACAATGAAGTAGGGGCTGTAAGATGCCTTCTTCATTTCTTCAGGGGACATTCTCTATTGCATTTTTCAGCAAAAGAACTGCAATCTCCGCTCGGAAGACAGCAGCGTTCTCGCCTGAGGTGAGTAGAATGTCATGGTACTTGGGCGGGCATCTTGCGAATTGAAACGTATAGCTAAATTGAATGGTCCTGAGAAGCCAGCAAGAGGGTTTGGGGAGGTTCAGTCAATCTAGAAAGTGGTTGTTACCCAAAAACAATCATCCAGCCTAGAAGGCTCGGGGCGAGGTGGAGCAACCTTGGCTGGCCGGTTGAAGTGTGGCTCCGGTGCTGCAGTAACCTACTTCTCCCCAGCAGGAGCTTTGAACAAAAGATCCAGCATATACTGAGAAGAAATATCAAAATCATCACGAAGCTCGACTGGCAAGCACGAAGAGCGAGCAGTATGCGGGGAAGCACCCGGCGAGACGTCGCTCATCTCCTCCTGCTCTCACATTGCTGCGACCTCGTACCCGGAGGTAGAAGGACCGGAGCGGGAAGCAGTTAACAAAGAATGCAGCTCTCGATCGGTGCATGCTCAAGAGCATGTCCTCGCAAGCCTGAAATCTGCCCTCAGTAAATGTTGCGTAATATAATATAATAATATAATATATGAAATTAAATATAATATAATATATGAAATTAAATTTTGTAATATAAATGTTATTACATTAGTATATTATTATTATTATAATTATTACTTATTTCGCTTTTTAAAGGGAGAAAAACTACAAACTAAAACTACAAAACTTTTTCTCATCATATATTTATTTATTTATTTATTTATTCATTCAATCTCTTCCTACTTGTTTGTCACAGGCCAACTTTGGGCATCTCTGGTGTAGACACCTTTATGTGTACATTTATTAGGTCTGGACGATAAAACATTATCAAGAATTAACATGATATCATGGCCGCTACTTCAGGTACTGTTTTGATTTTATTAAATTGTGCTTCCCTTGGACTCCCTGGACTGTTTTTACAAACACTATGGTGTTGGATTATGCACTCACTCTCTTCTGGATAAACTTGCTGTATTGGTAAGCTTCCATCAGTATAGTTTATGTCGCTTGGTCCATTGCTTTAATACAGGACTAGCTTCTGCTTCATGGATTTTATTTTTTTGGTCTGGTTTAATGAATGAATCCACTAAATTAGGTGGGAATGTAGAAAAGCAGAGAGCAAGTGGAAGGAAGATGAACTAATTATATCTCTGAAATAATTGCTAAATCATGCCCATATGCCAAAACAATTTTTTTAACACAATTGATTCTGTTTTGAACCTTTCCTATCCTATCTTATTCCTATCTTATTCCTAAGTTGCTTGATTTTTTTGCTAATTAAGCTAAGGATATTACAACACAAATATTAGCCCCAGTTGTGTTTCATTATGTCCCAACAGTTCAAAAGATGCAAGTCATAAAAATGTCCTAAATGTTTTATTTCTGGTATTAGTTTAAGATACTTGTTCAATCTTATCTGTGGTGTGTTTGTCTCTCTGTAGGTCAGAAGAGTTCTATGTGGATTATAATGCTGATTTGTTTGGAGAGTTTGTGAAGGTGCTCCGAAAGGCACTTGTGGCATACCTCAAGGCTGATACATCTGTCAACCAAAATGAGAGGTACAGAATCCAGACGTATCGTAAGGATGTGCGGCGCATTGCTACTGAGATGGCAAACCATACCGTGTATGTGGATCCGATGGCCTGCAATTGCTGGATGCAGGAGAACCATGGAAATGTAACAGCTATAAAGCTGTACGATGAAGTCAAAGATGCATTGGAGGAAATGTTCTAGAACATACTGCAGGACTTCAAAATTGTGTCTGGCAAAATACAAGGCTTTCGTGAGAGAGGCAATTGGAACAGGTTAGACAGCTGGTTCCTGTTGTTTGCATTCATGTTCAAACAATAAATATAACTGTTAATGCATGAAACTCAATAAATAAATAAGCCCTAAAAAGGGAACCATTGACATACCCAAAATACCTTCTCAGGAATTCAGTGAAGCACTTTTTAATCCATTAAATCAATTTATAGCTGATGACTCTGGTTCTCTTTTCAACAGTGACTTGAAGTGAGTGTGGACTAAAACCTGTTCCAGAACCAGTCTTCCTAATCATACGCATCCTGTTTCTATCATCTAATGCTGTTCACACCTGAAGGACCTGTGGATCCTCAAATGCAACCTGTGCATGTTTTGCATCAGGAGAGCAACCATACATTGGTGTTGTCTTTTACTTTCTTTCTTATATATTCATTTATGCTTCATTCATTATTCATTTATGATCATTTGTGACCCAGGACCACAAAACCACTGAAAGCTTCCAACTGATGTATGATTTGTCAGGATAGGACAATATTGGCTAAGATACAACATTAAAAAAAAAAAAAAAAAAAAAAAAAAAAAAAAAACTCTGAAATCTGAGGGTGCAAAAAAAAAAAAAAAAAAAATTAATTAATAATAATAATAATAATAATAAAACATACAAATACTTTTAAAGTTGTCCAAATGAAGCACTTAGCAATGCATATTACTAATAAAATATTGAGTTTTGATATATGTACGGTAGGAAACTTACAAAATATCTTAACGTAACATGATCTTTACTCAATATCCTAATGTTTTTTTTTTTTTTTTTTTTTTTTTTTTTTTTTTGCCATAAAATAACAATTTATAATTTGGACCCATAGCATGTGTTTTTGGCTATTGCTACAAATATACCTGTGCTACTTATGACAGGTTTTGTGGTCCAGGGTCACATTTGCTTCAGTTGTAATCATATAATCGTTTATAATAAACATTTTAAACTATTTCTATGCCCATTTCATTTATTTATTTATTGATTAGTCATAAATATATATTATTATTTTTATATATAATTCTCTTACTTAAACTGTAAAATCTATCAATTATTTGTGATGAGATCTAGGAAAACCTGACACATGGTGAAATTTTACATTTTTTAGGTTTTGATACCCTTTCCAAAACTGTTTTTATTGTGTCCATAGCTTGAATCTAACAAAAGTTATGTCTGTCTTAAGCTGCCTGATAACTACGATTTTGAGAAAAATTGTTTTAAAGTGCCGATTTTCTCTTTGATACGTTAATCTGGCTCTAATTTACAGCCATTTGAAATATGCATTTTTGGGCTCTTCCAGGGGGTGCTACTGGGCCCCTGGGGGTAGAAGGGCAGTAAAACCTACATACATGTGTTCTCCTCATCATGAACAACAAACTGTGTTAGTTACATTTACATTGACAGTTTTCACAGTCCACCCTCTTCTATTCTTACATCATGCCTCATATATCTTTTGACAGGACACTGTGAGGCCTTCTGATGAAACAGAAACATTTGAAAGAAATGCTTTAATAATAATAATAATAATAATAATAACATATTATTTCTTAGATTTTGAGGTAAACATCAATAAATATAATGGATGAAACTGCAACAACTTGCCATTATCTATTCCCCATTGTTAAGCAGTAATCAAAGACAATTTATACACATCGTGATATTTCACTATTACTATTACACAAGGACAAATTCATGCAGTAAAAATCCCAATAATAAAATAATAATAATAATTAGCCAAAATCTGTGTAAATATGTCGTCCTCAACCCCTTGTCTTGCTCCTCACAGGCCGGGTATCAGTAATGTGCATGCTCTTGGTTTTAATGCAGTACAAGATGCACGTTGATCATTCCTGGTACATTCTCAGTTATCACTTAAGTGTTTGTAGCAATAAATATGGCGTTAAAATAAGCCTAAAACTTGCTAGTTAAGGTTGATTAGCTTATGTCAGCTACTTACATGTTCCAAACAAATTTCAGATTAAATTGCTACATTGTCAAACACACAGCCCCCATCATATATCAATATCACTTACGCCTACATCTTCAGGTGTCGCCGCCATTCCGTCCACTGTGCAGTGTTAACTGAATGACTGAACTCCGTCAGATACTTTGACTCCGTGCTTCCTGTAATGAGAGCTGTCAATCAAGGTACAAGGATGTCCCTGTGGGTGTGATTACGATGAAAGTGACTAATCATAAGAGAGTCAGTGCCCTCCTTGGTTTCCGCCCCCAAATTGTCAAAAGACATCTAGACTCGAGGGAGCAGAAATCAGCTGAGCGAGGAGAAATCCACTGCGCGAGCAAAACAGCACTCCGCGAGCAGGATTCCACTGTACAAGCAGAGTTAACCTATGAGAGTATGCCAGGCGCTCGCGCGCAGCTGCCTGTACACCTCTCGGTTGTTGAATTTGTGCGCGAGTACTTTTATCATGCCAGCTGAAGGTTCATTTTTGCGCGTGTGAAATAACATAATGTGCTCGTGAGCATGTCTTACACGCTCATAACTTTTGACTAAAAAATAACGCCATAAATAAAGCCCATGGTAGCATCTTGTAATGCAAAATAATTCATCTTGTAATTCCCTTTATTTCACCAAAAATTTGCATTTTTGTCACTAAATATATACAGTCATAACTTTTTGGTGTATTGTTGTCCCCAATATCATTAATCTGATCAAAAATGTTTATGTCTTAAGTAAAAACAATCAGGTTATTAATCATATGTAGTTTTTCCAAGTATAAAACATACACACATGAGCCGACCTAGTAAAATTATGTATTTACCAAGAATTTTCAATACACAATATTCACCATATTCATTTTATTGAAGCATACAGCATAAAGTTGATAAAGTAGCATCAAGACAAATGACATTTAAGAAAAATATGGATTATTACAATAATTAAAATAATAATGGATTATTAAAAATACATTAACATCATATATTAATCAGTTCACTGCAGCTGAAGACACACAAATGAGTGATCAAATGTCCTTTTCACACAATCCATCCCAGTCAACTTTGATACAGATCATGTGGTACATAAAGACATTTGATACTGTGTGAGAAAATAATGATTCATTATCATCACATCTAAATTGGTGTCTTGCTCTTCATCTATTTCCCCATCATGATTTTCTTCTGTCGTGTCTGTAAACAGTTTGTGGTTGATATCCAGCACCGATGTGGTGTAGCTTTTTCTCAGCCAGAGGATCTCTCACTCCTGACAGTTCCCAGACCTGGTCAAAATAAAACAAAAAAACACAAACAATTTAGTCTGTGTAGTGTAAGGCCTTGCTTCAAACCAGTCAACTATTAATCAACAATTTATTACACACAACATTTACAAAACAATTAAATTGTTTACATCAACTAAACCACTTTTATAACACTGCTGAAAACCAGTTGGTGTGGTTTTTAAAACTTAAGATAAAAAAATGTTCCAGTCACACTTTGCTAACATGCTATAATTGAAAGTTGTACCCAGTAAATAATTAAAAAAAAAATAATAATAATAATAAAATGACAAATTATTACAAAAAAGTATAGACCATTTCACTAGATGTAAACAACACTGGTCCAGAAGCACTTCCTGTTTTTTTTTTGTTTTTTATTTTTTATTTTATATCACATATACAAGTACATCTTAAAGGTGCTAATGTAACATTTTCATCCAGTCAAATGTTATGTTGGTTGTATTTTTTTGTGATGTTTGTGTAAAGTAAAAAAAAAAAAAAGAAACAGGAAGTGTATCGGGACAAGTATGTTTATATCTAGCGAAATGGTCTGTAATCAGTGCTGACATTAACAGTCCTGTGAGAGATCATCATAAAATGCTGTACTACATAATACAGCACTGCTTCAGTATAAACATACCAGTGGACATGTGCACTCTTCTGTCTTCTTTGTTTGGGTGCAAGATGGCCATATTCATTCTTCACCCTGAACAAAGGAATTCCTGTCTTCCTTCTCTTCTGTAAAACAAGAAATTCTCTACTTACTCTTTTTTTTTTTTTAAACAACAATTTTTATTTTCAAACATTGTCATACAGATTAATACAACATTCAAATTTTCCATTATAACCAGATAAAAAAAAGTTATTAATAAATAAAAATAAATAAATAAATAATAATAATAATAATAATAATAATAATAATAATAATAATAATAATAATAATATACTAATGAACACAAAGAAAAAAAAACTGTACAGCTATAAGATACTTGTCTATATACTATATACTTGTCCATCAGTTCCACAAAAGAGTCGCCATCTAGTCATAGAACACTTTCCAGATGGACCAAAATATATGAAGTTTGTTTTTCAAAAAGTAGGTAATCTTTTCTGAAGCAAGGCATGAAGTCATCCCCTTTATCCATTGAGACACGGCAGGACTTTCTTCTTTTTTTCCAAAAGCATGCAATTACACGTTTGGCTTCCAACAAACAAAGAATTAGCAACAATCTTTCATGTTTGGTAGTTTTAAAATTCAAAGGACAAATATGTAATATACACAGCTTGGGATTAAAAGGAATTACTTTGCCAATGATTTTACTTACAATGTTCAATATTTCAACCCAAAAACAATCAACTTTAGTGCATTCCCACATACAATGGAATAAAGTTCCCTTCTCTTGCTTACATTTGTAGCATTCATCAGGAATATTCGGGTTGAAGTGATGTAACTTAACTGGAGTGATATATTGTCTACTCAGCCATTTATACTGAAGCAGTCTCAAATGGGTGTTCATTGTCTGAGTTTGGGCTTTTAAACATACTATTTGCCACTCTTCCTCAGTTATATTAACCTGCAGGTCAGATCGCCATGCTTGAAGTCTGTCATTAAATGATTCTTTAGATTTAGCCACAAACTGTTTATATAATAGAGATATTTGACCTCTACCTTTCAAACATTTAAGTGTAATATTTTCCAAAGTAGAAAAAGGAGGCTCAACCAGACTTTGGCCTTGTCTTGATTGAATGTAGCTACGTAATTGCAAATATTTGAAAAAGTGTTTTTGCTGAATTCCAAACCTTGTCCTAATTTCTTCAAAGAACATGAATTTTCCTTCATTATAGAGATCAGACATCTTACTAATACCTTGAATTGACCAGATTTTAAAACCTGGATCAGCTCTACCAGGACGGAAATTTTCATTACCAAAAACTGGTGAAAAGCATGAAAGTTGTTGTAATTCACCTAAATGAGTAAGAGCCTCAAACCAAACTATTATAGTATTTCTGGTATATGGATTTTTTGTGCACTTAATCAACTTTTTAACATCTGCTGAATATAGATATAAATTCAAAGGAATTGAAATAGAGTGAGCCTCTATAGATACCCAGGTTGTAGGGTAATCCTTCTCAAAGTAAAACATTGCTGCTCTAATTTGAATCACCCAGTACCATTTTAGGTTGGGTAGGTTTAACCCCCCTCTATCATAAGGCAAGTAAAGCAAGGGAAGTCTGAGGCGAGGGCGCTTGTTGTTCCAAATGAAGTTTGTAAAAGTTTTTTTCATTAGGACAAAAAAAAGAAGAATGTGGAGGAAGTGGGATGGATTGGAAGAGATATAACAATTTGGGCAAAATTGACATTTTTAATATATTAACACAGCCAATCAAAGAAATGGGGAGTTTTATCCACCTGTTCAGCAGACCAGTTATAGAATCTGATATGGGCTTATAATTAGCTGATACAATTTCATTAACAGTTGGTGTAATTTTAATCCCAAGATAAATAAAACTGTCTTGTGAGATTCTAAAGGGTGTCTGAACTGGGAGGGGGGTTTGGGAGAAGCCTTTTCAGCTTTATGGAGGAACAAAAACACAGATTTAGAATTATTAATTTTATACCCTGAGAATTCTCCAAATGTTTCAATCAAATTTAGTAATGCTGGGATAGATTGTTTTAGATTGGAAAAGAATATAATTATATCATCTGCATATAATGAAATGCGATGTTCTGAAGGGCCAATTGTAATACCTGAAATATGTGTATGTTTACAAATTGCCATAGCCAGTGGTTCGATCGCTAGTGAAAAAGCCCTCCCTTGCTGGTGAAAAGCAAGGGAGAGAGCGGGCAGCCCTGGCGTGTTCCCCTGTAGAGTCTGAAAGGGGCAGACATTATTCCATTCGTTAGTATCTCAGCTGAAGGGTTAGCATACAGGATCCGGACCCATTTCAAAAACTTATCCTCAAACCCCATTCTTTCCATAGTTTTAAACAGGTACTGCCACTCAATCCTGTCAAACAACAATCCTTTTTCAGCGTCTAATGACAGAAGTGCAGTATTACAAGTATTAGTTTTCTGATGTAATATATTTAATGCTCTATGAATATTATGCAAACCTTGCCTCCCCCAAACAAAGCCATTTTGGTCCATATGAACAAGCTTAGGCAAATGTATTTCTAATCTTTTTGCTAGCACCTTGCAAAGAATCTTTAAATCATTATTCAGGAGAGAAATGGGTCTATATGAACCACAGTCAGTTGGTGGCTTGCCAGGGTTTAACAGCAGAGTTATTATTGCAGTATTCAAAGAGGGAGGCAAAGCCCCATTTTTCAGGGATTCCTGGTACATGTCCAAAAGGCGACCAATTAATTTATGATGGAAAATTTTATATAACTCTATCGGTATGCCATCAGGCCCTGGGGTCTTCCCTCCTTTCATACTGGTAATGGCCTCAGACAGCTCCTCAGACTTTAGGTCCTCTTCAAGAGATACCATGAAACCCAAACCTGTGGACTTAAAGTCCAAAGCATCTAGGAAAGCTTTTTCTCTCACTGCGGCACTCTCCGGATATTCAGAGCTGTGAAGAGCCTGATAGTAGTTCCTAAAGACTTCATTTATCTCAGTTTGATCAAATGTTACCTCACTCTCCTTTATCTGAATAGAATTTATGGCTCTTTCAGTTTGTAACTGCTTACTACGCCAAGCTAGTAACTTACCCGCTCTCTCCCCCCCTTCGTAATAAGTCTGTTTAAGTCTCAGCAAACTTTTCTTTGCACGTTCTAATGAAAGCTCGTTATATTTCATTTTCAATTTGTGCAAATCCAAAAGCAGATCAGGTGTAATTTTTTGGTATACTTCAGATTCAATTTTCTTTATTTTGTTTTCAAGGTCTACCATTTCTACTTGACAGTGCTTATATTTATAATTTGTGTAACTAGTCATTCGTCCTCTTATAAAAGCTTTAAATGCTTCCCACCGGACTGAGGCAGATGTTTGATTTGTGTTAATTTCAAAATAATAATCTATCTGTTTATCAATAAACTCCAAAAACTTGGGATCTCTCAATATGTAGTCGCCATCTTGGGGATCTGCACATCTGCACAAAAATTTGGAAAGTTTAATGTAAATGAAACTGCCACATGATCTGAGATTAATATGCTATCATCCCAGCAGTTCCTAACTTTAGAAATGAGATCAGTAGATAAAAGAAAGTAATTGATACAAGAAAATGTTTTATGAGTATTAGAGTAGCATGAATAAATCAAACTATCCTGTCTGTTCCTCCAAATATCTATTAAATTGAAATCTTGCATTTACTGTTTTAACTCTGTTCTGGTCTGTACATGAGAGAGGTCTGATTTAGTTGAGCTATCTAATTCTGGATATAAAGCACATTTGAAATCGCCTCCTATAACAAAATATCCTGGCAGTCCAGCTAATAGTAAAAATAGATTTCTGTAAAAAATAGGATTATCCACATTGGGTCGGTAAACATTTACTAAATTCAATCTAACAGAAAATATCTTGGTTTGGATAATTATGTATCTCCCTAGTCTGTCCTTGATAGTGTTAATTATTTGTAAAGGTATGCATTTATGTGTAAGTGTAATAACCCCCCTAGATTGTGAATTAAAGAAGGCAGAAAACACTTGCCCTGGCCATCTCTTCCTCACCATAGTCACATCCCCTGAAGCTAAATGGGTTTCCTGGAGGAACGCTATTTTAGCTTTCATTTGCCGAATTCTATTCATCACTTGTTTTAACTTTACAATTTTGTTGAGACCTCTTACATTCCAGGATGTAAACTGAATATCAAATAGGGGAGCCATTATTGTGTATACATCATATTCCCATTCTTGCCAAAAGTAAAAGTACAAAAGTATACAGACTATTGTTGTGAATGAAGAAAAAAGAAAAAAAAAGAAAAAAAAAAAAAACTTGATAAAAGCAAAGTACAGCCAGACAGAAGAACTTACCAACAAACAGGTATTTCCCCAAATGAAATTCCATCACTCCACCTCCCCTCCCTATTTAAACACTTCCCAAGGTCTTCTCGATAGAGCCTGATTATGGAACTACGCCGGTCCACCCACGATCCTTTCACGGTGAGAAACAGCTTATCTGAACGTCGGACAAGTCCGCAACAGTTAGAGATGTCAACCCAACATCACGAAAAATACATATATATTATTTTAGCATCAGTAATAAACCAGAAGTTTGCTTACGTTCATCCAACTGACCCCGAATAGAAACATCTTCCTTTAAGTCCTCCTGCTAAACATTGTCTTTCAGATCTTGCAAAAACCTCTGAGCATCTGAAGGACTGTCAAACAAGTGGCATTTCCCTTTTATGTCACGCACAAAGTAGCTGGGTGCAAGATGCCATAACACAATTCAGGGAAGTTGAGATCACGAAGATCCTTCTTCACCGCGTCAAATCTTTTCCGTTTCTTGTCCAGTTCAGCTGACACGTCAGGAAAGAACATAAGCTTTCTTTTGTCTAACATCACAGTGCCTACTGCTCAAGCTGCTTTCAGAGTACGGACTCTGTCAGCGTAGTTTAGGAATTTCATTATCACAGCTCTCGGTGGAGAGTCAGAACGATCTTCGGAGAATCTGCCGATTCGGTGAGCTCTCTCAATTACAAGAGGGCCAGGAAATGTTTCCGGGCTGAGGATCTCGGGGAGTAATTTCTCTAAAAAGACGCACATATCCTTCCCTTCAATTTTTTCTGGTAGTCCCACTAATCGTAGATTGGACCATCGACTGCGATTTTCCAGATCATCGACTTCCAGAGAGATTCGATGGCAGTTTTCAATTTTGCGTTTTGCGTTTGCAACCCCGTGACGTTATCCTCTTGGGTGCTTATTCGATCCTCGGCTTCTGTTACCCGTGTTGTGAGAGCTTTAAGATCGCACTGCACTTCATTAATCACCTGGAGCAAGCCATCAAATCGCACAGCAAAGTCTGATTTCAATGAGTGGATAGCCTCCAGAATTGCAGACTCTTGGCTAACACCTGACACTTCCTCCTCGCTATTAGCTTCATTGGATTTAGCATCTGCCTTGGCCTCTCCAGGTACGGTCGATTTGACTTGTTTCTGTGTGGTTTTAGTTGGTTTTGGTGGCATCTTGAAATGTTAAGATGTATCAGATTCTAAAATAGAATCAGTTTGTCAGCGTTTATTGGGTTAAAGAATACAATTTAAGTCAGTATTTGTAGCGGAGCTCCGATTCGCGTTCACTCCCTCTACTTACTCTTAACAATATAATTAAGTTAATTTACAATAAGATTCAGACCAGAACATTTGATGAGTAAATGTTGATTTAAAAAATGTACCTGGGAAGGGCTGATCATGGCAAGACTCGCTGAGACTCAGTAATAGCTCTTTTAATTTTAGGAAGGTGTGTGAGGGTTCGTAAGCTGTTGTTTAGATATTGTAGAGACCTGAAAAAGAAGGACAGCACAATCTGTGAGTAATCCTGGAAGACAGAAAAGGAAGAAGATAGTATTACATTACATGCAACTTGTTGGTTTACACATTAATGTGGGTTTTATTTATTTATTTATTTTTTTTAGACTGTAAAAACTGCACACATCAAACTAGCATTTCCACTCATGGAAACAGATAAATTACGAGGTGCAGAGAGACATCATGTAATGTTGGACAATGAACTGACGGGGACCATTTTAAGTAATTTATTAAGAAGTCAATGGACAATATAAAGTTTCTGACTGTGTGGGGCATCGACTGCTTTCCAAAAAGGGGCACAACTGATTTACAAATATTGTGATAGTGTCAAATGAGACTGTACAGGGACTGAGGCAATGAGCAGTAGAGTAAACGTTGCAGGACTGTCTACAAGTACACTTGTACAATATCATACAAATGTTCAACTGAATTATTGAATTATTAAGACTCTGATGTACTAATGGGGCATTTTTAAAACTTTTACCCAGTCCAGTTACCCACACTTGGCCACTTTATAGCACATGCATGTGACAGGAAGTAAGTGTGCAAGACTGTCCCAGGTCTTAATGATGCCAAACTGCAGTGCCCTTAAAGCAAACTAAATCCACACCATTTTGAAGACTGCTCAGGAGGTTCAGTGTATCCCATCATGCATCATGTTTTGGAATAAATCGTGAGATCTTATGAGAGGTCACGGAAACCTTTCCAATGTAAGTTAAAAATTAATAATAATTAGAATTACAAATATGGTAGTATTTGAATTTGGTAAAATTGGGTAGTAAAACAAAGTGTTGCATGTTTTATGCAAAGAGAAGTATATTTATCTTGTACATCATTTGCAACTGCTTTTTTTATCACTTAATTAGAAGCACCACAAATGAAATTGACATCTGTTACAGGAAGATACTGAACAGATATTTAGAAGTTTATTTTAAAGTGCAAAGTTGAAACTAAAAATAAATCCCTGTAAACACATGCATTTTTACCACACTATAAGTGTGTGCCGCCAGGAAATGAAAAGTTCTACCCACACTTGTGGTTTTCATGTTCACTTCAACACTTGGGCCAAAAACAGGAAATACATCATATAAGTAGTCAAGGTGCAAAACTGCAAGTGTGGGTATTTGGACAGGGCAAAAATTTAAGAAACAACATGTTATATATGTTACATATGCTGTGCAAATTATAATAGCAGGAATGTTTGATAAAAGGGTAAATCTAACACAGACCTACCACTGCAAATGTCTTCCTCCGCAGCTTTCTGTTTTCTCCATTTCTAAATGAAGACCTCTCCACAAACAAGACTGGGCTGACTGCTTCATTTAGGTCTTCTCAAATATATAAGTTGAACTGCAGGAGTTTAAAAAATACCTTTTTTTTGTTTGTTTTTTACTTTTTTTTTGTTTTTTACATTAAAAGGTACAAGCATGGAATAGTAATTGTAGTGATTACTGTGGTATCTGTCGTAAAAGCACATCAAAACTAGCATTACAGTGGTAAAACCATAGTAAGTTTGGTGATCACTGTGCTATTACTATACATATCACAGTCAAACTAAAGATACTGCAGTAAAAGCATAATAAGTGTTGTGGTTATTGTGCTTTTTTACTGAAACTGCCACAGCAAAACTGCAGTTACTGTGGCAAAAACATGGTAAATGTCACTGTTTTAACTTCAAATATCACAGTACAACTACAGTTAATGTAGTAAAAACATGGTAAGTGTCCTGTTTACTCTGTTTTAACTTAAAATATCACAGTACACCTGCAGTTACTGGGGTAAAAACATGGTAAGTAACCGGTTTACTGTGTTTTAACTTCAAATATCACAGAAAAGATGCAGTTACTGAGGTAAAAACATGGTAAGTGTCCTGTTTACTGTGTTTTAACTTCAAATATCACAATGTTGTTAATGTTTTCCAATTTGGCATTGCATTAGACATTGATCAGACATTAATGTCTTTAACTAGACATTTAGTTTTACAATATTTGTGAATAGTTCAATAGATTTGGACACAAAATAAAATAATTTCTCCATCTTGTGTCCTTTGCCCATATTTGGTTTTCCTGTTCCTGTCCCTCATTGAGTTCCATTAGTTTCAGCTGTGTTTTACTAATTAGTCTCATTTAGTTGTGGATTTAAAGAGAGTTCTGGTTGTGAATTCTTCGTCAGGTGTCTATTGTCATTTCCCTATGTCTGTTTGGATTTCCTTTGGTTTGTTTAATAAAGACAATAATTTTGAGTTTACTCCTGCATCTCCTCTCTCCATTTGATGTTGTGACAATGTGTTGATTCTCATACACAGCTGACAGGAAACAAGACACACTGTCAAGACAAACACAGAAACAAAGTCTAAAACCAAACCTTGCCTAAATATTTAACTATTATTATTATTATTATTATTATTATTATTATTATTATTATTATATAGAAACTAGTTTAAAGAAATAAGAGTAACTGACATCTGAAATGTGTGAAAATTCATAGCTATTCATTCCAAGTGGGTTTAGAGATGATCTCAGATCTGTGTGGGTTAAACCAGTGTGGTCAAACTAACTGAGTTTCCACAGCCAACAGTAACAGAAACACAAAAAGACAAACGATGACCATTAGTGTTGAGAGGAGAAATAATGTGTTTGTATAATACAAACGTCTCAAATAGCTGCAAAAACTTAGAGACACTTAAAGGCTCCAATCCAGTTCCAGTGTGCATTAATGGAAACTCAATGTCTGATGTCACTGTCACTTTGTCTGTTGATGATGTGTGTCTCATGTTTACAGCATGTTGGCTTGTGTTTTTTTTTTTTTTATTATTATTATTATTATTATTATTATTATTATTATTATTATTATTATTATTATGTTTTTTTTTTTGTTTGTTTGTTTGTTTGTTTGTTTTTTTTTAATGTTGCTTTGTTTTTCTGCCTGTTCAATGTGAATGTGTTTAGTGATTGTTCAAGTGTGGATATCAGGATATTGGGCCAAATATTTGGTGTCAATATGCAAAAGCCAAATCATTTTCACCATCAAATTTGTTCATGTGTTACATAATGGTTTGGTTTATCAACAAGAAATCCATCATTTTGTGCTGACATGGTTTGAAGACGATGATCTGACTTGGAGGACTTGGTTTAAGAGCTACACATCTATTATTATTTTTTAATTATTTTTTACACACATGTACAGACACACCTTTGTCATTATCTGTAAACACAATAAAGAGTGAGAACCAAACTTACATACTCCATGTGTTGAGTGATGATTGGCTAGATCTATAAGTGATTATAATCTGCCAGGAAGTGAACAAACACAGGAAGAGCTGATAGTATTTAAAGAAAGAGTTGTGAGCATATAATGAAGAGGAAGACTGACAGAAAGAGAAAATGGCTGATAAGTGTCATTTGTGTCTGCTGGGACTGATCATTCTCTCTTCACTTCTCACAGGTAAACACATTTCTACATGCTCTTTAAAATCCTGTAAAAGAGTTCAATTTATATCTGCATACAAAAGTTTATATAAAATTTATATATGGAAAAACAAACATTTTATATAGATTTATCATAATGATCACTCAAATGTTCTTGTGTTTCAGGTACCAGTGGAGTGGATGATGCTCATGTGTTCATCAGTTCTGGTGAAAATGTCCGTCTGCCCTGTAATAATGATCTTCATGACTGCACATCAACTACATGGAACTATAATAACAGACATTCAGCAGCAGTTGAACTGATTGCCGATGGGAAAAAGAAGAAAGGCACAGAGAGACATGAGAGACTGAGTCTGGGGTCTGACTGCTCTCTGAACATCAAGAACGTCATAAAAGAAGATCATGGACTTTACAGCTGCCAACAATATGTGAATGACAAACAACAAGGAGCTGATGCACGTGTTTATTTGCATGTCATTCATGGTAATTTTACGATTATGTGGTCAGTTTAAAAAAAAACTGCAAATTCTTCATTTAAACTCTCATGATGATTGTAAAGTGTGTGATTTGTGTGTTATTTTGTGTTTCAGTCTCTTCATCATCTTCACAGACTGAGATCAGTGCAGGCAGCTCTGTGACTCTCTCCTGTCAGTTGTTTTCATATTCAAAAACTGGAGTCACTTGTGATGATTGGATCCGTTCTGGGGAAATTCGGTTGTTCTGGGTGAATCAGGCTGGTGTTAAACCGACAATATCAGACTCCAGATATCAGATATCAGCTCCAGGATTCTGTATCAGAACTCTGACTACAACACTCCTGAATGAAGATGACAACAGAGAGTGGACATGTGAAGTTACTCACAGAAATCAAGTCAAGACCTCAGTCACATATACTGTCAAGAGTTCAGGTGAGAAAACAATCTCATGAATTGATTATGGAAGAGTCTCTGATTAAAATATGATTGTCATATGATGTATCAGTATGAAGCATCTGGACTAACAGTCCACATCACAAACTCTCAGCTTCATGTAACTAAAGGTACATCATCACTGTCTTTTTCACATCAGTGTTTTGCAGTTGCTCTCAGATGCTGTTTTCTTCTATGAACTGGTGTGCTTTAATGTTTAACCAGTAAGTTTGTTTTGAAATGCTTTTATTTTGTTAAAAATGGAACAAAGTCACACTTCTGGTGCTCACGGTTAAAAATGACCAGCCTACAAAAAACAGCTTATAAATATCTTGTTATGCTACATAATCACCAAACATTGGATCCAATCTTTTTGCCAACATGTTTTTTTCTCAATTAGGACAGGTTTTGTATGTATTTTTTAAACTCATTGATCATAGTTCCACATTGATCTGAGGATAAACTTAATCTTTGTGAAAAAGAAAGTATATAATACTCAAAATAGTTTGTGAACATGAGTGTGTGTGTGTGTGTGTGTGTGTGTGTGTGTGTGTGTGTGTGTGTGTACTTGTTTGTGCTACATAGTGGGACCAAATGTCCCCACAAGAATAGTAAAACCAGAAATTTTTGACATTGTTAAAAAATTATTAAAAATAGTAAATGGTGTTTATCTGAAAGTGTAACAATGCAAATATGTTTCCTGTGATGGCTTAGGTTGAGGGTTAGGGTTGGGTTAGGGGATAGACAATATCGTTTTGTCAGTATAAAATCTATAGAAGTCTATGGAAAGTCCCCACAATTAACAAAAACAAACATGTGTGTGTGTGTGTGTGATTTTGTGACATATCAGGCCCCATGTCCCCATTTTTCAAAAGGCTTATAAATCATACAGAATTATTAGGGGTTCGAGCGCGTAGCGCTGAAACCCTATTGTAATTGTTAAGATTTTTAGGGGTTCGAGCACGCAGTGCTGAAACCCTATTGTAATTGTTAGGATTTTTAGGGGTTCGAGCACGCAGTGCTGAAACCCTATTGTAATTGTTAGGATTTTTTTTATTATTATTATTATTATTCTTCCCTAAAACTGAATGTGCAGCCCAAACCGTAAGGCCTAGAGAGCTGAAACTTGGTCAGATGGTAGTAGTCCTCCTCGCTACTCAGATACAAAGACTCAGCCAAATCGGCCTATAGGTGGCGCTACAGCAATCAAAAACACGAAAGTGCTCATAACTCCTAAACCGCTTGCCGTAGACTCAAAAATTTTACATTTTTGGAAATCTTGGGTCAATACAAATTGAAAAATCCCCCTGTGATTTGGGGTCCTGGAGGCCCCGTTTTTCCGCAAATTTTAATTATGTCCAAAACCTACTTTTGCGAACTAGTCCTAGGTTTTTCGCCCGATCGGAACCAAACCACTGCTGAAATATTCTCTGGACAGTGAATACCAATAATTATCAAAAAAATTTCAAAATTCGACTCATCATTGCGAAAGGGCCCCAAAAAGTTTGTCAGGTGGAGGGCCATTTTTACTAAAATGGCTATAACTCATGAACCAAATGAGATATCTTCACCAAACTTGGGAAACTTATGTATGAGCTCAATCTTTGGTCAAATAAAAAAAAATTGCACAGTTATACCACTTGGTGGCGCTATAAGCCTGAAAAAACAGAAAAATGACTATAACTATGCAATCGTTGGTCCGATCGACTTGAAAATTGGTATGCAGTGTCTCTGTCCAATGTGCCATAAGGGTCTATGAGGACATTGGCGTATCTCAAAAAACATGGCCGCCATTGGCCAATGAAATTTGAGCACCTATTAGACAAGGTTAACGGAGGTCGATCGGAACGAAACTCACTGGGCATGTTCGACTCATGGCCCTAAAGGTCTGTAAGAATTTTGAAACAAATCGGCCACTAGTTGGCGCTAACGAGTTTTTTGCCTCTGTAATCACGTGGTGTTTCACACATCCACACAATATGCATATCATTTGATAGATCTCCTCATGATGAACAACTTTGGCTCAAGAACCATTGCTGTCAATCAAACCGTTCATTAATTATTCACAAATATGTGAAAAACCTACTTTTGCGAACTAGTCCTAGGTTTTTTGCTCAATCTCGATCAAACCACTGCAGTAATATTCTCTGGACACTCTAGATCAATAATTATCAAAAAAATGTTGAATTTTGTCCTTCGGTTAGCTATAACGGGGTCATTTAGAAAAGGGGCGTGGCCGCATATACCCAAAAGCTTATAAAACCTAAACAAAAACTCGAAACTTTACGAAAATTGGTGAGAACATGCGTCAGATGATTCTTAACAAGCCTGCAAAGTTTCGTGAAGATCAGACCATAGGTGGCGCTATAACAGTTAAAAAGGCTTCAAAAACACAACCTGTGTATAGTAAATGGTTTCAAATGGCTAAATAAATACTCATATATTCACATAAACACTAGATCTTCATATCATTTGATAGATCTCCTCATGGTGAACAACTTTGCCTCAAGAACCATTGCTGTCAATCAAACCGTTCATTAATTATTCACAAATATGTTAAAAACCTACTTTTGCGAACTAGTCCTAGGTTTTTCACTTAATCTCGATCAAACCACTGCAGTAATATTCTCTGAACTCTCTAGATCAATAATTATCAAAAAAATGTTGAATTTTGTCCTTCGGTTAGCTATAACGGGGTCATTTACAACAGGGGTGTGGCCACATATACCCAAAAGCCTATCAATACTAAACAAAAACTCAAAACTTTACGAAAATTGGTGAAAACATGTGTCAGATGATTCTTAACAAGCATGCAAAGTTTCGTAAAGATCGGACCATAGGTGGCGCTATAAGAGTTAAAAAGGCTTCAAAAACACAAGCTGTGTATGGTAAATGGCAAATGACAAACTGTTCATTGCTTAAGTCTTTTAAAAACATATATTCATTTAAACAAAAAAAAAAAAAAAACATTCAATAAAGGAGACAGTGTCTCACTTCATTAAGACTTGTTTGACTATTGAAATCTCCTGAATGAATGATTCAATGACATACTTTTTTTTTAAACGGGCAGTTGTCGCCACCTCCTGGCGGAAGAGGATAAGCGTTACAATAGATACACGTGTTAAAATACTTTCGTTTTTATCGCTACTGTAGACAATAAGTGTTTATACCCAAACTATAAACTTTTATCCCAGTACTTCTATTATTTAAATATCTGTAACACAGAAATAATGATTATAATGTGGTTGAAAAGACTGTTTGTGTTGTTCACATTTACTCCGATCTTCTGATTCATTAACATGGCAGCGACAAAACGTGTTTCTCACGCTCCACTGACACTGGCGATGTGTAAACAGTCCTAATAGACATAGATAACTCATTGTCATTTAGGAATAAGATTGCATGGGTGTTTGAATCGACACCTCAATATTTTAAGGATTAATAGTGCAGCTCTAATGTAAACATGGCAAAATGTTGTGGGAGGATACTGTCACGAGATCTCGTGAAATCCGACTGGTCTCGTCACATCCCTACCATTTGAATAGCCACTTAATAATAAGATCATGATCTACTGTACCCGAGTCTATAAAACCTAAAAGAAAAGAAAAGTCAAATCATCATCATATGATTCTAAAAAAGCCTGCATTTTAAAGACATCAGGCAAAAAAAAGGCAATGTAACAGTTATAAAGCTCAAAAACTATGCATCGCTCTTTAAAATGTCATGAAATTACAACTATAACCACTAGATGGCAGTAGAAGACCACTAATGGCTCATTGAAATGAACAGCGCTATTCACAGATTTTCCATTCATTTCAATTCATGCAAAGACTAAATCACTGTTATAACATTTCAGATCACATTTAGTCAAAGTTTAACACTTCATTTAAACACATATATCATATTTGACAATAATACAAGATTATGATTACAGTGAAACCTGAAAACTATATATAAAATCTTAAAAAGACTTGCATTTTGTCACCTACCATTTAATACACAAATCTCTTATGTGCAACAAAATGTGTGTGTGTGTGTGTGTGTAATAATGCTTGATGAACTTTAATATAATAGTTTAACTATTTCATATTCTGTGTTTGTGATTGTATTGTCCATCATAGATGTGCTGTAGTGTTAGCCATATATTTTGGGTTGGACTACATCCTAAAACCATAGCAACCATAGCATCAGATCATAGGTGGCGCTATAACAGTTAAAAAGGCTTCAAAAACACAACATTTCTATTGTAATTGGCCTCGAATTACTAAAAAATGCTCATTTTTTCACAAAAACACTAGATCTTCATACCATATGATAGATCTCCTCATTCTCAACAATTTTTTGACCATTGCTGTCAATCCAACTGTTCTTTAAATATGTTCTTTAAATCTACTGTACCCAAAAGCCTAACATTTTTACAAGAAAGCTTGCAACATCTCAAAACTGTGACAAAAATGACAAATACTCCCATTCTAAACAAATATGCAAAATTTAAGAGAGACTGGGCAAAAATAACACTATAATAGTTATGATGTTTAACATCTCAGTGTTTGTATGAGACATTGCATGAAATTGCAATAATAACCACTAGATGTCAGTGGAAGACCACTAATGGGCTTATTCAGCTGACTACAAATTGCTTTTAATAGGTTTGATGATCGATTAACACTTATAAAATCACTGTTATAACATTTAAAATCACATTTAGGCAAAGCTTACAATTTTGTTCATACAGACATATCAGTTTTTTACAATTATGCCACATTATGATTACAGTGAAATCTGAAAAAGACACAAACTGTTACAAAGAGAATACTTGCAAGTAAAAGTGTTGGCCCATATCATTTATTTCAAATATCTGTACAAGAAAATGTGTATGCATGTATGTCTCTGTGTGTGTAAACATGTTTATTCAGTATTAATATATTAGTTTAAACTTTTCGTTTCTGTGTGTGTATTTTTGTGAGCATGTTCTCCATTTTGGATGTGTTTTACTGTCAGCCATGAATCCAGGTTGGCCTAGACCCTAAGCATACCACTTTAAAGACCTTAAAATGCTCGAACCCCGATAATTGCTGCTTGCAGCTATATTTTTTATTATTATTATTATTCCGCGCTAAAACTGATCGTGCAGCCCAAACCGTAAGGCCTAGAGAGCTGAAACTTGGTCAGAAGGTAGTAGTCCTCCTCGCTACTCAGGCGCAAAGAACCGGCCCAATCGGCCTAAAGGTGGCGCTACAGCGCAAAAAACTAACTTTTTTCGCATTTTTGGCCGTAGCTCGTACATTTTTTGTCGTAGACTCAAAAACTTTACATCGCTGCGATCCTTGAGTCAATACGCACAAAAGTGCACTGGTGCAGATTTTTCGTACGAAGCCCAGTTTTTCCGCAAAATGGCCGAATGTCCGAAACCTACTTTCGCGAACTAGTCCTAGGTTTTTCGCCCGATCGGAACCAAACCAGTGCAGAAATGTTCTCTGGACACTGAATATCAATAATTATCAAAAAAAAGTTGAAATTTTGACTCACGGTCGAATAGGAATGCCAAAACGTTCTATGCTAACGTTAGCAAATTCTTACATTTGGCTATAACTTTTAAATGGAATGAGATATCTTCACCAAACTCGGTACACATGTGTATAAGCTCAATCTTTGGTCAAATAACAAAAATTGCACAGCTCTGCCACTTGGTGGCGCTATAAGCCTGAAAAAACATGAAAATGACTATACCTATGCAATCGTTGGTCCGATCGACCTGAAAATTGGTATGCAGTGTCTCTGTCCAATGTGCCATAAGGGCCTATGAGGACATTGGCATATCTCAAAAAACATGGCCGCCATAGGCCAATGAAGTTTGAGCACCCATTAGACAAGGTTAACGGAGGCCGATCGGAACGAAACTCACTGGGCATATTCGACTCATGGCCCTAAAGGTCTGTAAGAATTTTGAAAGAAATCGGCCACTAGTTGGCGCTAACGAGTTTTTTGCCCCTCTAACGTGCCTCACTCACGTGGTGTTTCACACATCCACACAATATGCATATCATTTGATAGATCTCCACATGCTGAGCAACTTTGCCTCAAGAACCATTGCTGTCAATCAAATCATTCATTAATTATTCACAAATATGTGAAAAACCTACTTTTGCGAACTAGTCCTAGGTTTTTCGCTCAATCTCGATCAAACCACTGCAGCGCAGTTCTCCAGACTCTCTAGATCAATAATTATCAAAAAAATGTGGAATTTTGTCCTTTGGGTAGCTATAACGGGGTCATTTAGAAAAGGGGCGTGGCCACATATACCCCAAAGCCTATCAAACCTAAACAAAAACTCAAAACTTTACAAAAGTTGGAGAAAACATGTGTCAGATGACTCTTAACAAGCATGTATAATTTCATGGAGATCGGACCATAGGTGGCGCTATGACAGTTAAAAAGGCTTCAACAACACGAAATTTCAAAAGTAAATTGCCTTAAATTGCTATAACATGCTCATATAATCACAGAAACACTAGAACTTCATACCATATGATAGATCTCCTCATGCTGAGCAACTTTGCCTCAAGAACCATTGCTGTCAATCAAGTCGTTTATGACATATTCACAAATATGTGAAAAACCCACTTTTGCGAACTAGTCTTAGGTTATTCACTCGATCTCGATCAAACCACTGCAGCACAGTTCTCCAGACTCCCTAGATCAATAATTATAAAAAAAAAGTTAAACTTTTGACTCACAGTCGCAAAGGGGCACCAAAACGTTCAAAAGAGGCGGGGCCACTTTTAGTAAAATGGCTATAACTTTGGAACGGAATGACATATCATCACCAAACTCAGAACACATATGTAAAAGCTCAGCCTTTGGTCAAATCCCAAAAATTGCGGAGCTTGACCACTTGGTGGCGCCATAAGAGCAAAAAAACTTAAAAATGGCTATAACTACGCAACCGTTGGTCCAATCGACCTGAAAATTGGTATGCAGTGTCTCTGTCCAATGTGCCATAAGGGTCTATGAGAACATTTGCGTATGTCAAAAAACATGGCCGTCATCGACCAATGAAGTTTGAGCACCTATTAGACAAGGTTAACGGAGGCCGATCAGAACGAAACTCACTGGGCATGTTCGACTCATGGCCCTAAACGTCTGTAAGAATTTTGAAAGAAATCGGCCACTAGTTGGCGCTAACGAGTTTTATGCCTCTGTAATCACGTGGTGTTTCACACATCCACACAATATGCATATCATTTGATAGATCTCCTCATGATGAACAACTTTGCCTCAAGAACCATTGCTGTCAATCAACCTGTTCATTAATTATTCACAAATATGTGAAAAAACTACTTTTGCGAACTAGTCCTAGGTTTTTTGCTCAATCTCGATCAAACCACTGCAGTAATATTCTCTGGACTCTCTAGATCAATAATTATCAAAAACATGTTGAATTTTGTCCTTTGGTTAGCTATAACGGGGTCATTTAGAAAAGGGGCGTGGCCACATATATCCAGAAGCCTATAAAACCTAAACAAATTCTCTAAACTTTACAAAAGTTGGAGAAAATATGTGTCAGATGATTTTTAACAAGCATGCAAAGTTTCGTGAAGATCGGACCATAGGTGGCGCTATAACAGTTAAAAAGGCTTCAAAAACACAAGCTGTGTATGGTAAATGGTTTCAAATGGCTAAATAAATGCTCATATATTAACATAAACACTAGATCTTCATATCATTTGATAGATCTCCTCATGATGAACAACTTTGCCTCAAGAACCATTGCTGTCATTCAAGTCGTTCATTAAATATTCACAAATATGTGGATAACCTACTTTTGCGAACTAGTCCTAGGTTTTTTACTCAATCTTGATCAGACCACTGCAGTAATATTCTCTGGACTCCCTAGATCAATAATTATCAAAAAAAAATTGAATTTTGTCCTTTGGTTAGCTATAAAGGGGTCATTTACAAAAGGGGTCTGGCAACATAAAACCAAAACAAAAACTCAAAACTTTCCAAAAATTGGTAAGAACATGTGGCAGATGACTCTTAACAAGCATGCAACGTTTCATAGAGATCGGACCATAGGTGGCGCTATAAGCTTCAAAAACTCTGGATTTCTATGGTAAATGGTCTCAATTTGCTAAAAAAAATGTTCATATATTCAAACATAACAGCTAAAAAGGCTTCAAAAACAAAATTTCTATGGTAAATGGCCTCAGATTGTTAAAAAATGCTCATCTATTCACACAAACACAAGATCTTACATTTACATTTGTATGATATATCCCCTCATTCTGAGCAACTTTGCATACCACCTAAAAGGCCTTAATGCTCGAACCCCGGTAATTGCTGCTTGCAGCTATATTTATTGTTGTTGTTGTTGTTGTTATTATTATTATTATTATCACTCGCTCCTTTCTGGCAAAGAAGAGAAAATGAGTTAGTAGCGTCCAGCATGTGTGAGATCCAAGTCTGACTCGGTAGCGTGTTTCAGCGTCTTTTGTAGGCAGGTCTTGATTGGAAAGCAGCCGTGACCGATCAGCTTGTGACGGCGGCGTGCAGCTGACGATCGTTGGTTACCAGGGCGACACTGATGAGCCCGGAGATACTCGTCACATTCCCCCCCCCTAAGCGTCGTTCTGGTCCTAGAAATGAACGGAGACAGAAGGGGTGAAGAATGGGGTGGGTGGGGAATGGCCCCTGACAGACCTGCATAAGCTGTCCAGATCCGAGAGAGTCCGTCCGCGTTGTTGTTGGTGGCCCCGGCACGATGGCGAACTTCAAAGTGAAAGTCTTGGAGTGTGAGGAACCAGCGAGTCACCCTGGCGTTGGTCTCCTTGGCCCGGGCCATCCATTGTAGGGGGGCGTGGTCGGTTACCAGAGTGAACTTGCGGCCCAGGAGGTAGTACCGCGACTCCAAGACTGCCCACTTGATGGCCAGGGCTTCCTTCTCGACGGTGGCGTAATTTCTCTCGGCGGGGGACAGCTTTCTGCTGATATAAAGGACAGGATGCTCCTCACCTTCTTGGATTTGCGATAAGACAGCTCCTAACCCGGTGTCGGTGGCATCCATCTGCAGCAGGAAGGGGCAGCTGAAGTCCGGTGCCCGGAGCACGGGGGAGGACGTCAGGGCTACCTTGAGCTGGACGAAGGCTTTCTCGGCCGCAGAGGTCCATTGTATCTTCTCTGGCTGCCCCTTCCTGGTCAGGTCTGTCAGAGGGGCGGCTAAAGAGGAGAAGTTGGGAATAAAGCAGCGATAGTACCCCGCCAACCCCAAAAAAGCTCGTACCTGGGTCTTCGTTAAGGGCTGAGAAGCTTTGCGGATTGCCTCGACCTTCTTTTCTTGTGGCTGGATGAGGCCCCGTCCAACTTGGAAGCCCAGGTACTTGGCCTCTGAGAGCGCCAGGTGGCATTTGCGGGGGTTGGCGGTTAGTCCAGCCCGCCGGAGCTCCGAAAAAACCCTCCGCAGACGTTCCAGGTGTTCTTCCCATGCCTCGGAGTGGACCACCACGTCGTCCAGGTATGCTGCAGCGTATGCTTGATGGGGCCGCAAGATGATATCCATCATACGCTGGAACGTCGCGGGGGCCCCGTGGAGGCCGAAAGGAAGGGTCCGGTACTGCCAGTGGCCACTAGGGGTAGAAAAGGCAGTTTTTAATTTAGCGGTAGGAGTAAGAGGTACTTGCCAGTAGCCTTTTGTCAGGTCTAGCATGGAGATGTACCGGGCCCTCCCCAGGCGATCTAACAGTTCATCAACCCGAGGCATGGGGTAGCTGTCGAATTCGGAGACTTCATTCAGCCGTCGGAAGTCGTTGCAGAAGCGGAGGGTGCCATCCGGCTTGGGTACCATCACAATGGGGCTGGAACAAGGGCTGCGAGATGGCTCGATTACTCCCAACTTCAGCATTTCTTGAACCTCTTCCTCTATAGCCTGCCGCCGAGCTTCCGGGACTCGATAGGGCTGTTGCCTGACGATCACTCTGGGGGGCGTCCTGATGTCGTGTTGGATGACGTTGGTCTGCCCAGGCCGAGAGGAGAACACATCCGAAAACTGACCGACCAGATGTTGGAGCTCAGCTTTCTGGGCAGCTGACAGGTGGGGATCTACGTCAACAACCACGGGATCAGTGAGACTTAGGGCGGCGAGCTGGTCCCGGGTCCCGGTCCATTTTTTAAGCAAGTTAATATGGTATAATTGTTCGGCTTGTCGTTTACCTGGTTGTCTCACCCGATATATCACGGGGCCAATCTTTTCGACCACTGTGTAGGGCCCTTGCCATGAAGCCAGGAACTTGCAGGCCGAAGTGGGGACCGGGACCATGACGCGATCTCCTGGTTGGAATTCCCGTGGTTGTGCTGCCCGGTTGTAGTGACGTTGTTGGGCCTGCTGAGCTTTACTGAGGTGTTCCCGGACTAATGGCATGATCCGGTCGATTCTCTCCCTCATCTGTCGAACGTGCTCCACGACCGTGCGGTGGGGGGCAGGCTGCTGCTCCCAAGCTTCCCGGGCTACGTCCAGGAGCCCCCGAGGTTGACGGGCAAACAGGAGCTCAAAGGGGGTGAAACCAGTTGAGGCCTGGGGGACTTCGCGGATGCCGAACATAACGTAGGGAATCATGAGGTCCCAGTCCCTTTTGTCCTCCGCTGCCACTCGCCTAAGCATTTGTTTGAGGGTTTGATTAAAACGTTCGACCAATCCATCCGTCTGTGGGTGGTAGACTGTTGTCCTCAACTGGTTCACCCGCAGCAGCCTGCAAAGATCAGCCATTAGCCGGGACATGAATGGTGTTCCTTGGTCGGTCAGAATTTCAGCCGGGATGCCCACCCGGCTCGCCAACAGAAACAGCTCCTGCGCGATGGACTTCGCCGTGGCCTTCCGTAGGGGAACCGCTTCTGGATACCGGGTGGCGTAGTCCACGATGACTAGGATGTGTTCATGTCCTCGGGCAGACCTAGGCAACGGCCCTGCCAGATCCAATCCGATGCGCTCGAAGGGCACCTCAATGATGGGTAAAGGGATGAGCGGGCTGGGGGGAGGAGTCCTGGGCGTTGTGATTTGGCAGGTCGGGCAGGCTTGGCAGAATCCCCTGACGTCGGCCTCCATGCCCGGCCAATGGAAGCGATCGCGGATCCGCTGGATAGGCAGGAAGGTTTTCTGGACAGGTTGGGGCGGGCACAGCCGAGACTGGATGAGGGTGACCGCACTGCCGGAGTCTAGAAGTGCCCGCATAGGTTTCCCGTTCACCTTAACCTCCGCGGCCGGAGCTGCCGGTGGTGGGTTTTGATGTACGATGCAACCCGCCAGCCAGGTCCGGGGTGGAGGTGCAGATTCGGCGGTGGGCATGGGCACATCCGGAGGAGAGGGAACCGTCGGCCTGCTTACTGTGCGCGGGGTGCCCTCCAGCGCGCGTCGCTCCTGGACCACCCTCCGAGGGAACAGCGGCGCTCTTTCCCCAGCCTCTCGATGGTACATAGCATCCGCCAGCTCGATCGCCTCCACAAGCTCCAAGATAGTGGTAGGATTTTTCATCCCAACTGCCTGACGCTGGGAGCACGGCAGCGCGCGGAGGAGGCGATCAATGACCACTCGTTCCACCACCTGCTCTGCCGTGGTTTCTCCCTCGAGCAACCAGTGTTGGGCGATGCGCGATAACTCAGCTGCCTGGGCGCGGGCTGGCACGTGGACTTTGTATACCCACTCGTGGAATTGTTGCGCTGCACAAATCAGGGAAAGACGAAGTCTCGCCAGAATCTCTCGTTTTACTTCCCTGTAATCCGCCGCAGCCCGCGGAGGAAGCGTGAAATACGTTCGCTGCACTTCTCCGGTTAGGAGGGGTGCCAGCGCAGACGCCCAGTCGTCCTCTGCCCAGCCCTCGCGGACAGCAGTCGTCTCGAAGAGCTGTAGAAAAGCTTCGACGTCATCGAAAGCGGTCATTTTTGATAGGAGCTGGGTGGCTTGCACACGGGGATTCGGTGGTGGAACTGGCTGGGCACGTTGGGCACGGATGGCAGCGAGTTCTTCTTCGGTGCGGCCCTGCCGAGTGGCCAGATGTTCCACAATTTGTTGCTGGCGGATACAGACTTCGGTGAGGCGCTGGAGAAGGTCTTCCATCTTCAGGGAAGAGCGCGCGCCGATATCCTCTAAACAGTGAGAGAGAGAGAAAAAAAAGTTTTAGTGGGGTGTCGGGCTCTCACTTGCCGGTGATTCTTCCTTTAATCTGCCTGCATTCTCCACCAGTGTCACGGGGTGAAGAATCACACGACAAGGAGAGCTGAGTGAAAAACCCCCGGAGGGTGGATTTTATTATAATACTTCGTGAGTAAGTGCAGAAAGAAGATGTGGGGCGCTGGCGTGGCTGGTGCTCTATGTCGTTCTTCGTGTTGGAAAGTGGATGTCCGTGTCGTGCTCCTTAAGTGGGCTGTCGGTAACTCGCTTAACTCGCTGCTTTCTGGCAAAGAAAAGAAAATGAGTTAGTAGCGTCCAGCATGTGTGAGATCCAAGTCTGACTCGGTAGCGTGTTTCAGCGTCTTTTGTAGGCAGGTCTTGATTGGAAAGCAGCCGTGACCGATCAGCTTGTGACGGCGGCGTGCAGCTGACGATCGTTGGTTACCAGGGCGACGCTGATGAGCCCGGAGATACTCGTCACAATATTTTATTTACTTTTTTTGAAAAAGTAAAAATGTGCACAGTCTAGGTTTAGACTAGGTTTAGGTGTAGGGTGATAGAAAATACGGTTTGTACAGTATAAAAACCATTATGCTTATGGAATGTCCCCATAAAACATGTGAACACAACATGTGTGTGTGTGGGTGAGTGTTCATGTATCCACACACAGAGGTCATCATCAGTCTATTCTGGGTTCAGAGATGATCTCTGATCTACTGTGGTCAAACTAACTGGGTTCTGAGTAACATGTTTCCAAACCACTGCAGTGAGATCACAGCTCTGAAAGGTGTAAAATGTGAAATAGCTGTCAACCAACCTGTGTTTTAAGAACAACTACACAATTAAGCAACATGAAGTATAATGTTAATGTTTCTCTGGCCATCTTCAACTGAAGCACAGGCTCTTCTGTTGACTCTCTCTATCAGCCCTTATTTTTGTGGACTTTGTCCTTGGTCTGAGGTGGGATGGTGCGAGCACACTCTTATGAGGCATATGTGACTTATTCATGCTATGCAGTGCAAAGCATCACTGGCTAATGAATTGGTGTGATGGTCTCAGGCCTTCAGACAATCATCACACTGGAGGTGATATCTCATATAGTGCCATCATCACAGCAACTCATTCCCTATTCCGGAAATCAGTGTTACATACAGTATGTAGCTGAGACATTTTCATTTATGAATATAGTTCACTCAGGTCCAGTTTATATTTATACATATTAATGTGATCTGAAGTATTAAGATGTTACATTTATACAGTATGTTCATTATGTTTGAACTGAACTAACATATATAATCACAGATCCAGGAGAAAGTGAAGTCAGTTGGACTGATGGATCATTATTTAGAGGTACGACACGTCTTTACATGCAGTTCATTAATGCTGAAAGAGTCAATATGCTGTGCTTTGTCAAGAATTGTTCAGTGTGTGCTTTTATCCTGATTGTGTCTCTCTCATCTGACCACACATCTTTCCTGTAGAGATTTTGATTATTCTTGAGACTGCAGTGTTTGCTGCTCCTACTGTGATTCTTCTTGAGATCATCTGTGCAAGAAGAGCTGGTGAGTTTTTGAGATGATTCACATTGATGTGGAACTGTGATCTGTTTTAACGTCACTCAGTCTGTCATGTCACTTCCGATGTGAGTACAGTGTGTGTGTTTGGCTGCTGCTTCACACTGGGGCTGTGTGTTTGTTTGGTTTAGTTGTTGATGTTTAAATTTTTGTTTCTCCCCAATTCAACAATGGACTTCAACTATTTTAAACATTAATCATAAAATGCATTTCAATCTAACAGAACTAATAGTATGTTCCTGCACAACCAGAAGCTTCAGTTCCAGGACTGCATTTCTAAGACCTTAGTTTTTTTTTTTTTTTGACAGCGCCATCCATGATTCAAACATCAAACAAACAGATGCAAAGACTAGATCTATGGAAACTATTTTTAATGTAAGAGCTGGAATGTTCTTGAGTGCTGGAGTTTTCTTGAGTATTGAAGGTGTCTTTCAATTCAGAAAACTAAACTGCAGACCAGAATATATTGAAATAAATTAGGTTAAATATTTCAAGAGGGATACCAATGGGTACGTTTAGGGTTAGGAGTTGCCTAGGACAATAATTAGGTGTAGGCTATACAATTAACTACATATTTTCTTAAAAATAATAATATACAGAATTAAATAGCAAGTGCTATAAAATAGCAAGAGCCACTTATACAATAAATAAATAAATAAAAGGCTGCTGGTTTGCACGTATGTATTTCCACACTTCAGATACTGTGATTGTTTATGGAGAATGATGTGTGTTCTGATTTGTTTATTGTATTTGTCCTGTTTTTTGTGTATTTTATGTTTATTATTGATTTTAAAGCGCTTTGAGCTTTGAGTAAATGCTTTTGTGTTGAATTATTTTGCAGGAAGGAAGAACTCACAGCACCGAGAGGAAATATGAATACAACATTAATAAAATGCTCTCTACAAATAACAAATAACAGGTCAGATTACAGCATAATGTATCTTCATATCAGTGATATTATGGATATTTGCATGCAGCTTTTAAGGATATTTGCTCCATGTACTGTACTGAATGCTTTAAATGTATTATTAAATACAGAGATCAACAGAGTAAGACAAATAACTTTAATGACCATAAATATGTATTACAGAAATTATAATATAAATACATGGTATACATCTAATCATTACATTAAACTTTTTACAAAGGGGTTTTTAAATGTAATGGTCAGTTTAATTAATTATTGCATTTACAGGTGTATTTTGATGTTTTGCGTGTGTGTGTGTGTCAAGCTATTTCTTTTACTGCACAATTTCCCCGCTTGAAAGGGAGACACATCATCAACGGAGACCTTAACTGGATTCCACTCTTCTTTTATTTTTGTATCAATTATGATGAAACTGACATGAGTTGTAGCAGAAAGGTGAAAAACCTTTAAACAGAAACAAAAATATAACATGCGTAAATAAATTGCAAAATAAACTTGTTAACCAACCACTGCTTGTTATTCTGATTCTTTGTATCTGCTTTTAACATACAGCATTGTTCAACTTCATTATTTAATACTAAAGTACACTTTTTAGAGTGCAACCTGCAGCACAGTTTAGAAAATTCACTTGAATATTCAGTTTCAAGATATGTATATGATCCTAACGATCAGCTTAGTCACACACGAACTTCAGAAATAAATCACATACTATCGTCATTCTATCAGCGATCGCAAACACAATCAAAGATGTGCAAATCAATAAACACGTATAACTTAGTGACATTTATATTCGCTACACTGAACTACATTTGACTTGAAATAGCTAAACAATGAGCAGATAAACACAGTATGGCCTCGAAATCTCTCCGTGCCGAGCACAGACATTTTTTGCTGCGTCACGAACTCACTCGGCATTTGCCGCTACAACAGTCACATCCATCGGTTTACTGAATCGAAATTAAAGTTCTCACCGGCTGCCACTCCGGGATATGATGATGGTTTGAGCGTTTGTGCACTTTCCTTTCGTCCAGCCATTGATTTCAGCAGAGAAGTTGCGTTAGCTTTCGGTTTCAACTGAGAAGTCGCGTCCGCGCCGCCTCATGAAACGTAGATTCCTTTCCTCCCGCGTCTCGCTCTGATTGGCTGACGATTTATTGATATTATTTTTTCATTGATTTTAGTTTGACTTAACAGTGTGTGTGTGTGTGTGTGTGTGTGTGTGTGTGTGTGTGTGTGCGCACTTGTACAGCTATTTTTGTGAGGACTGTTTTGTAAAGTGAGGATATTTTGGCTGGTCCTCAATTTCTGAGACCCTTTAAAGGCCTGTTTGAGGGTCAGGACTTGGTTTTAGGGATCAGGTTATAATTGGGTAAAGGTTACGTTTAGGGTAAGGGTTTGGGTGAGGCACTTAGTTCTGATGGGTAGGTTTAGGGTAAAGAGCTAGAGACTGCATTGTGTGTCCTTACAAAGATAGCTGGACAGAGTTGTTGTTGTTATTGTTTTTACTGGTCATTTCAATGCAGAGACAAATTATCATTTATGAAAATATGTGAATAATTGTTATAATCATGCTTCAACATTGTTCTTCAAGACGTACGCAAAAATAAAAAATTCTGAATTTGTAAATCTCTCTCACTTTCTCTCTTTTGGTCTTCAAATATGTGCTGAATACTTATTTTAGTCTATTTTACAGTCTTCTCCATCACAAGACAGAATATCTTACATTTACATTTACATTTATTCATTTAGCAGACGCTTTTATCCAAAGCGACTTACAAGTGGGGAATACGTCAAGCGATTTGTCCTAAAGAGGCAAAACGACTTAGAAAGTGCTCATAATACCATAAAACTGGCATTGTTCAGATAAGTACAAACTAGAAAGGGAAAAGAATAGAATAAAGTTTTTTTTTTTTTTTTTTTTTTTTTTTTTTTAAGTCAAATAGTTTCGAAAGAGATGAGTTTTCAGCAGTCGCTTGAAAGTTGTTAGGGAGTTGGTATTCCAGATAGCGGTAGGAAGATCATTCCACCAGCCAGGAACAGTGAAAGAGAATGTTCTGGACAGGGTTTTTGTGCCGCTTTGTGATGGTACAACGAGACATCGCTCACTTGTGGATCTCAGAGTTCTGGAGGGAGTGTAGATTGGTAGCAGTGAGTGGAGGTAGGCGGGCGCTGAGCCTGTGGCTGTTCTGTAAGCAAGCAATTGAACTTGATGCGAGCCGCAACTGGGAGCCAGTGCAGGGTGATAAAGAGAGGTGTGACATGGGCCCTTTGTTTTTCTCCACCAGTCCAGTCTAATTTTCTCAAATCTCTTCCTCCAGTAGTGCTGGCCAAAAAAAGTTTCCAGTTAAACTGAACCAAGGTTAAAGTCTTTATACAGACAGACATTGTCTCTGCTTGTGGGATTCTGGCGCCGCCTGGAGAAACATTTAAGTGTGACTTTCCAGAATTTTTCATGCAGAAACATTAGATGACCAAATCATTTGTTGAATGAAAAGTTATTTACAGATTTCGCAAGCCAGCACTGTAGTGATACTCAAACATTTAGGTTCATTAGGTTCTTCTAACATTTCGTTAGCTGTCCCGGTGCGTTGTGATTGGGGAATAGTTTAGATGGTGTTTCAGTACTGCCACACCCCTTACCAAAGCAGCAAGTTCTGTCAGCTCCTTTGTAGTTAAGGATATGTTAAAGTGTATGTAGGGGCCCCTAAAACATGCTTGGGTTTAATAATGCAGAATATTAAAATTATTATTTTTTGTTTATTTTTATACATGCATTTTATTTCTATCCACTGGCATAATATATTTAATTCAAGTGTATTATTGTGGACCAATGACTGAGCTTCTTGAAGCACATGACAAGGAGAGGCTGCATGTGAACTTCTGTATCATTGTCATTTTGGAGACCGAGTATTTTTGTAATATAAGGCACAAAGTGTAAGGAAACAACCCTTGTTTTATTTGGTTGGTTTGCTTAAAGTATTTTTCCTTCCCCTGTTGTTTAGTTTGTGATCGTTTGAGTCACCCCGTGTGTGTCGACAGAAAGAGACATTCACAGACGCGAACAGTGACTGCATTGATGAAACTCGTCGTGGACTCGCGGTGTTGAGTTTGTTCTGGACTGGACACTTCTGTTTTCATCGCGGGACTTTGATCGACGGATCGGCAGTGTTGGGCAAGCTACTTGGAAAATGTAGTGAGCTAAGCTAACAGTACTCTTCATTAAATGAAGCTTAACTACACTAAAGTTACAGCCTTGGGTAATGTAGCAAGCTAATCTACAGCAACATGGCAAAAGTAGTTTACTACATCTAAGCTATTTTTTACATTTTCATTTTTCTATTGAACCAACATCATACCAAGTCAATGCTCTCTCAGTGATCAATTAAACTGTCAGTCATACAGGCATAAAAGTCCACTTTAATTGTTTATTCAACCACTCTTCCAAACCAATTTGGCAACAAAAATCAGTATAATGTACAGGGCTGGGTTTATCTCATGTTTTGGGGGGTTAGGGGGGGTTGAATTCTTTCTTGAAAAACATTTTTTTTTTTAAAACAATGGCACCTGTTTCAGAATGTTGAATGAATAAAACAGGGAAAACACACTATTTTTAAATAAAATAATTTATACATATAATTGAATAACATAGTCTATATATGAATGGGTGTTTGTCAACTGATTGCATGCCATCAGAGTTTACAGTGCTGACAGCTTCGTAAAAAAAAAAAAAAAAAATAGCCTAATGGAAGTGCTGTAGTTTTGCTGTATATAGCTACTGAAATATGACAGACCGCACAAAAACAGCACTTTAATTTACTGCCATTTTTAAAGATAGTAATTGATTTCATGAATACAAGACTGTGAATAAAAAACAAGTGCCAAATGTAAGCCAGATTTGGCTAAATTCTATTGTAAATTTGTTAACTGACAGTAAGAATGTTTAACCAAATCAAGTGGCTATTTTCGTTTGCCGAAGTTTTTTTTAAAAAAAAAACATGCTAACATAAATTGTATGTCTTTGAGAGGAAAAATTAAACCCGACAGGTCACGGAGGCTAGGCCTATAAGTCACATTTTATTATATTCTGAAATGAACAGGCTTACAGCGTAATGTTATAATGTTCCGACATTATTTCCCTCACTCCACAACAAATCCTTTAACTTTAACCGTATTCAGAACCGAACGAGGAGGAATAAATAAATAAATAAATAAATAAATTTGCCTAAACAATCCAAAACAAATTTAAAGCTAAACTGAAAGTAAAGTTGGGCTTATGTAGACTACCTCTCTCGCCACAAATACTAATGTTTCCATATCTGCAATGTATTTGAAGCGAAAATACTATGCATTGGGTAAGCTTTGTACTTCATGCACGTCGACGGAAAATATCATGATGAGAAATGTGCCACGGGACCGGTGTTCACGCTGAACTGCACGTAACACACACTATTTAAATTGGCTATTTGAACTTTTGGGTGACTGTGTTTTATTTTTCAAATGAACAGGCTGCAGTGATAGTGCGCGATCAAACAGCTGAATAGCATATTCCGGCATTTTGGTCATAGTAAAGGCATAATTCGATACTGCAAAGTCTAAAGCAGTTTGAAGTGTCAAGAATATTAGCAAAGATTATTGTAATTCGTTTAGACTAGAACACTGTTTAATTCTTATTTCGCTATGGAACCTGATCGATGTTTGTTTGTTTGTTTGTTTGTTTTTGCCTTTCGCCATGAATTTGGCAACCCACACCCACTATGGAGTTAGAATTGTTGCATAATTCCAAATAAATACATTATGATCCACAAATATATGTAAAGCGATTGACAAAAACAAAGCATATTCACAAAATAAATAGAATGAGATCCACAAATAAATCTTAGAGTTCCACAACATGAATTATATTCACAAGTAAAAAAAATAGAATTGCAAATAAAAAACATTCACAAATATTTTTTTTTTATTTTACAAACACAACTTTGCCAGGCATTTATATGTGAATCGCGTACTGTGCATTTGTAGACCGCAGCGCATATTTGTGGATTTTGAAACATTTCAAGCATCAAGACACACACTGATCCACAAATGGATGGACTCCACCCACCTTCTACTTAAGCCAATCAGATACCGGCCACGTGGGGCTGACCAATCGTTGCATGTTCTTGCTCCAACCAATCACGTTTTGCCTTACAATGAGTGCGGGACCAGCCGTAATTCAGGACAATTAACCAGTCTCTTCAAAATGGACGACTAGGACAGGGGTGCTCATCACAGCATTATTGTAATAATATCTAAAATAAAACAAGTAATGTTATGTGTAATGTAATCAGTGTTTCATGTATCACTGAGTGGATGCGTGTTTTGACCGTGAGTGTGTTTAGCAAACTGGTATTGTACGGTGACCGGGAGGGGAGGTCTTCGGTTCACTTAGTTTTGTCGTGGCCATGACATATAAACTCCAGAACGTGATAATATAACACAGCCACGAGATATTAATTCGTGGGAACGTGATATTACATCGTGGCCACGAGATCGTTTTGTCAAGGTAACGACATACTTATGCCATGACTTCTTATGTTGAGGGAACGACATATTTTTCTCGTGGGCAATAATAATCACTCAAATGTACTTGTGTTTCAGGTACCAGTGGAGTGAATGATGATCATGTGTTCATCAGTTCTGGTGAAAATGTCCGTCTGCCCGGTAATAATGCTCTTCATGACTGTACATCAACTTCATGGACCTATAACAACAATAATTCAGCAACAGTTGAACTGATTGGTTTAGGGATAAAGAAGAAAGACATCAAGAGACATGAGAGACTGAGTCTGGGGTCTGACTGCTCTCTGAACATCAAGAACATCACAGAAGAAGATTATGGATTTTACACCTGCCGACAATATGTGAATGACAAACAACAAGGAACTGATGCACGTGTTTATCTGCATGTTCTTCATGGTAATTTCATGATTATGTGGTCAGTTTAAAAAGTGCAGATTCTTCATTTAAACTCTCATGATGATTGAAAAGTGTGTGATTTGTGTGTTATTTTGTGTTTCAGTCTCTTCATCATCCTCACAGACTGAGATCAGTGCAGGCAGCTCTGTGACTCTCTCCTGTCAGTTGTATTCATATTCATATACTGGAGTCTCTTGTGATGATTGGATCCGTTCTGAGGGAATTCAGCTGTTCTGGGTGAATCAGGCTGGTGTTAAACTGACAATATCAGACTCCAGATATCAGATATCAGCTCCAGGACACTGTAACATCACTCTGACTACAACACTCCTGAATGAAGATGACAACAGAGAGTGGAGATGTGAAGTTACTCACAGAAATCAAGTCAAGACCTCAGTCACATATACTGTCAAGAGTTCAGGTGAGAAAACAATCTCATCAGTTATTGCTAATGTTGTGTAACTCTATGGACTATTAATGTAACCCCCTTGTCAGGGAAGGTTATATATATATAAAGTAGCTTTACAGCAAACTATATGTTTTCACTTAAGAGTATGTACTTATAATTCTCATTTTATAATGACTCTGTAGGTTTATTATTGACAAAATGTTAACAGAACACTCTTTTGTTAAGAGTTTAAGATTCAAACATTCAAAAGGTATTTTGTACGAAGACCTCGTATATGTATGTGTGTTCCCCTTTAAGGAACCCTTCGTGAAACACAAATGTTTGGTTGATGTGCACTTGGGAGAAAACGTGGGTTTTGCTGTCAGGTTTGATTTACCTTTAGTTGACTGGATGTATATTTGTTAAGACCCGCCCCCTGATAGTTGAGTCTTGCGTTATTGGTCCATTAAGAAGTCTGTCGAGAGAAGACAAGCAGCAGGGAGATTTGGATTGCTGAAGGGTTGGTTCTGATAAAAAAATCTACTGTTGACAGTGTTGGGAAGGTACTTTGGAAATGTAATAGGTTACAGATTACAAGTTACTTGATTTAAAATGTAATAAGTAGTGTAACTTTTCAATTACTTTATTAAAGTAATGTAACTTATTACTTTTAATTACTTTTTGATTACTTTTCTAAATTTCTTATATTTTTAACTGTTAATCATTTTGAAACATTTAAACCAGGCAGAGTTAAGATTACAGTAGCACTCAACACTGATTACTATCAGACTTTCAAAATCCTTTATTACTTGAATTAAGATTATAAGTAAGGAATAATATACATCTTTATTTTGCGATAACAACTGACTGGATGTACATTATCTCACTTATTACTCAGCTGTTTGATAGATTATTTAGATGATTATTATTAGACACGAAACACTGATCTGAGATGAAATATTTGAACGCAAAGCTTCCATGAAGAAATCAGTTGCTAGAAAACAGTTCAAACTAGACATTTTAGGGATAAAATGCAGTCACACCAGTTTACTTACACAACATTTCACCACATAAATAATTAAGTAGTGGTACTAGTTTGTTAGTTATCTTATAATCCATTACAGTGTACAAAAAAAAAAAAAAAAATAAGGCAGCAGCTGCGTTTGTATGAAACAATAGAGCAAGTCCACGATACCAGGATGACAGAATTAAGAAATTGTCCATATAATATTGAATTAAGCTTTAATATTTTATTAGCTAAACAAATGCAAAGCTTCCGCCAAGAAAAACTATCAAGCATATAGCACTGACTTAAATTACCCGGAATGAGTCTGAGTTATTAGCTTTTACCAGTTGTTATCAGGGAATAACGTCATGACTGACCAATCAGAATCAAGCATTCCACAGAGCCATGTAATAATTTAATTTAAAACACAGCCACCACAAATTCAGACTATATATATCATTTTTTTTTTTTTTTTTTTTTTTTTTTTACTTATTTTGGGCTTTTTATGCCTTTTATTGTGATAGGACAGAGAGAGGGGAGCAGGATCTGCAAAAGGCCTCAAGACGGGAATTGAACTCAGGTGGCCGTGAGCGCAATGTCGGCACGCTAACCACAAGGCTATTGGCACCGATGCCCCAAATTCAGACTTAATATTTACAAGAAATAGTTTATTCGCTATGATACTGGGTTTGAAATCAAATGTTTGGATAGTTATGACAGAAAACGCTAGCGTCTAACAATGCCTTGGAAAAAACAATCTTAAAAAATAACGATTACGCATAAACCTAAATAGGAAACAAAACAGTTATCAAATAAGCATGTGCCCTGTTCTGTGTCCTAAACTCCTGAAACACTGGTGTCTCATTTTAGAGCAGTCAATGCAATTTATGAAAGAAGTCAATTAAATCTGTAAGTGTGTGTGGGTGTGTGAAAAAATTCAGGTGTAATCCCCTTTGTAATCACTCACATTTTTCAAATGTAACTGTAATTTAATTACACATGTTTTTCTCAGTAACTGTAACTAATTACAATTACATTTATTTTGTAATTAAATTACGTAATTCCGTTGCATGTAACTAGTTCCTCCCCAACGCTGACTGTTGATAACCGCAAAACGCGAGCTGTACGATAGATATTAATTTAAACGTATATTTTATTTGTTTAAGGATCCGAGTTTACACAGGAAGTGTGTTAATTATTTGTGTAGCGATCTGTTTCTGGTTGAAGACCACGAGGCCGGCAAAGAGAGCCAGCGCTCTCAGTTAGCAATAGTTGTAGAAAACAACTGCCCTGTTTGAGCCTTGCTTTGAAGTAAATCGTGTTGCTGCACATTGTTTATTGTTCAATATTTCCCTGGGGATTCACACTTTGTGAGTTTGAGAGTGTGCACAATGTGCACCCTAAACGAGGAACATAGAGTTTGTTGAAACTCAATGACTTGAGTACATTTCCCTAGAGGATACTTTGTGTATTTCATTCCTGTGTTCAAATTGCACATTGAGTATTGCTATCTGTACCTTTTCATCTTGAATTTACCAATTGGTTATTATTAGAATATCTCTACTGATTACTCATACCTGAAATAAGTCATATTATACATATAATTATATACTGTCTTTTCCTTTTTTTTTTCTGTTGGCAAATAAATGCCCATTGCTGTATAATCTTATCAGTTTATTTAGTTATTAAGTGAAATTCATATCCCTAAACTGTGGTATCAGAGTAGGGGCTTAAAATTCATAGTCCAGAGACACCAAATGAATTTTCATTGAATGAAAATGAATGAATCTTTTTTCGAGTCATTTCATAACACATCTACTGCTTACACAAATGTTGATCACACTACAAACAAGACAAAACTATAATGCTATAAGAAACTGACAAGATTAATTCATTGTTCACCTGGGTCTTTAGTCTATGATTAGCTCACCTCACCTCTTATCTGACAATAGGATAGGATGTTGTGCATGCGCGACTGAACAAATCACTCCCCGAGACGACTTGTTCTTTCCAAGTCACATTAAAGATTCATTCAAAATCACTAATTCATAGCATTGTGGATGTGCATCCCAGAGCCTGTGCTACACAAGCTTTTGTTTTTTTTGTTTTTTTAAAATGAGGGATCGTTTCACTAAATCAGACCCTTCTTCCTCGGCTGAGATCGTTTAGAGCCTTTGAAGCTGCATTTAAACCTCATTTTGGAAGTTCAAAATCAGGGCACCAATGAAGTCCATTATATGGAGAAAATCCTGAAATGCTTTCCTCAAAAAACATAATTTTTTTATGACTGGAGACAGAAAGACATGAACATCTTGGATGACAAGGGGGTGAGTAAATTATTAGTGAATTGTTGTTCTTGAAGTGGACTTCTCCTTTAAACACCATTTGAGATAAAGATACCAAACCAGCTGTAAAATATTGAGAATATATATATATATATACACACACACACAATTTATATATCTGGGCTAACCGGAGCTAAGCTATACTATGTAACTTTTTCTAAGCACCTACGCACAACTCGTCTTGGTTAACAGAAAGCATGAACGTTCCTGTCCCGTACACCACACGACCCTGAGTGTCTCTGTGAACAGATGCACAGACAAAATAACTGAACAGAAAACAATACTGTCATCTTACACCTTTAATTAGAACCTAAAATAAGATTTTTCACAGAAAAGGCCATATCAACAAGTCCCTCCCCTACACATCTCTCTCCATGACGGTAACAGTCACACTTTTATATAACAGGGCTGTAAATGAACCAAAGCAATCCAAACTAACTTGAACATAAACACACATAACATTGCTAATGCAAAAACCCAACCTACTTGCTTAAATAATGCAAAAATAAGTCAACTCTAAAGAAATACCCATAATGCACCCGGCTGCTAGCACTGACTGTCGGCTCATTACAATATATTTAAGACCAGTGTTGCAAAAGGTAATATATGATGATTTCCTTTTTATTTTTTTACTTATGAGTATAAAACTTTGCTAAGATATTTAATAAATGATGTAATTTTGTTTATCAGAATAATATGGGTTTTGAAAACAAAGTAAAATATGAGTTATTAATGGCTAAATTAATGGCTTTGTTTAATGTTTTTGTTACGTAGATTTTAAGGTCAACACAAAATGAAATATCCTGGATAATGTCCAGTTAATTCGATGTTGAAATCACTGGGCGGGGCCTATAGTGCAAAGAAGGTGTTTGTCAATGCTGCTCTGTCTCATCCAGCAAATATCTTGGTAATCCTCTTTCCAATGTCAAAAGTTTTGAGTAGTTGTGAATAAGAAGTTTATAAGGAGCGTCGACTATCAAAATTGCGACTTTTGAAGCTGTCCTAAATCTCTAATTCTTGTGGATTATCTGGACCTGAAGGCCTCAAACGAGGCACCATCAGCTGTGCACTCTTGCCACATTGTGGGTAAATCTTGGTATATTAAAGCTTGCTGCATCTGGTACATCGTGGTAAGAAAATGCCTCCCAAACACTCTAAGCTATCCCCATCAGATGATGAACCTGTAACAATGTCTTTGCTCTCCCAGCTACTCGAGCAGCAGAAGGAGTTTTACAAAGAAATGTTACAACAGCAACAAGAAAACTTTAAATGTTTTGTCCAAATGATAATTGAAAGTACAAACAAGCGACTGGATGATGTTATCCGGGATCTCCAGGGGGTAAAAACAAGTCTGGAATTTACTCAAGCAGATGTGGATGTAATGAACAAGGAGCATAAGACTGTGGAAATACAGATAAAAGGACTTGAAAATGAACTTAGAAAATCAAAGGAGGAATTAAACAAAATGCCAACAGTGGATTATATGGAGAAACTGGATTACATTGATAACCAGCAAAGAAGAAATAACATCTTAGTGGATGGGATTCCAGATGAAAAGGGAGAAAATTGGATTGAATCTGAAAGAAAAGTTAGAACCATCATGGAAACTAACATGGGTCTAGATGCCAAGAACATTGAATTTGAGCGTGCCCATAGAGTTGGCCACTATCAAGAAGGAGGTAGGCCTAGACAGGTAATTGTTAAACTTTTGCGCTTTAAAGACAAACAGACCATTCTTTCATGTGCAAGGAAATTAAAAGGCACCAACATCTTCATAAATGAAGATTTTTCAGAAGTGGTACAGATAAAGCGGAGAGAACTCCTCCCCGAGCTGAAGGCTGCACGTAGCAGGGGAGAAATAGCCAGTTTAAGGTATGACAAACTCATTATCAAAACCAGGAGTGGAAATGTGCTAACAACAGGCTGTTAATGATCTTATTTGTATTATTTCTTTTATTTTGGAATGTTTGTTAATTTTTTTTTCATTAATCAGTCATACGTCCAGGTCAAACTCCTGAAACTTTGGTCTATTGCTCTGGTGTACAATGTTTAAACTCTGGTCCAGTTGATAGTTCTAATTTGGACAGCCAGATCTTTAAGCCCTTTGAATCCTCTGTTTTTGACCCTTATTATGGTGATATTGATCCTGATCAGAATTTCTTTTCTTCATTTGATGTTTCCAGCCTCTGTCTTCGTTATAATGAAACCCAGTTTAATGATTTATGTGCTTCTATATCTGGTGATATTTTTTCTACTTTTCATTTGAATATTAGAAGTCTTCCGAGTAATTATGATAATTTCATCCATTATTTATCTTCACTTGGGCATAATTTTTCTGTTATAGCCTTATCTGAAACATGGCTCACAGAGGACTCTAAAGAAATGTTTAAAATACCAAAGTATAAATCAGTTCATCGTGTTAGAGTAAACAGATCTGGGGGAGGGGTATCTTTGTTTTTTGAGGAAAATTATGATTTTAAAATTAGGGAAGACCTTACTTTAAAAACTGATCAGGATGATGTAGAGTCGCTTTTTTTGGAGCTTATTAGTGCTTTTCATGGAAAGAATATAATTGTTGGGGTTGTCTATCGGCCACCTCATTCTATTATCAAAGATTTCAATGAAAGCTTGCTTTATTCACTTGAACGTGTTAACAATGAGAAAAAGCCTTGTTATATACTGGGGGATTTTAATTTGAATCTTCTTAACTATGATACAGACACTCTCACTAGGGACTTTCTAAATGTTCTTTATTCTAGTTATTTTTTTCCACTCATCCATAAAGCTACTCGAGTCAAAGAAAAATCTGCAACTTTGATAGATAACATTTTATGTAATTCTCTAGGTAAAGAAATGAAATCTGGTATTCTGTATTCTGATTTGTCTGACCATCTCCCTATATTTCAGTTATCTGTGACTAAAGCAAATGGATACAAGAATACAAACCAAGTATTGTTTATAAGAAATATGAGCGATGTAAATATTTGTAAGTTTAAGGATAGGCTTGACAATACTTCTTGGGGTGATTTATATGAGGAGAGAAACGCAAATTTAGCATATCAAAAGTTTATGAGTATTATTTCTACTAATTTCAATGAATGTTTCCCCATGGGTAAATGGTCTAAAAAACAGAACACAGCCTTAAATAGACCTTGGTTTACAGTTGAACTAAGGAAACTGTTAAAGAAAAAGAATAAATTGTATAAAAAGTATGTTTCAAATCGTACTCCACTTACTTATGCTGTTTATAAATCAGCAAGAAATAAATATACAAGCTCAATTAGGTTTGCGAAAAAAAAGTATTTCAGTAATGTATTTCTTAAGTGTTCAAATAATGTTAAATCCACATGGAAAGTAGTGAATCAATTGCTTCAAAAAGAAAAGGCTACCCATGATTTACCCTCTGTTTTTCAGAATGGTGACGACTATTTAAGTAATCCAAAGGAAATAGCTGAACATTTTAATAATTTTTTTGTCAGTATTGGTCCGAAATTAGCCAATTTAATTCCAGATAGTGATGGAAATCCTTTGGATTTTATCCATCGGTCATTTCCTGTTATGTCTTCATTTAAACCTATTGATGGCCATGAAGTAAGTGACATCATTGATCAGTTAAAACCTACCGCAGCGGGCCATGACAATATTTCAGCATACCTGGTCAAACAGGTGAAGCAATCCATTTTGCAACCTCTTTCTCATATTATGTCTTTGTCTCTGGAAACAGGAGTTGTGCCAGATGATTTCAGAGTTGCTAAAGTCATTCCCTTGTTTAAAGCTGATGATCCTTGTTGTTTTACTAATTATAGACCCATTTCTATTTTGCCATGTTTCTCTAAAATATTAGAAAAAATCATACATAAAAGGATAATTTTTCATCTAGATTCTAACATGATTCTTTATAACCACCAGTATGGCTTTCGAAAAAATCATTCAACTTATATGGCTCTACTTCATCTTATTGATAAGGTTATTTCTGCACTTGAAAATAATGAGTTTACCTGCAGTATTTTTTTGGATTTTTCAAAAGCATTTGATACAATAAATCACAATATCCTCCTTGCTAAATTATACAAATATGGTTTCCAAGATATCACTTATAAATGGTTATCAAGTTATATTTCAAATAGATCACAGTTTGTTTCTTTTAAGGGTTATTTTTCCAATAAAGCTAAACTACAATGCGGGGTCCCACAGGGGTCTATTCTTGGACCACTGTTGTTCCTCATTTATATAAATGATATGTTTAGTGTTTCGGATGTGCTTTCCCCCATCATGTTTGCGGATGATACAACCCTTGTTCTTTCACATTCACATTTTAGTACGTTAATGAGCAATGCAAATATTGGCCTAGTTGCCTACACTGCTTGGTTTAAGTTAAATAAATTATCTTTAAATATTAAGAAATGTAATTTTGTTATTTTCAGTGGCAAAAAAACATACAATAAAGAATTAGCGCGAATTAAAATTGGGCCTACTGAGATGCTTCAGTTAACAACAACATCATTTTTAGGAGTTATTATTGATGAAGATTTGAGTTGGAGAGGACACATAGACTATGTTTGTGGCAAAATTAATAAGTCAATTGGTATAATAAGGAGGATTAGCCATCTTGTTACTACAAAATGTCTCCGTACCCTATATTATAGCTTAATTTATCCGTATTTGTCATATTCTAACATGGTGTGGGGGAGCACATTTCCAACAAAGTTACATAGAATTCTAATTCTCCAGAAACGGTTTGTCAGGATAGCGGCTCGTTCAGGTTCACACACGTCTTCAGCTTCGCTATTTCAGAAATTGCAGATTCTATCAATTTTTGACATTAATATCTTCCAAATATGTGTTTTTATGTACAAATTATTTTCATCGGAAGGAAAGATTCCTGGCCAGTTTATGTTATACTTTAAAGCTAACTCAGCTGTCCATGCCCATAATACTAGGCAGGTAATGGATCTCCATCCTCCAAACTTTACCACATGTAGAGGCCAATTTTCAATAAGATTTAAAGGTACACAGATATGGAATAGATTTTCTCATGTGGCGAGACAATGCACCTCAATAGAGAGCTTTAAAAGAGTTTTAAGAGGTCTGCTGATAAACTAGCTTGTGCAATTAGTTGATTTGATATTTTTCAGTGTATTTTCATTTTACTGTGAAATGCTTTGTTTTATCACTAGTATTGTCGTGACATTTTTTGTTTGTTGTATGAGTTGTATTATATTGAGTTTTGCATTTTTTGGCTATGTTTTATCTTTCCTTGGTGGAGGCTTTAGATAAGCCATACTGGCTTTTTGCCTTCTCCGGCACTGAATATGTATCAGTATGTCCTTGGTGTTGTATTTTCTTTTTTGTGCAAAATAAAAAAAAAAAAAAATAGTAATCATGCCTTTTGTAATCATGCCTTTTTTCAGCAAAACAATTTTCATGTCAACAATAAAGTTCATTGTATTTCTGAAATTACTAACAGTGCATTAATTATAGAAATATTGTCATTAGATTAATTTTTGGTAAATGGCAACCATCAGTTTCCTCCTGACACCTTCAGATTGAAATAACATGATAATAGATGATGGACTCATGAAGCAGCACAAGTTCATTTATCATTTCTGTGATGTGAAGCTCAAGTATGATGTGATGATGATGATGTTTGGTTTATATGTCAATTATCACAGCAGAAACTCTCAGTTGGACTGTTGGATCAATATTCAGAGGTACAACACGTCTTTGCACCGTTTGCTGTTTTATACCTTTTGATTTCTTTCTATTTTCACAGATTGAGTCTGTTTTGTTTTTTTCTCTTGATTGTGTGTCTCATCTTTCCTGCAGTGATTGTGATTATTGTTGAGTTTGCAGTGTTTGCTGCTCCTACTGTGATTCTTCTTCAGATCATCTGTGCAAGAAGAGCTGGTGAGTTTTTGAGATGATTCACATTGATCTGGAACAAAGTCTTTAGTCATGAGAGCTCAGTAAATGCTTTTGTTGAATTATTTTACAGGGAGGAAGGATTTGCAGCACCAAGAGGAAATAGTGATGAATACAATATCAGAATAAAACACTCTCTACTTATTAAAGGCCAAATTACAGCAGGATTTATCTTCATCTCAATGATGTTATGAATATTTGCATGCAGCTTTCAAGGATATTTCCTCCATATATATAAAATATATGGTCATTTTCTAACCTTGATTAATCTAATCATTACATTAAACTTTTTACAAAAGGCTTTTTAAATGTTTTATTATTAGTTATTTTTAACTGATGATGTGACATGTCTGTTAATTATCATACAGTATATTTACAGATGTATTTTGATATTGTTTTATTCATTCACTGAGCATTTCAGTTTATAGACAAATTTCTCATGAAAATATGTGAATCCACATACATCATGCTGTAACATTTTTTTTTTCTTTTTGTTAAAATACCATGTGCTGAATGCTTATTTGAGTTCCACAGTCTAAAAGTGTAAAGTATGGTATTAATACATTATATTGGGTTAATAACTAACAAGAAAAACAAACCACATATATATGGAATAATTTTATATTTTCATATTGCATTTATGGTCACGTTTTATCATTTGACACTGTAAGAGCCATTTTTGTCCTCACTTTACATTGTCATGTATGTGTGTGTCCAGTAGGGGTCACTCTATTGTAATTGTTGACAGAATATAGGTGGGAACTTTCCCTCAGGTAACAGGTGTTGCTGGAGGGAAGATGCACACTGTTTTTTGACCGTTACTGGTTGTGACTAGAGGGGATAAAGCTCAGACTGGAAGATAACAATGAAATTAATTGTTGTACCTATTAGATTGTGTTTTATTAACACATACACCTACCCCAAAACATAGGCCTTACTATAATACAAAAACAGTATTGTTGTTGTACAGTGTGACAAAAATAGCATTAGATTGATGTGTGCATGCCCAGTAACTAGAGCTGTATCCCTTCACCATTTACCACCGTTACTCGAGGCTGTTGTTATTAGTATTGGTGAAGGACTGGTGGATTTATTGTCTGTGTGTTTGAATTCTTGCCTACTTGGAAATAAAGACCAGTCACTGTAAAATAAATCTACAACAGTGAACATTTTAACATCTTGTGTGGACATTACAATTAATAGTCACCCAAGTGTGCGCGTCCATTTACAAGAACCGTCCAGCATCCCTCAGCTGCTTGAAGTACTAGACTCGGACACTTATAGACACATGTGCTTACAGATAACTGCAAACAATTACCAGCGTCATGAAACTATAAACAATGCAGTCACAAAATTCGGCGCATAAAGATGGTGATACATAAACACTAGTCTTGCTGTGGTAGTCTGTCCCCACCATCATCACTGTCGTTTTGGTTCTTCTTCTTCTAAAGTAGAGTTTAACCATATCAAAACTCAAAATAGGTCATTTCTATACAAAATTATTTAAAATACACATTTTACAGTCACTGTTATGCACATTGAAATGAAACATTTTACATTCTAGATGACAAAATACAAGCTACATGATTCTACATGAGAACATTTCAGTCAAATGTAGCATCTTCATCAGAAGCATCTTCATGAGTTCACTGTGATCAGTCTGTATCCAGATACAGTCCAGATAAGAAACTCTGTTGAAGTGATAAATTGGGTTAGTCTGAGTTTGATTTAGCATGAACACTTAATGTGGCTTGTAATTATTTCAGTTCTTCTGAATGTCATTATAAATGACTAATGCTGAAACAAATGCACAGTCCTGATGTTTGTCAAGTGTCCAGCAGGTGGCGTCAGATCTCAATTCCAGAGAACTACTGTGGGGATTGGCTTATTATTAACTGTCATATACATTTTAATTGTCATTTTTTTGTGCAACATAAATCTTATGAGTAGTTCATCTAACTGGAATCACTCGCCGATGCTGATTTTTGCTGCTTGTTCTGATTACTTTGTTAAAATGAGATGAAACAATTATTGCTTCTGTTCCTATTACAGTTTAAGGGCCAGATTTACTAAGAGCTTATACCAGCGCAAACCGTCTTCTGGTGTTAAAATAGTACTGTCAGGATTTATTAAAGATGCACAGTGAAGAATTAGCATTGAAAGTATTAAAATGAATCACGCAATGCAATTTACTAACTTTGGTGCTCATCAAATTACTGGACTTTGTGCCTTTATTTAATGCCCCCAGAAAAGCGTGTCTTAAAGCAGGAGGTCATTTGCCCTGCTCTTGGTAGATTGTGCCGGTCATTGTAGATTTATTTCATTTAATAGAAATTTATTAGACATTACATCCAACTGAATTTTGTTGTAAGTTGTTGTTTTTTAGGGTCAGTCGTGGCCTAATGTTTAGAGAGTTGAACTTGTGACCCACAGGTCACATTGTCGGTGGGGGAGTGAATGACCAGCGCTCTCTTCCACCCTCAATACCAAGACTGAGGTGAAACCTTTGAGCAAAACACTGAACCCCCAACTGCTGAGTGTGTTTACTGTGTGTGTGTGTGTGTGTGTGTGTGTGTGTGTGTGTGTGTGTGCGTGTGTGTGTGTGTGTGTGTGTGTGCACTTGGATAGGATCGATGCAGAACACAATACAGAGTATGGGACAACACACTTGGCTACACGTCATGTCACTTTCACTTTCGTAATTAAATCTGGATTAAAATTCTGTTATTTTAAAATTGTGTAAAAAGACTGAACTTAGGCCACTGTTAACTGAAGAGAGTTTAATGACACACAGCAGCTCACTTACAGTAAAAAGAGGAAATGTCATTTCACACCGTCAGTCTGATCTGGGTTCAGAGATGATCTCTGCTCTACTGCAGTTAAACTGAGTTCTCACATGTTTCCAAACCTCAACAGTGAGATCACAGCTCTGAAACACTGCTTAAGCAATAATTGATGACAGACATGTTTCACTGTTTGCTTTTCTGTAGCTGTTGGTAATCTATGAAAAGATAGATCTAGTTTCTTGTGTATTTGTGCAGTCAGTCACACAACAGCTCTTTCCTCTTTTAAACATGTTTCTAGTGATTTCACAGCATTCAAGCTGAACTCTAATGCTGTCACTCAGTATTTCTGTCACTCAGTGAGTGAAACCGCAGTGACTCCGCCCACTGTGACATCATGTGCTTCTGTTCACACTCCGACTGACAAACATTCACAAACATTCAGCAGCGCTTTGATGTTAATCAAATAAAATACATGCTACTGCTTTTTCTTTACGTGAGCTGGTGACTACCAATAAACTCCAACTTTTCTGTTAACAATGGCAGAATTTCAAATAGACAGACAGGTAGATCGATATAGATCAACAGATCGAGTCTGAAGCAGTTTGTCTAAGAAATTCTAGGCTACAAATGCCTAACATAAACCATGGACCACAGAAGATAATCTGATATCTCAGATATCATAATCTAAATAATCTAAATATCTCAGTATTTTATTTATTTTAATTGTAGGGTCATATAACTGCATTCTATAGGCTCCATCACACAGTGAGTTGTTCTCCTGCATCATGTTCATCACCAATCAACTGTATGAATATATAAGATGATCTATACAGGTTAAATGTGTTAATCATTTTCATAACTAATTTATTAAATGAATGTGTTAATTTGACATCACTAGTTAAAACATGCAACCAACTAACAGATGACTCTTTGTTTCTTTAAAGGTCTTATGGAATTAAAATAAAATGTAATACAGTTCAAAATAATGTTAGTAACTACTTTCTTTGGTTAATTGAGTTAAAACTAGGTTTAATTTACGTCTCTTAAACAGGCTGAAGTAATGCCATTGTTAGCAGCTCATTTGAAGAGAAAAGAGGAAGTGTCATTTCACAAACCTTCAGTTTATTCTGGGTTCAGAGATGATCTCTGCTCTACTGCGGTTAAACTCAACAGTGAGATCACTGCTCTGAAACACGACAACTGCTATAATTAATATGATATTTTAGTTACAAAAGTGTAGAATGACAAATTAACCATTTCAGCATTATAAGAAAGCCTTGACTCTGAAATAGATGCAAAAGATCACTGTAAAACTTCATAAAGACAGAGTTTGTTTGACTAAATGATGATTTCATAATCGCTATTATCATAAACATCTGCAGAAATACAACAAAATTTTGTTCACTCATTGTGATTATTATTATTTTGTGTGTGTGTGTGTAAATGCATCTTTGAAAGCAGCAATCATGAGTCTCGTGGTTCAGGTGAGATTCAGAGCAAATATCAGCAGTAACAGTGTGAAGATCAGTCAGAATATGATGCTGATTCAACACTCGTCCATCATGCAGTGATATAGTGTCAGTCAAATAAACACTCAGCCAATCAGATCAGAGGAAGTGAACAAACACAGGAAGAGCTGATAGTATTTAAAGAAAGAGTTGTGAGCATATAATGAAGAGGAAGACTGACAGAAAGAGAAAATGGCTGATAAGTGTCATTTGTGTCTGCTGGGACTGATCATTCTCTCTTCACTTCTCACAGGTAAACAAATCTCTGTTTTCTCTACAAGACATTTAGTTTAATTAGTCTGGGAAAGAGTTCATTTCAACATGATCAGTTTATTCTTGTGTTACGTAAAGAACATACTGGATTATTCCTGATGCACTAAAACTAGACAGATTCACACTCAAACATCTGATGCTGAATTATTTTCATATTAAGAGTGTGTTTGTGATTTCAACAGCTCTCTGATAAAGAAAAAAATAGTTTATTTTGTTTTTAATCTTGTCATTTTTATGATGGCATGTTTTTTTTTATGATTATTTATTTATTCATTTTTTATTAAAATATCAAACATACTTGTGTTTCAGGTACCAGTGGAGTGAATGTGACTCATGTGTTCATCAGTTCTTGTGAAAATGTCCGTCTGCCCTGTAATAATGATCTTCATGACTGTAAATCAACTACATGGAACTATAACAGATTCAGTCATTCAACAGTAGTTGAACTGATTGGTTTAGGGATAAAGAAGAAAAACACAGAGAGACATGAGAGACTGAGTCTGGGGTCTGACTGCTCTCTGAACATCACAAACATCATAAAAGAAGATTATGGACTTTACAGCTGCCAACAATATGTGAATGACAAACAACAAGGAACTTATGCGCTTGTTTTTCTGCATGTTCTTCATGGTAATTTCATGATTAATTTAAAAAGGGCAAATTCTTAATTTAAACTCATGATGATTGTAAAGTGTGTGATTTGTGTGTTATTTTGTGTTTCAGTCTCTTCATCATCCTCACAGACTGAGATCAGTGCAGGCAGCTCTGTGACTCTCTCCTGTCAGTTGTATTCATATTCATATACTGGAGACTCTTGTGATGATTGGATCCATTCTGAGGGAATTCATCTGTTCTGGGTGAATCAGGCTGGTGTTAAACTGACAATATCAGACTCCAGATATCAGATATCAGCTCCAGGACTCTGTATCATCACTCTGACTACAACACTCCTGAATGAAGATGACAACAGAGAGTGGAGATGTGAAGTTACTCACAGAAATCAAGTCAAGACCTCAGTCACATATACTGTCAAGAGTTCAGGTGAGAAAACAATCTCCTCAATCAGTTTAAGTCCTCATAATGTCAGTAACACTAAGGTCTATTAGTATCATTGAAGCAGATCAAATGAAGGAACAAAAGCTTCTTTCAGTCTGACAGAAGAGAAACTCAAATCAAGTTTAACTGTCCAAGAAGTGCTGCTGTAAATAATGAAGAAATTGAAACTTCACAGCAAAAACTAACATTTTATATGATGTGATCATCAAAGTTAAAATATAATCTGAATGAACATTCATCCTTTACAGGTCAAGATAAAACAACGACAGCAGTGATTCCAGTCCACATCACAAAATCAACTACAACGACAGCAGTAACTTCTACACGAGGTACAGTCAAAAAAAAAAAAAAAATAATAATAATGATTTTGTTGTCAGTTTTACTGAATCCTCTCTTGTCCGTGTTATTTAACAAATGCACAAAATCACTTTAGTAAAATAGAAAGAGTTGAAATAAAGTGATGAAAATTAAGTGTTATATTATGCATTTTGACTAAAGGTAAATCTGTTTGTGTTTAATGTTCAAATGTTGTTTCTAGTGTTTTGAGGAGTTTGTGTTGTTGAAGTTTTGTGGTTTTCATTGTGCTGAAGGGTGGAGCTCGTGGTTTGGTTGTAGATGATGACGATGGTGTTTGTTGTTTAATGCAGTGAACATGGAAGTGCTGATGTTGATGCAATGATAAACAGTGTTTTATTTGTTCACTGCATATGATCTGTTAGCTGCATATTTGAACTGAAGTCAGTTTGATTAGCTGGTTTTGTGATTGTAAACTGTATACAAAGAGCATCAGTCTGGAAAAAACTAAATATTTCATTTTAATTATAACATAACATTGTCAGGTAAAACAAACCTATACAACTTTTTTTTTTTTTTCTTTTTTAATCTTCAGATTCTTTGTCCAATGTTCTTAAGTTTCTCTACTTCTGACATCTTAATTATGGATTGTACAATCTTAAAATGCTGGGTTATTTTTTCCACCCAAACGCTGGGTTGAGTCTGTTGGTTGATATGCTGGGTTGTTGTTTTTTCCAGTGTTGGGTAGTTTTTGTGTTACAGTCATTAGTGTCTTGGTCAATCTCACTGACCGCCGAAACTATACACCCCTCCCCCTCCCTCCAACGAAACAACCCAACGCAGACTTACTTCAGCTGTTGAGTTACGGTCAGAGCACAGGCTTTTTGCATCCTCTACAGGAGAGAGCGCTTCTCATCGCCGCCTGATTGGTGCACTTCTTCAGCGAAATAAAGGTTTGTATACATTTTATTTCATTTATAAACTCTTTACTGTGCTGTAAATGATATTATTGTAAGCAACACAACATACAAGAATGAGATTTCAGTCTGTTGAATGAGTTTCACATGATGGAAATGTAATTTTTCTTGCATAATATAAAATAATTTTATTCATTATAATACTGAATGTAATTTATTTTGTTGTTAAAGTATGTTCTCTAATGTCAGTACTGTTTGTTTATGGGCAGGTTATGGAGTCAGTCACAACATCTTTCAACTATGAGTCAAACATGAGGCGACGGCCTGACATTCACAGTTCCCCCGGTGAACAGCAGCCCATCACGACTCAGATTACAGAGAACAGTTGAATACACTTGAATTAAAATGTTTAAATGTTAAATGAATTAAATCATTTTTCATTTTTAAAATTCTCATTAAACGAATTGAATGTATGTAATATTGTAATCTATGCTGTATTCACTCAAATAAATTCAATTTGTCTTATATTTTTGTCCATGGCTGTTATTGTCCTTATTATTAAATGTTCACCTTTTGATTATTGTTGTGGTCTCTAGTAATTTTGTGTTTGATTTTTAATTTCCAGCCCCTGTTAATGTTTTTATTTATTTATTTATTTTTTTTTTTTTTATGGTAATTTTTAAACAGTAGTTAACTAGATAGTTAAATAGAACAACCTGACATGTTGGGTAAAAACATTTAACCAAACCAGCTGAGTCAAAGTAACCCAGCATGTGTTCTGTCTAATATTTGCCCAGCGCTGGGTTGTCAAATTACCCAGCACTGTTTTTTAACCCAGCATTTTTAGAGTGTAAAATCATTTTTCGCGGTATAATGAATTTTATTTTAAAATAGTGATATATATCTTGATATAGTATTGTTTTTTATTTTTTTTTTTTTTTGGCAGTGGCTATTTTCACTAAGTGCAAATAACAGGATTTTCTTATGTTTGTACTACTTATTGCAAATAGTGGCAATATCTGCACCTCAGTATTGTAGTACATTATAAAACAGTATGCAGTAATAACTTATAGAGTGTAAAATTTAATTTTAATTCAGATTATTAAATGGATGTCACCTTATTGGGAAAATAAAGCCTTCCCTACACCTATTCTAACCCTATCTGATCCTTTATTTTAAACTTTTTGATTATTTCCTTCAATTTTATAAAAAAAATAATGCTTTTCTGATGTGATATGAAATTTGAAAAGGGAGGAAAAAAAAGTTTGCCAAAAGGCGAAATCGAACCCTGGTTGATCACATCAAAAGAAGCATCACATACACTTTACCATCTGTGTCATTGACACTTGTTGATTAATAACTGTCTTTTGTAATGTTGTCAATCCCAATCACACGTTGTTGGGTGGAGTTAGTGTAAACAGCCTCTGCCAACATTTTTATTATTGTGATTAAAAATTATAACAAAAAAGCAAATTACCAACACAATGGAACAAAATTAAAAATTAAATAAACATTTAATTTAAGTGTTTTTAGCTTTATTTAAGGTGTAGTAAGAAATGCAGCAGAAATTGTATATATAATTATATACCGAGTAAAACTAAATCACTGCATAGTTTTCACTGTATGAATCAAATGTGAATTGATTCTTATTAAAGATCCAAAAGTGATTCAGTCAAGAGCAGTGAGTGATTTTATTTGCTGACTGCACGTTTATTTAACACATAACCGACTGGGTTTACATGTTTACATCACACTACAGGCTTTTTAATGTAATTATGTGTTTTATTGTTTATTTGGATCCCTGTTAGCTTCTACAAAGTGGTTGCTCGTCTTCCTGGGCTCCACAACTCAATTCAAAACAAACAGTCGTATAATAGATAAAAAGACAAAAAGAAAAGAAAAACACTTTACATCTCAGAAGTAGCAGCACTTAAAATGTACATCTACATATTTATAAGAATATCTTCACATTTTCTTTGAAATATATGTGTACTGTTACTCTTTCGTATTTATGGGAACCATATTCCAAACAACAGAGTCTCGATAAAGTACGATAAAGTCTTTTTTATCGAATTTGTTTGTGGATTGAGTCTTACTCACTTGACGTGTTTTATAATCATGTCTAAGTCTCACATAAACAAGCTTTTCAAAGAAAAAAACAAGGAGTTTGATACTTGATTACCTTGTGAAAATATACCAACAATCGTAAATATAATTTAACCTTCACCGGCAGCCATGATAACTTTTTATTCATGTCACTAACATTGGCCCAAAATAGATAATGAAGCACAAGCCTGGCTGCTCTGCTCTGAACCATCTGAAGATGTTTTTAGGTGCTTCTCAAACTGGTACGTGCACCGCTGGGGGTACGTGAGGTGACGGAGGGGGTACGCAAACAAAATGCTGAGGTTTGCCATTCATTTAATTCTACCCCAATTTAAAGTAACATTAAAACTTGAATTTCAGGATGGCTTTTTCATCTCTATCATGTGCAGCTCTTAATTTAGGCAGTAGTTCCTTTCTTCTCAACTGAAGAGCCTTAGAAAAGTCATTAATAAAATTACTTGTACCCTTTAGCTTCTTGGCTGAGGACATGATGGTCTGTTTATCTTTAAAACGTAAAAGTTTAGCAACAGTTTTTCTGGTCTTACCCTCCTCTTGATACTGTCCATCCTCTGAGCTCGTTCAATTTCCATTTCTGAGTCATCTAGTCCCAATTTACTTCAGAGAATTTCCCAAACTTTTACGTCCGATCTCATCCAGTTTTCGTCAGTGATCCCATCCACAATAATGTTTGTCCTCCTCATCTGATTTTCAACATAATCCAGTTTGACAAGAAATCCATCCAGTTCCTCCATTGATTTGATGATGTCCTTTTCAAACTGCCTCATCTTTGACTCAGCATCCTTGTATCCAGTCATCAGTCCATCCACATTATTTTGTGTGAATTCCAGACTGACCTTCACATCTTGAATGTCTCTGATCACTCCATCCAGTCTTTTGTTTGTTCCATCAACTATCAGCTGGATGAAACTCTTGAAGTTGTCCTGTTGTTGATGAAGCGTCTCTCAGTAAAAGTCTCTCTGCTGTTCCATTAACTGAGTAAGTGGACTCATGTATATGAATCATCCTCAGGTGGTGAAGTTTTAGTTTGTTTGGGAGGCATGATGTCTCACCACAATGTACCCAAAGAATGTGAAAAGACAGATGTTCAAGCTCAGGTGGTGTGTATATTGAAAGCTCAGGGTCTAGCCCAGCTAAAACTCAGTAGTTGAGAGGCGCACAAACTTGTCAAAAATACACTTAAACTAAAATGTTACTTTTAAACGATAATTTTTAAAATAAAATAAACAATTTTTATTTCTCAAATGACTGTTAAACGAATTTAAATGTAATATTGTAATGCATTTATGCATTACTTAGTGCATTAATATCTCATGAACTATCAGGAGCTAACACAAATTCAAAGTTTTTCATTCATGACTTCACACATGAACAACACCTTAAGACAATTTTTTTTTTCATATAAGAAAATGTCTTCACTGTCCACTGTGGATAAATCTTTGCTTATGGTACATGAATCAACACTAATTTGTGCATAAAAATAGCATTATTTTGTGCAGGTAAGACTGCTTTAATTAGTAAAAGAATTTACAAAAATCCACATTACTTCATGCATGCATACAGGCTAAAACAGTATATGGATTAATGTGAGAACTAATGTTTTTCATTAATTATGATCAGAGTTATCAAGCATGTTCATATATTCTTCATAGTAGCTGCAGGTAAATGGACAGACTCAACATTGTCCAATCACAGCACAGCACGTGAATTCTGTTGACATCCAAATACAGTATCATTATTAACTAAGCATCAGTTTCTCATGACTTAATTATGTGTGTGGCCCCTCAACTAAAGTGGGGACTTGAAATACTGAAAACAGTGTGTTAAAAAAACAGTTGATATACAGTTCTAGCCTGTATGAGGTAATGTGGATTTTTGTATATTCCTTAAATAATAATTCAAGTAGTCTTACCTGCACAAAATAATGCTATTTTAAGTAACACTATTTTATGAACAAATTCATACATTCATGATGATTCATGTACCATAAGCATAGATTTATCCAAAGTGGATGGAATATACTTTTTTTATTTTTCTTGTGAGCAAAGAAAACATCATGATCATGCATAATAAATCATAAATCATGATTATGTACTCATATTAGTTAATGTCTCGGGTAGTTCATGTTTTTACATCTTCTCGTACGACGATGTTCCGCGTTACATGTTTTAAGTCTATTTTCCCTTGTGAAAAAGAAGTGCACTTAAGTATACTTTTATAAAGTGCACTTATTGCTGAATTAATATACTTTAAAAGAACACACATAAGTGCAAATTAAATGTAATGTTTTCGCCACTTAAGTACATTGTATTTGTAATTAATTTAAAATGTATCACATTTTAAAGTTATATTAAATGCACTAAGTGGAACTTTTCAGTGATTTTTTCCAAATCACTATGTGGGACTTTTTAGTACATCTTTAAATGTACTTTCGTAAGTGCTTCTAGTACTTCACTGTCAATGTCAAAAAAGTTCAGTGTACTTCAATGTCATATATCTCTGACAATGAAGTTGAAATGTATATTTAAAATTGTATTAAAAAAACTGAATTACATAGTTACTCTCAACACAAACACAAGATGGAAAACCCTCTACATTTATTGTCAAAACAATCTCTAAAACAAATACACATACTTTTTGCTGATGCACAATAAAAACCATCACTATGTTCTTGTTAAATGATGACGTAATGTGTCCATTGAACGCACCAATAAACGCTGTTTCCGGGTCCAAACTCATTTGACTTGAGAATACTATCTCAGCAGCCATTTATGAGCACTGTTTATTCATATTAAACCTTTAAGCTAAACGTTTTCACATTTACGGTGTTCACTACAGTCTCTGTGCTGACAGTGTCCCAAACACAAATAATATTTATTTTTATTTATTTATATTTATATTTTCATTGTATGGCTATCTGGGATTTCGGTATGGAGTTAAAGGGAAGGATTATAATTTTTTGGTAGTATTATATCACATTGTGAGTTTATAATTAGTACCGTTTGTTGTTTTCTCATGTCTTCTGATAAAGTGGAGTCATTTGGTCTCCATAATGTATACAGTAGTCAACATTTGAAGTGGATCAAAAAAATTAAGCAAAGTTGTCCTAAGACAAGACCGGGTACTGTTTTAGTTTTAGGACAACTTTGATGAAAGCTTCTGATTCACTTCAAATGTTGTTCAAATCCAAAAAATCCAAAAAAAAAATAAAAAAATAAAAAATCTAGAAAATTATCCATGTACAACAAATGAGACCTTATTGTAAAAAATGACCAAACTGTATTGTACCCCCGGTTTTACAGAGAAGGCTTAAGCCTAGTCCCAGACTGAAATGTAAAAGTCTAAGAGGTTTCAACTGAAAGAAACTTGTACATACTGATCTTTTAAAAATATCAGTGCCTTTGTTTTGTTTCAAGATGCACCCAGTGATGTTTTTTCTAAGGCATGTTAATGAAAAATACTTAAATGTCCTTATTGAACTATGGCCTAATCCTGGTGTGAAGTTGTTTGTTTAATATTCATTGTTTTCTATTTTTGCATGTTTCTGTCAAGGACTTTTATTTTGGTGTTGCGTCCTCTGAGAAGGAGGGTCTTGTAATGTGAAGGAGGAGAGCAGAGTAGAGTGTGGCGGCTCAGAGACTGCTGTTGTTCACTTCACCACTTCTAGGACTTTACTCAATAAAAATGACTAGTCGTCTGTATTTTCAAGTCCATCGTCTTTATTTACATCCACCCACGGGCAGCTAAAACCCCACGCCTTACACTGGCTTAGTCTAAACCCTGTCTGTGAAACCAGGCCATACGTTCTCCACTGACTCCACTGACACCATCTTCACTGACTCTAGGCTTTAAAAATAGATTTTTACAACATTTTAACAAAAAAATTTTTTACATTTATTTCTACTTTACATGGATTAAAACATAACTATCAATTACCCAAATATATCCCAAAATCCATGAAAATTAAGAAAGGTACCTTCATTTTTTTCTCATCTTGCTGTGTAAGCTTCTCTCACACATTTTCATGAATGTTCCTGTATTTACCGTGGCTGGCACAACAAAGCTGAAGCCCCCTTCCTTGGGTTTGTTACCTGTAAAATATATGATGATTAGCGGTGGATCTGTAAATGCACAGGTGGGAATATATTACTCGCAAATAGAAAAGATTCAACTCATTTAAAATCCATAGTGACTTCATTGCATTTTTATCTGGTAATGTGTGATCAGGGTGAGCTGACTGGACAACAATTCATTACAAAACTAACATCACCTCTTCAGTACTGGTCTGTGTTTCCACACTGTATCTCCAGTAACAAAACTTTACTGATTCTGCAAAATGAATGAATAACTCCAGATAACTACAAAAATATTACATATTACAAACACAAACCACTCTTCATATGCAACAAGAAAAAAAACAACATTATTTCTAGAGGTAGCTGATATATTGAATATTACTGGTGATTATAATATTGATTATATACATTAAATATTAAAAGATCACTGTCCACTAGGCTGTTGGCGCAGACACAAGATCAGATCTTTGAATTTTGTTCAGTCGCTTTAAATTGAATTTTAAATAGTTTATTCAAAATAAAACATAGTATTTTTCAGCAGCCAAATTTCTTGGTCCACACATGCTGTCACGAATCTGGTCGGTGTCCCGCTGTCCGCTCACCACCAGATGTCGCATTCACCTTACCCACACACCCAGACTGTTGCACTACACCCCGGACTGCATCTCCCACTATCCACCACGCTGATTGCGCCATACACCTGTGGCCAATCAGCAGCCCTATAAAAGCCCCGAACTTTCTCACGTTCAGCACCGTGTATTGTGAAGTGTATTGTGGAGTATTGAATCAGTCGCGTTTAGCGCTCACCTAGTGCTAGCACTGTTCCCTAGTTTCCTAAGTTTCCTGGTTCCGAGTTCCTAGTTTCCTGTGTTCCCTTGTATCTTGAGTTCCTAGTTTCCTTGTATCCTGAGTTCCTGGTTTTCTGAGTTTTGGATTCTCGCCTGGCCATCTCGTTTCGTCTGTCCCGCCGCCTGCCTTTCTGGACTCTCGCTCGTTTAAGGATTATTCTTCTGTTTCACGTTATGGATAATGTTCGCCATTGATCGACCCACGCCTGTACCACGGACTTCTCTTGTGCCTCTCTCCGTTGTACCTGTTTGTTATTGTTCTGACCCTGCCTGTCTGACCACGTCTTTGCCTCGTCCATCAATTAAAAGCGTGCATATGGATCCCCTCGCCTCTCGTCTCCCTCTCCGTAACACACGCGATCACTTTCCATCTTTCATAGTTTTAGTCTAGTTGTAGTCTATGGAAGATTTTAGTCATTACTTTAAATCAAACTGCAGTTACTGACATTTATTTTGGTAGCTATTTTAGTCTTCAAACAAATAATCATTAATTCTTTAGACCAAATCAAAGCTTATGATAAATTTGAATCAAGGATTGAATTTGGGAAAACTTGAACATATTATGACAGTTTTCTTTTTTGGGTGAACTATCCATTTAACAGTATGGAAAAAGGAGTACTTATTATACTTGAGACACATTCAGTTTTTACCCACCTGTTTACATTCACTTAAGCCATAACTTACATAATGTACGTGAGATACTCACATTAGGACTACTGTGTGGGCATTTTGTCAATGTCCGCTCGTCCTCAAATAATGTAGATGATGACTATGAAACAGCCATTAAAGCTTTTGTCCAATTTACTTCAGTTTCTCTATTTCAGACATCTTAATTATAGATTTTAGTAGGAACTTTTTTGTGTGGAACCACTTGACTGTTTTGCTTTGTTTTGTTTGTTTAACAACTGTTACAAAAAAAAAAAATAAATAAATAAATAAAAAAAAATCACTTGTTTTAGATAGTGCCTGATTTGTGCAAATGAAGCAGGAAAACGGCTCAAGGAGGAAATTGGTTTTCTAGAAACCACCATGATGGCTACTTCCTACAACTGAGTTCTTACAGCAAACGTTATGCGCTATGAAAGCACCTAATGGCATTAGTAGTTAATTATTAGTTAATGGCTTCACAAAAAAAGTTAAAACCTTTGACAGCCCATTATTAATATTTTATCCCATTATATCACACACACAATTTATAAAACTCTACTCTTTAGTTTGTCATTGTGAAATAGTAGTGATCAAAGATATATAATGCATACAAATGCTTAAAAATCCTACATGGGTCATACAGGCCCTAATAGACTATACTATTTCATAAATCAGAATAGCCTAGCATGACCCATGTAGGAGTAATTATAATAATCAATAATGTCATTAATTCAGGACAAGCTGAAGGTTTATGGTTTCACTCTCATATAAAGAAGACATGAATTATACAGTAACACGTCTCTTCACATCAACTGCCACTGAAACACTGATGATGAAACACAAACTGTGTGTCATGTAATGATCAAGTATGTAAATATGATGTTGTTGTCCTACAGTATTATGATCTGAATGTTCATCTTCTGCAGCTCCAGTCACTTCAACACTGATTCCAGTCAGCAGATCAAACTCTGAGACGACTTCAAGACAAACTACAGCAGCAGCTCCTGCACAAGGTTCATCATCACTGACACACATCAGCAGTCTCTCACTTCACTGATTTACACTTGTTTTATCACTTGTCACAAAATGTCACTTTACACACAAATATCTATGAATGAGAAAGAGATCACATTGGACAGAAAGATTCTTTTAAAGTGTCATTAGATTAATTTTTGGTAAATGGCAACCATCAGTTTCCTCCTGACACCTTGAGATTGAAATAACATGATAATAGATGATGGACTCATGAAGCAGCACAAGTTTATTTATCATTTCTGTGATGTGAAGCTCAAGTATGATGTGATGATGATGATGTTTAGTTAATATGTTCATTATGTTTGAACTGAACTAACAGACAGTTGGGCTGCTGGATCGTTGATCAGAGGTATGACACGTCTTTGCATTGTTCGTTGTTTTATATATTTGATTTCATTTAAAGTTTCACAGTCTGATTTTTCTCATAATCCTCTCTATCATCTGTCCACACATCTTTCCTGCAGTGATTGTGATTATTGTTGAGTTTGCAGTGTTTGCTGCTCCTACTGTGATTCTTCTTCAGATCATCTGTGCAAGAAGAGCTGGTGAGTTTTTGAGATGATTCACATTGATCTGGAACAAAGTCTTTAGTCATGAGAGCTCAGTAAATGCTTTTGTTGAATTATTTTGCAGGGAGGAAAGATTTGCAGCACCAAGATGAAATACAATATGTGAATACAATATTAGAATAAAATACTCCCTAATAATAACAGGCCAGATTACAGCAAGATTTATCTTCATCTCAATGGATATTCTGGATATTTGCATACAGCTTTCTATGATATTTGCTCCATATACATATTATGTGGTCATTATCTAACCTTAATTCATCTGATTGTTACATTAAACTTTGTACACAAGGCTTTCTAAAAAAAGTTGTAATAGTCAATTTTAACTGATAATGCAACACTTACTTAATTATCATACAACGTATTTATAGATGTATTTTAATGTTTTTTATTCATTCACTGATCATTTCAATTTATAGACAAATCCTTACTTATGAAAATATATGATCTTCCTCACATATATCATGCTGTAACATGTTTTTATGTGAAGTACCACATGCAGAAATATAAATTCAACATTTCCAAACATCTGTCTTTGATCTATAAATATGTGCTGAATACTTATTTCAGTCTATTTCACAGTCTAAAAGTGTAAAGTAGAGTATTTATACATTATATTGGGTTAATAACTAAATAGAAAAACACAAAACATTTTTTTTTTAATCTCTTGGTATAACTTAATATTTTAATATTGCATTCATGGTCACATGTTTTATCATTTGACACTGTAAGAGCCATTTTTGTCCTCACTTTACATTGTCATGTATGTGTGTGTCCAGTAGGGGTCACTCTAGGGTAATTGTTGACAGAATATAGGTGGGAACTTTCCCTCAGGTAACAGGTGTTAACATTCAAAAACAAGTTGGAAATGGAAGGAAAAACTTTGGCAGTAGGAAGGAGGACACAATAATATCTAGACTCTGTATTGATCACACAACTCTTAATCAGTCATTATTTATTATTGGTAAACATGAATCAGGTAATTGCAATAAATGTGGTATTTCAGAGACAGTGGAGCATATCATATTACACTGTGAAGCATATGAAAGAAAAATAAAGTGATTAATAGACAAATTAAGTTTGTTGAATATTGAAAATATAACAATTAAGTCAATACTAAAGAATGTGCAGTGTAATAAAAGGTCTATTGTGCAATTATTAATTATTTGAAAGCAGTATGTATAATAAATAGAATTTGATTACCTCATGGTTTGTTTTTTGTTGTTTGTTTTATTGTTGTTTTTTAAGAAGAAGAAGGTAACAGGTGTTAAACATCTACAGTTTGAGGGAATTACTCTGGAACAAGTAAATGAAAAACTTAAGGGTCAAGTTGTAGATTCACAGGAAACATGTGGAGGATCTTAATGGTATTATTAGTATTACAGTGAAATGCAACAAGTTTAATCACAAATGGACATGAGTTTAAAAAAGTAATAGAAGATAAAGAATATAAAGCTCAGGTTAAATGTATACAAGAGACCTGGTTGAAACCTCATTTAGACTTTGTGATACAAGGATATACAGGTATTAGTAGAGATAGACAGACAGGTAATGGTGGAGTGGTGGCTATATTTATTAAAAATGAAATAACATATAGGGTTATAGAATTGAGTGATGAGTACATATTAATTACAGTAGAGGTATTTTTAAAGGGACAGAATGTTAAGGTCATTAATTTTTATAATCCTTGCAACAGGTTAAATATTGAAGTATTAGAAAAGGTAATGGGAAATCAGAAAGTGATATGGTGTGGAGATTTTAATGCATATAATACTTTATAATGAAGTGATAATACTGACCATAATGGTAAGATGATAGAAGAAATGATTGATTTGAAGGGTTTGATATGTATGAATGATGGTAGAGCTACTAGAATTGATGTGGTCAGGGGTTGATGCTCTTCTATAGATTTAACACTGGTGTCTGAAGGTTTATCAGGGAAATGTATGTGGGATATTTGAGAGGATTCAACAATAGAGAGCGATCACTATGTTATTAGCTGTAAAATAGGCATGAATGTTAATGAAAATATAGAGGATAGGATAGATAGATGGACATTTAAAATGACTAATCGGGAGACATTCAAATACATCAGTGAGGTAAAGTTACAAGAGTTAAATTTTAATGAGGAAATCGAGGATATAGACATTTATAATGAACAATTATGTGAGATATTGTATAATACAGCTGAAGAAATGATTGGAAAAAGTAAAGGAATAAAAATGAAGAAATCAGTTCCATGGTGGACAGAATTGTGTAGCAAAGCAATTCAAGAGAAAAATAAGGCTTTTAAAAAGGTTAGGAAGACGTACATATTTGATAACTTCATTTATATAAAAAAGCACAAGCCAATGTGAGAAGGGTAAAACAAGCTGCTAAAAAGAGCTACTGTGATGATGTTATTGTGATTCTATATGTTAGTGAAGTGTGTGTATGATATATCAGATAGAAGGACGCCTTCTGGAGTCACTCCCAGATTGCTGGTGCTGGGCGACCTCAGTGGAGGCCAATGAAGGTGCAGACAGGTGTGGTGACGCCGGTGCTAGAGAAGCCCTGCCACTGCTGGTGGGGGAAGAGGGCAAGGAATCAAGGATGGTGTGATCTGAGAGCATGGAGTGGTATCCACACCTGCTGTCAGATCTATACCCCCTGAGATACCCTGTGAGGCTGCTTCTCCAAGGATTGCCAGGGTCTTTTCCTCATCAGGGGTGAGTGCAGGCACAGATCTGGGCACCACCTGTTCTTGCCCGGTCTCTCCGTACTGCAGCACCTCTTGCTTTGCCTGCACTAGCAAAATCATGCCACTTTTTACAGACAACTTCCCACTCTCTCTGTGGACTGGAAATTGATGCTGCCATTTTTTTTTCATGGCTATGCTTGAGATTTTTTTTTTTTTTTTTGGACACTGTTGTCCGAGAATGGAGTAAATGGCAAATAGATTTTGATAATATAAATGACCCTGACACTGTAGCAGGTTAAGGCATGATATGTTTGGGCCTGAGGTTACATGTTTGCACAGTCATTACAAATTATATAAAATATTCAGGGTTGGATGTAGTTTGCGATTTGGATTATTTTTATAAGATCCCATGTCAACTATTTCTGAAGTGCTTCTTGTTGAAAAGCACTCTTACCAGAATGTTTTTCTGCTGGAATTGTGTGTGTATTTATTTATTTTTTTTATTTTTTATTTTTCGTTTGTTAAAAGCTGTGTCATGTAGTTTTTTCCCCTTGTATTTTATGTGGTGACCACTAGGAGGTGCTCTGGTCATATATTTTTCTTCCTTAGGTTTCTTCCCTGACGTGATGTGTTTTGCAAAGCGAAAGTAAAAGTTTCTTGCAAGTTCGTTTCGTTCTAACAGGAAAGAGTTTCGTGTCTTTATTTAAAATCAACACTTTTATAAAGAACACCGCTTTCTCACATAACGCAGTGAAGCAGCCCGTGCATAGAATTAATAATCGACAATATCGATTGATATCAACAAATTCAGCACCACCGCCATGGACAGCACCCGGTAACGTCGCACGTAAGAAGGTATATCTTAAGTAACATCCTAAGGTATAGTTCAGGGAACACGCCTAGAAAAGCTACACCTGCAGTTAAGATTTACCTTTAGAGTCTTCGTAGCGCGCTAAGAGACAGTGTTATCGGGAAACGCAGCCCTGTTCAGGTAAGGGTTGGATCATCATATTCCAGAATATATAAAATAGATAATGATACTCCGCGAGGAAGCGTATGCAGTCCAGTATTGTTTAACATCATGATAAATGATGTTTTTCAAAATGTCAAAATAGATATAGGAAGATCTCTTCATGCTGATGATGGAGCGATATTGAAGAAGGGACTTAATGAATCACATGTAACAAAAGTCATACAAACAACAGTTAATGAAGTGGAAAAATAAGCCAATAAGTGGAGTTTCCTATTATCAGTTTCTAAAACTCAACTAGTCTGTTTTGCGAAGAGAAATCATACTCCTGAAGTCAAAGTGAAACTATATGGTCAGGTACTGGAACAAGTCAAAGTTATAAAATATGCAGGGATATGGATGGATTATAGGTTGACTTTTAAATAACATATAGAAAAAGTGTTGGAAAAATGAAAAAAGTAACAATATATTAAGATGTTTATCAGGGATGGAATGGGGAGCTAGTCAAAAATTGTTGCAGTGAATATATTGTGCATTGATCAGGTCAGTAATTGATTACGGATATATTATTTATGGATCTGCATCAAAATCCTGGATTAAGAAAGTTGAAACTGTTCAGGCACAATCAATAATGATTTGCTGCTGGACTTTTAGATCCTCTCCTATATCAGCGTTACAGGTGGAGGAGAATTGACAATAAGTAAATTGAAATGAACAATGAATTATTGGATACATATAAAATGGCATACAGAGACACATCCAGTCAAGGAAATATGGAAATGAAAGCATTAGAAGTTTTGGTTGGACAGCAAATAAAGATGCTATGAATTTAGGTATTATTGAAATTCCAGTTTGTCCCTCCGTCATAATACCAAATATTCCTCTTTGGTTGCTTGCTACGCCTCAAGTTGATTTATATATATATATATATATATATATATATATATATATATATTTATATATATTTTTTTTAATCAGGTTTTAATATAAGTTTTAATATAAGATTAAGAATGAAAAGTCTATACCTAAGGAGGTTGTTGTTCAGCAGTATTTGGATCAAGCATATACTCCTCAATGCTTCATATATTCACTGATGGTCAAAGGATCCTGTGTCAGGACATACAGCTGCAGCCGTATATATTCAGAGATTCCAAGTCAATATTCAGAAAAGGAAAACTAATTATGCATCTGTGATAGCAATGTTGTTGGCTATACAATGGGTGGAGGAAGTTAAGCCAGTGAGAGCAGGTATTTGTTCAGACTCTATATCAGCTTTAAATAGTTTATCAAGTGGGCTATCAACAACAAGGCAAGAATTAATATTAATATAAATCTGCTCAGAATACAAAAAAATGGGTACAGTCCTGAGGTTCATGTGGGTACCTGCACATGTTGGAGTACAAGGTAATGAAACAGTTGATAAATCAAGGAAATCTTTGGAAATAAAGGCCTATATAACATTCAAAAACAAGTTGGTAAAGGGAGAGTATGCCTCAACAATAGGAGAGAAGATATTATTATTACATGACTGTGAATAACACATTCTGGTTTGAATCACTCATTGTTCATAATAGTGAAACATCAAACTGGATTGTGTATATCCTGTAGTGAAGCGGAGACTATTGAGCACTGTCACGAATCCTGTCCGGTCTGTCCACCACCAGAGGTCGCCTGTGCATTTTATTGACATTCACATTACACAGACTGTTGCACTACACCCTGGACTACATTTCCCATGATCCACCTCACTGAGTACACACACAGGTGTATCCAATCAGACACACTACAAATACGAGGCCGTCACCATCATTCTGGGCCGAGTATCGTCTTGTGTTTATCGCGCTCCTCGTGATAGCAACATTACAGAGCCATTTCCAGTTTCATAGTGGAGTTTAGTCTTGTTTCTTGTCTAGTCATTCATGTCTTGATCCTAGACTGGTTATATAGTCTTGTCTCGTCAGCAGCCTGCCCTGGAATTATCATCACCTGTTGTGGATTCACCCTTTGTTTCGCCGTTTCGGACTCTGTTTGCTCCTTGTATGAACTCTCGCCTGTTTAGTGGATTCCCCTTTCGTCGAGCCCCTTGGATTATGTTCACTGTTGATCGACCCTCACCTGTTCATGTATTACTCTTGTGTCTTGTCCTCTGTATATCTGTTTGCCTGTGTTTGACTCTGCCTGTTTATGACCGTGTCTCTGTCTCATTTCAATAAATGCTTGCATTAGGATCCGCCGCTTCAAGTCTCGTTTGCTCCATAACAAGCACGTACTTCTACATTGTACAGTATTTAACAAAGAAAAACAAGTGTTGATTTAAGCTTCAGAACAGTCAAGAGTGCAGAGAGAAGTACTCAATTATCTCAAAATAACAGGATTGGAAGTTGGAATTTAATTTATTTGTTGTTGTTGTTGTTGTTGTTGTTGTTGTTGTTATTATTATTAGTAGTATTTATTTATCTATTTATTTATTTATTTATTTTTTATTTATGTGTTTATTTATTTTTTTGTTCCATGTTGATGCTTCGCACTCCAGTCCAGATGGTGGCGGTAATACACCATAAGTTGGATTGTTAACCGCCAATAAATGATACAAGAAGAAGAAGAAGAAGTGAAGGGAAGGCGTACACAGTTTTTTGACCACTACACAAGGCTGTTGTACCAGGTTATGCAAGTTATTTGTATTGGTGAAGGACTGGTGGATTTATTGACTGTGTGTTTGGATTCTTGCCTACTTAGAAATGAAGACCAGTCACTGTAAAATAAATCTACAACAGTGAACATTTTAACATCTTGTGTGGACATTACAGTTAATAGTAACCCAAGTGTGCGCGTCCATTTACAAGAACCGTCCAGCATCCCTCAGCTGCTTTAAGTACTAGACTCAGACACTTATAGACACATGTGCTTACAGATAACTGCAAACAATTACAGAACTATAAATATCTCAACTTGTGCACTAATCAAGCTTATACTTGAAATTTGCTAACAAGTAAAATTAAAATTTCTCACTCACAACAAACCGAGGACTACATGGGATCCTGCAACACAAATCCTGTGGCAGCGGGCGGTTTTACCTTCATGCAGTCCCAAAATTTGGCGCATAACAAAGATGGCGATACATAAACACTAGTCTTGCTGTGGTAGTTTGTCCCCACCATCATCACTGTCGTTTTGGTTCTTCTTCTAAAGTAGCACATAACCATATCAAAATTCAAAATATGTAATTTCTGTACCTAAAATACACATTTTACAGTCACTGTTATGCACATTGAAATGAAACATTTTACATTCTAGATGACAAAATACAAGCTACATGATTCTACATGATAACATTTCAGTCAAATGTAGCATCTTCATCAGAAGCATCTTCATGAGTTCACTGTGATCAGTCTGTATCCAGATACAGTCCAGATAAGAAACTCTGTTAAAGCAATAAATTGGGTTAGTCTCAGTTTGACTTAGCATGATCATTTAATGTGGCTTGTAATTATTTCAGTTCTTCTGAATGTCATTATAAATGACTAATGCTGAAACAAATGCACAGTCCTGCTGTCCTGATGTTTGTCAAGTGTCCAGCAGGTGGCGTCAGATCTCAATTCCAGAGAAATACTGTGGGGATTGACTTATTATTGACTATCATATACATTTTAATTGCCTTTTTTTTTTTGTGCAACATAAATCTTATGAGTAGTTCATCTACCTGGAATCATTCGCCGATGCTGATTTTTGCTGCTTGTTCTGATTACTTTGTTAAAATGAGATGAAACAATTATTGCTTCTGCTCAATGTTCCTATTACAGTTTAAGGGCCAGATTTACTAAGAGCTTATACCAGCGCAAACTGTCTTTTGGTGTTAAAATAGTACTGTCAGGATTTATTAAAGATGCGCAGTGAAGGATTAGCGTTGAAAAGGCATGGACAGTTCTTTTTGCATCTGACCTTATTGAATATACATTTGTATGGAAGGAGATTCTTAAAATTAATCATGCAGTGCAATTTACTACCGTGTGTGCTCATCAAATTACTGGAATTTGTGCCTTTATTTAACGCCCCCAAAAAAGCATGTCTTAAAGCAGGCGGTCATTTGCGCTGCTCTTGGTAGATTTTACTGGTCATTATGGAAATGGAAATCTGTCTGTGTCTGTGTTCTGTGTCAGTAAATCACACACAGTATTTTCTCCTTTCTTTCTGCGCTTTTATGGAATTGTGCTTTAATGCTAATTTTCTTTGTTGAGTAAATCTGGCCCTAAATTTCATTTGATAGAAATTTTATAGAAATTACATTCAACTGAATTTTGTTGTAAGTTGTTGTTTTTTAGGGGCAGTCATGGCCTAATGTTTAGAGCGTTGAACTTGTGACCCACAGGTCACATTGTCGGTGGGGGGAGTGAATGACCAGCGCTCTCTTCCACCCTCAATACCACGACTGAAACCTTTGAGCAAAACACTGAATCCCCAACTGCTGAGTGTGTTCACAGTGTGTGTGTGTGTGTGTGTGTGTGTGCGTGCACCTGGTATTTATCACATTATGGGGACCAAATGTCCCCACAAGGATAGTAATACCAGTAAATTTTGACATTTTTTAGGTCCCCATGAGGAAACAGGCTTATAAATCATGCAGAATGAGTTTTTTTGAGAAAGTAAAAGTGCACAGTCTCCTGTGAGGGCTAGGTTTAGGTATAAGGTAGGTGTAGGGAGATAGAAAATACACTTTGTACAGTATAAAAACCATTACGGCTATGGAATCTCCCCATATAACATGGAAACACAACGTGTGTGTGTGTGTGTGTGTGTGTGTGTGTGTGTGTGCACTTAATTATGTCACTTTTGGGTACATTCACCAGAGTACACACCAGTAAAATGAGGACCTTGGCAGTTGAAGACATGGGAGGGGTACAGTGACTTAAAGAATGTAGTTTATGGTGTACGAATAATGTGAAACACGGCAGGAATCAGAATCAAAATCAGAACAGGTTTTTATTGCCAAGTACGCATACAAGGAATTTGTTTTGGTGTCACAGGCTTCCAGTGCACAGAGAACACAGAGAAAATAAAATAAGCTGAGAATAAAAAAATACACATATGTAAATATAAACAGACAAAAATCGCAATATAAGATTTAAGAAATAAATAAATTGTATATGAAGAGTTCAGATGCAAAACCAGCTAAAAGCCATCTCGGTTAAAAATGAGATAATGATACTGAGTGAATGCTCTCAACCCATATTATACATCCATCAAATACTTTTTCTTCAAACTCGCTAAAATACCAGCCTCAGCCCAATCAGAAGTACCGGTACTTACATAGAAACCTATACATCTGAGCCTGATAAAAATGCATTATTTAAAGAAAGACATCAGATGGATTTAGCTGGTTTTGCATCTGAACTCTTTATATGCAGTTGTGCTACAGATGATAGAAAAAGAATAGAATAGAATAGAGTAGAATAGAATAGAATAGAATGAGTTGTCGGGATGTACTGAGATGTAGGTGGTAACAAATAAATATAAGGTTATTGCACATATTTTTACTGCACAAGGGGGGGGTCTGAAACATTTAACTGTTCATAAGGTATATTACCCGAGGGAAGAAACTGTTCTTATGTCTGGCTGTCCTGGTATTTGTGGCTCTGTAGCGCCAACCTGATGACAAAAGTTCAAAAAGGGGATGACATGGGTGTGAGGGATCCAGAGTGATTTTCTGAGCCCTTTTCCTCACTCTGGATGTATACAGTTCTTGAAGGGTGGGCAGGGGAGCACCATTAATCCTTTCGGCGGCCGAACCGTTCTCTGTAATCTTCTGGTGTCTGATTTTGTAGCTGAGCCAAACCAGACAGTTATTGATGTGCAAAGAACAGATTTGATGACGGCTGTGTAGAACTGTTTCAGCAGCTCCTGCGGCAGGTTGGAGCAACTTCCTCAGCTGTCGAAGGAAGTACAAACTCTGTTGGGGCTTTTTTGCAATGGAGTCGATGCGAATGTCCCACTTCAGGTCCCGGGAGATGATGGACCCTAGGAACTTGAATGTCTCCACTGCAGCCACAGTGCTGTCCATGATGCTGAGAGGGGGGAGTGCAGGGGGGTTTCTCCTGAAGTCTATGATCATCTCCACTGTTTTGAGCGTGTTGAGCTCCAGGTTGTTAAGACTGCACCAGACAGCGAGCTGCTCAACCTCTTGTCTGTAAGCAGACTCTTCACCATCCTGAATGAGGCCGATGAGTGTGGTGTCGTCTGCAAACTTCAGGAGCTTGACAGAGGGGTCTTTGGAGGTGCAGTCGTTGGTGTCGAGGGAGAAGAGCAGTGGGGAGAGAACACAACCCTGAGGGGTGCCAGTGTTCGTGGTGCGACTACTTGACATTTATGTCCCGATTCTCACTAGCTGTTGACTATCTGTCAGAAAGCTGGTGATCCACTGACAGATAGAGCTAGGAACAGAGAGCTGATTTAGTTTGGTCTGGAGGAGTGTAGGAATGATGGTGTTGAAGGCCGAACTGAAGTCCACAAACAGGATCCTCACATAAGTCCCCGGTCTGTCCAGATGTTGCAGGATGAGGTGCAGTCCCAAGTTTACTGCATCATCCACAGACCTGTTTGCTCGGTAAGCAAACTGCAGGGGGTTCAATAAGGGTCCAGTGATGTCCTTCAGGTAAGCCAAAACCAGTTTTTCTAATGACTTCATGATGACAGACGTTAGCGGAGAAGGACACATCAAGGCAAATTACTTTGAAAAGCACATATTTCTTCCAAAAATTGGAGGGACATGGGTTTAAATTTCTTAAAGCAAGATTAATAATTTTATTTTTATTTTATATGATCGGTTCTCACGTATGAGCGCCGGCGCCGCCGCCCCTCCCCCACTACCGGAGAACCGTTACAGCAAAGATGAACTTATGAGAGGAGAAAATGAGGACGGGAACGGGCTCTGCTTATAATAAGGATATACACTATTTAGATGAGTCATAATAATAATAATAATAATAGTATTTATTATTATTATTATTATTATTATTATTATTATTATTAATAATATTATTACTACTACTACTACTACATTTATTTTATTTAGTTAATTTACAATAAACTGTGTTTAAAAGTATCAGAAGTCAAGCTGACACGGTTACATTTTGTTTCTAAATTTATTCTACAATCGATTAAAAAAAAAAAAAAAAAAACTTTCAGTGGCAAACCATAGACTGTATTTAATCCATAGACTGTATTTAATCGTTCTGGCTCAGCCTGTGATTTCTGCCCTTCCCCCACCTGTGTGAGCGTCGGCGCCCTTCCCCCACACTACAGCAGACACTCCAGAAGAGACTTCGCAGATACAGCCAGAACAGCGCAAGATTAACACATGTAAAAAATATAAATAAAAGTGGTGCTTGTAAAACGTATAAAATTATTATGGATATCTATATTTAATGTAATTTTTCAACACCCAGCAGTTTTTTTTTTCTCACTTGTATTTTATGTAAAAAAAAAATTATATCATTAATTTATTTCAGTTTAAGCAGTTTTGTATCTGCTTACATATTGTTACCATATTGGTAATTAAACAAAATCAGTAGAAAATAAGATATTCACGAGATCAGTTTGCTTTTCTGATGGTTTAGACTCATGCATGCAGCTCCGTGTGTTCTTTGTTTACATTCCAGCGCCAGCTGTTCTGCATCTCATTGCAGGAATCATGAAAGATTCACGTATGTCGATATTTACAGTCGCGATTTCAGATACATCAATATTATAAACAATCTTTGAAACCCGTTGTATTAGGGGAGAGTCGACTTTTTCTCTATAAAAGCTGATCGCTCATTAGTAAACAGTAAACGTTAAAATATCATGAATCTCTTTAAAAAGAAGATTTTAATTGCTGGATTACATTGTCCTGAACATCTTAGACACAATATAATGAAGAAACATAAGCTCACGTGACCGTGGATATTTGGATATCTTAGGAATTTTGTAATTTAGCATTTGAAATAATTTTCTTATTTATTTAGTTAGTTAGTTAGTTAGTTAGTTAGTTAATTTTATTTATTTATTTATTTTTTTGTAGTTGTTCGTATATAATGACAAAATTCAAATAAAATGCGTATTGCTTGCAATGTAAAACGATATTTCAGGAAGACTTTGCTGATTGTAATGAGTTCGAGCACTTTGTTTCCTTGTTCGTCACGGCAACGGATCGAGACACACAGGGGTGTGTTCTATTCAGAGTAGGTCATCACTAGTACACCCGTGCCCTAGGCTGTATTCTCCACTACAGCAGCCTTGGAAAGTGTAGGGCTCAAAAGTGAGGGTCGTTATAAACACGCTTTTGAAGACATAAATATCGGTTTGTAACAGTAGGTGTGATTGTCACGCTTTTTCTCTCCCATCGAAGTGCCCTTCGTAGGTATCACTGTGCCGTTTGGAACGCAGTGCAGGTGTCAGTCCGGCCCAGAACAATATACAGTTTTTTTTTTTAGTTTGCTGAACCAGTACTGGTCCTTGTAATCAGAGAATTTTCAAGGTCTTTGTCAAAATATATGCATTATATTTAATAAACAAATGGAGGCACAAGTTCCACGTGAAATCGAAATACGTCATTTACGTAAGTAAACGCAAACGCGTTTTTTCGGGAAATGCAGACACGTGATAATGACGTCGGCTCAATCGGGGACGCGTTTCCCGCAAGGCAGACCCATCCCCCCCCACTCCACTCCATGGGTGCTTCTCATTTCTTATTTGTGCATCCTCGTTTCCTTTCCTTGCTTCCTTTCCTCCCGTCTTAGCTCCACCCCTTCAGGATACGACGGAAGGATGCAAGGAAAAGACCCGAGGATGGAGGAATCAAAGGATGAACATTGGAATATTCCTGACGACTCAAGCGTCACTTCAAAGCGTCATCAGCTGCGCTAAAGGGATCTGCCCATATGTTGTTAAAGTTCGTTATTTAAGGCATTCATAACAAATATGAATAAAGCAAGACGCCGAGTTTAAATATATTACATTATTTAAACTGCAAAGGTAAAATACAAATGTAAATTATTAGGACAGATGTGAAGGGGGAGGAGAATTTATACATGCGTCACGTTTAGTTGATAAAACACTTCCGCAAAGGATAGACCTGTGTATCCTCGCTCATGACTCCTCAGGCTATGGAACGCCATTGGGGACAATACCTATTATATGAAACGTGTGAAATCTGGACGCATTAACACGCAAAGTTTGTACGTGTCTTTTTGGTACGTGTAAACGCGAACGTTTTGTACGTCTATGCACGAAATTTTTTGTCGTGTTATTTAAAGACACGATCGTTTGTATCGCCTTAACGTAACATTTTTGGCCGTGTATTTTTGTTACGTGTTTCTAGACGAACGTTTTCGTCGTGTAAACATGACATTTTTGAACTTGTAATATTTCTAAGTCTTATTTGATGTGCGACATACTAATTTTTCTGTTTTAGTTGAACTGGTGATAATTTAGGGTCAATAATTAAATACACTCAATGACTGCATGAATTAACATTATATTCTTTTGTAACGTTAAAGGAATTTGTCCTGTAGGTAAAGTGAGTGGTCTCGGTGATCCAACGACCACATTTCCCCTCTGATTAATACATTCGAGGTGTCCACTGCAAATAGCCTACTTGTTGGCAGAACTAAATACACTAGGCCAGTCTAACGTTACCCTATATGTGGAAAAAGTCACCTCTTTAGTCAGCGGTTTCTGTGGGGTAACGTGTTAAGGGAGACCGGGGTTCTATTCCCACTGACAGCGCTTTTTTTATTACTTTACAGTTAATAAACGCATTTTTTTTCAATAAAAATGATTTGACTTAAAATTCATTTTAATTCATAAAAGTTACATTTAGGGTAAGGTTAGGGGTAGCGCTCTTTAATATCTCAATAAGTTGCCATGATTTTAATATTGTTTTATAAATATAATGATTTACTGTCAATTATATTGCAGGATGTTTAATGCACAACAATACTGAGGAGCAAATAGTAACGTTATCTCTCACTATTTATAAGTAAATAGCATCTAAATGTCTACTGAATCCACAACTGTTGCTATTCACACTTGGACTTGGACTGGCTGCCCCACAGTTTACGTTGCATGGTCCGCCTGTTGTAGTGATTCTGTAATGTTTACGTGTCGTATGATTGTGTCTGGGTTTAAAGGTTGAATAAAGATTTGTGAATTGTCATAGGCTACTGGTGCTTTGTTTTCTGCTTTTGGATTTGCCTGATTGTTATAATATAATTGTTAAATTTGTGATTGTTACAATATATTGTTGTTATTACATTATTTTTATCTGACATATACAGTATACATTCAATATATTTGTATTATTTGTATTATTTCTACCCTGCATGAGTACAAACGGGATGAGATGACACAGCACTGACATCACAACCAACGTATAAATGCATCATTGACTCTAAAGTTTTACACTTGCCTATGTACATGCCAACGTAAAATTATGATCTCATTCACGAACAAATGTTACGTGTGACGTTTGCATAGGTATTTGCTTACCTAACAGCACGTCATCCCTCACGAAAAGAAATGTCGTCTGATGTTTATATACGTATACAGCAACGTGCCATCCCATCACAAATGCAAATTAAATCCTAAATAGAGCAACGCTATTGGCTGTTGTGCAGTCTGACGCGACACCCGAACATATACTTCGTATGTACGCGTACAAACTTTGCGTGTTAATGCGTCCAGATTTCACGCGTTTCATATAATAGGTATTGTCCCCAATGGCGTTCCATATCAGGCAGCCTCCTCACTCCTCGATCCTCGCCTCCTCGCGGTGCAATTAGAGAATTGAGATGTCCTACGAGATGGCTGAGCTCGATCGGTTTCCGGGTCATAGGATGGAGGACGGAGGAGCGAGGAGACGAGGTGGGATATTGAGAAGCACCCCTTGTGTCCATCAATGAAGGAAAGGTAAGATCAAGTCTTCTTCTGAAATACATAATAACTACGTATAATAACTATGTTTAAGTTAGTAAGATGTATTTAGTGAAAAAAATTATTCTGTTTAGGGTTTTATTCAGTTGTTTACTGTTTAATATTTATCAAAAAGTACATATTATCAAAAAGTAACCAAATTAGTCATTGAGCTATATAAACTACACTCGATTTTAATATTTCTTAAACTGTGTCAAGCTCCAAAGCTGACAAAAATATTATGAACACAGTCCATGTGAATCTAGCTCTCTATTTCAAGTTTTGAATTGACATCATGTTGTCACAAACACAGAAGAACCAACAACATTTTTGTAATTTTTGTAATCTAAATGACTTTTAGATATATTACATGTACTGTCATTATATTCAAAAGAACCCTATGAAATCATGTGTCCTAAACTAACAGTATTGGTGATTAATAAAATCAGTTTTGGTATTCCTGTTATGGTTAATCTAACATAGAAAAAATATAAAAACATAGAAAGCACTTTATGTATTTCTATTTTTGTAAATTCAGATGCCCAGTTAATCAATAACTCCAGTCTAATAAATTTCTTAAGCACGCACTGTATGTGCTTTACAAATTTATTAGGTCATCTGTCATAAGAAAGAGAAAACACAACATTGGGCTTCTGCACTGAAAAATAATAAATATTATTTTATTTTATTTTTTTACTACTGTGACAAAAGCTACACAGCTACACATACTGGCAATTAACCATTACACAAACATCACAAATGAATTTTATAATTACCAATACTGTTAGTTTAGAGCACCTGTGGCACAAACCTTACATGTTAAGTGCTGTGTGTGTGTGTAAATAAATAAATAAATAAATAAAGAGAGAGAGAGAGAGTGTGGTATATTAAGTTATAGTTAAGTTAATGATGTGCTTGTTTATTCCATTCACCTTATATTTCTTTTATTTTTATTTATTTATTTTTATTTTTTTCAGCCATTACAGGACAGCTGGTCTATGTCACAATCCTAGGAATCCCAAGAAATAAAAGACGAAAAAAATCAAAACAGGATGCAGAGCATTACATTGCTTGTAAAATGGATAAACCAGGGCTTCAAGAGCAATTCATCAGCAAATATAAAGGCAAGATATTTCATTATTTACAACTAAGCAAATTACCAATAATATTAATCTGCAAAGCTGAGAAGGTAATGTGTGATGTATATTTGTGATTTCTGAAAACATGAATGAGTCCTAAAACACAGAAACAAGTGATATGTTTGCACTTATATGTTTGGGTTTTTTGAAGATCTGAGTTGACCAGAAGCTCAAGATATTTTCACGTTTCATTCTACAACGTTAAATACATCAGTAATACCCCTTGTATTTATAGTGTTTACAGCTTTTCACTTCTGGTGACAGTATTTAGGCTTCAAAATGAATAAAAGTTGTGTTTACTTGTAAAGAGAATATCATGATGAACAAAACATGAAATAATTATAAACTTTTGTTGTCACAGATCTTATTTTCTACAATAATCCATTAGCAAATGAAAAAATTCTTCTGGGATTTTGTTGAGGGAACCAGATGCAAACCTCCAGATTGACCTGCAAAAATATGTCATCCTTGTGACACTCTATTCTGTAATTCTACAATATATAGCCATGATAATATTGTTTGTGTAAGTGTATGGACCTGCAACCATATCATTTTAATACTTTAAATTTTAATGTATAAACAGCACAGCATATTTCTGAATTACAGCCTGACTACTAAATATTTTCAGAGGTATTTAAAGTGATAGTTCACCCAAAAATGAAAATTCTGTCATTAGTGACTCACCCTCATTAAGATACGGCTTTCTGACCCTCCATAGACAGCAAGGCAACTGACACGGTCAAGACCCAGAAATGTAGTAAGGGCATTGTTTAAAGGAGAAGTCCACTTCCAGAATAACAATTTACAAATAATGTACTCACTCCCTTGTCATCCAAGATGTTCATGTCTTTCTTTCTTCAGTCAGGAAAACATTTCAGAATTTTTCCCCATATAATGGACTGATATGGTGCCCTGAGTTTGAACTTCCTTTTTTCTCTTTAAAATGCAGTTTAAATGCAGCTTCAAACGATCCCAGCCGAGGAAGAAGGGTCTTATGTAGCGAAACGATCGGTTATTTGTATACACATAATACAATTTATATACTTTTTAATGCCAAACGCTCGTCTTGTCTTGAGTAAATTATTTGTAAATTGTTGTTCTGGAAGTGGAGTTCTCCTTTAAATAGTCCATGTGACTTTGGTGGTTCAATCGTAATTTTATGAAGCTGTGAGAATACTTTTTGTGCAAAAAAAACAAAGTCAAAAATAACTACTTTATTTAACGATTTCTTCTTTTCTGGGACAGTCTGCCACCATTATCAAGAGTACGACAATACATGCGTGTGGTGCAGAACACGTATGCGCTGTGTCTCGTTTACGAGCAGAGGAAAACACACATGCATCGTGGTACTCTTGGTTGAACCACTGATGTCACGTGGACTATTTTAACAATGTCTTTACTACCTTTCTGGGCCTTGAACGTGTCAGTTGTGTTGCTGTCTATGCAGGATCAGAAAACTCTCAGATTTCATCAAAAATATGGATTAATTTGTGTCCCGAAGATGAACGAAGGTCTTACAGGTTTGGAACAACATGAGGGCGAGTAATTAATGACGGAATTTGCATTTTTGGGTGAACTAATCCTTTATATAATTTTCATTCACTAATTTCCCTTTTACATCATATAACATATATTTGCACATTATTTGGTTGGTATAGCAGAGAACTTTTAGTAATAATCAAAGTAATAGTTCACCTTAAAGAAACTGCTGAATCTAATGAATTTCTTCTCTTCAGGACACGCAGTGTTCAACATTGAAGCTTTTTTCAGAGGTGATTTTGTTCTTGAATACAGCGGTGAACTGAGTTCAGAGGAGTGTCTTGATCGGACTAAAGAGCTCATGTTCTTGTTTGATTTTCGGGTGGCGTGGCAAATATTGGTGGTAAGTCCAGAATTGTTGGATTGATGTAGTAGGGATGCCAAAATATCAGAGGTCCTGGTGACACACGGCTCTACACAGTTTGTTTGTGTCCTTTACCTGATGCACTCAGTTCAGTTCTTGGATCGCTCTACTAATGATCTGATAAAAAATGTGACATACAAAATGTGCAGAGCGGTGGAGCACCAGGCCTGGAGTTAAGAACCACTTATCCACCTTTTTCCTGCGCCCCATGATGTATATGTTGTGTTTTTAATTTACTTACAGCAGAATACAAAGGAAACATGAAAATAATCAGGAGGAAAATAATGCAGCGAGCTGAAAAGTGCTGTTCTTTAGATAGTGTTGTTATTTCACATCACATTAATATATCAAACATACCATTATTCTCCTAACTTCTGAAAATGAATGAAAATGTACAGTTCAATCAGTCAGAATGAAGGATAAAGATTATTTGTAGTGCAATCTTATGATCTGGAATGATTTATTGCAGTCTTTTTGAGTGGAATTTCCCCAATCTGGAAGTGCCTCCCACACAGTAGGTTCATTAGGAAAAAGGTAGATAAAGATGGCCTAACAGACAAGAAAAAAACAAACTGTACAAGTCTTTAGGGCTGAAACGACACATCAGTTTAATCGACTACATTGACCACGAAAATTAAGTTTATTTGCGTGGAATACATAGTGTGTTCACATCTGAAGATCCGCGTAACTGATTTACATCATTATAAAAGTAATTACCAGGGACAGTAACTATTGAGTTACATTTTTTTTTTTTTTTTTTTTTTTAAATGTTCAAATATGTCAAATAACTTGGATGCCCCCAATATTAAATATGTTAAATGAATTCAATTTAAATGAATGGAATTTTTAGTTTACTCACCAGACTAATAATAAATAGCTGACATACTGTTATACAGTAGTCATTTTAAGTAGATCAGAAAAGTTCATCTAAGTTGTCCCAAGACGAGAATGGGTATTATTTTGGTTTTAGGACAACTTTAATGAAAGGTTTGATCCACTTTGAATGTTGACTAATATACATGTATAAAACTTAATGGCACAGTTTTTTTTAAAATATCTTAAAGTACATTTAGCATCAGTCAGTCAGTTTTAATATGACATTATGGTAGTTTAGATAACAAAACTACTACGAATTCTACTACTACTAATAATAACAATATAAAACGCACTAAGGATTAATGAGCTGCTGGGTTCATGAATATTAATCAGGTTGTGTGCGTTCGCTCAAACTGATTTGCTGAAATCAGAACAGGGATGATAATAGGTGAGCGCCAGCCAATGAGATTGCCGTTTGCGCATTAGTCCCGCCTACTACTGGAGAAACCAGCAGTTCTTAAAAGCTGAAGAATTCCAGAGCAGCTCCATTATTTTGACAGGAAAATACAACAATGAATATCGTTTACATGTAGCACATCAATTCTCATCAAATACAGGTGCGCTGCACATCTATTCAGTTGAACTGAAAAACAAAATCATAATAATATTATAATAAATTAAATAATGCTGCATTTTATTGTCAGTAATGGTACCAATTGTACCAATTTGAAAAACTAATGGATTGTGTAGTTGAGTTAAAAAATTGGATGACAAGTAATTTCTTACTGCTAAATTCTGAAAAAACAGAGGTGTTAATTATTGGGCCTAGAACCTCAGCGTGTAATAACCTACAACACTGTCTAATACTGGATGGCTGCTCTGTCAATTCTTCGTCATCAGTTAGGAACCTAGGTGTGCTATTTGATGGTAATCTTTCCTTTGAAAACCACATCTCTAGTATTTGCAAAACTGCATTTTTCCATCTCAAAAATATATCTAAACTACGACCTATGCTATCAATGTCAAATGCTGAAACATTAATTCATGCATTTATGACCTCACGGTTAGATTATTGTAATGCTTTATTGGGTGGTTGTTCTGCTCGCTTAATAAACAAACTCCAGCTGGTCCAAAATGCAGCAGCTAGAGTTCTTACTAGAACCAAAAAGTATGATCATATTAGCCCGGTTCTGTCTACACTGCACTGGCTCCCTATTAAACATCGTATAGATTTTAAAATCTTGCTAATTACTTACAAAGCCCTTAATGGTTTAGCTCCTCAGTACCTGAGCGAGCTCCTATCACATTATAGTCCCTCACGTCCGCTGCGTTCTCAAAACTCTGGCAATTTGATAATACCTAGAATATCAAAATCAACCGCGGGCGGGAGATCATTTTCTTATCTAGCGCCCAAACTCTGGAACAATCTACCCTACAATGTTCGGGACGCAGACACACTCTGTCAGTTTAAATCTAGATTAAAGACCCATCTCTTTAACCTTGCTTACACATAACACATCAACATATTCTTATAATTCAAATCCGTTAAAGGATTGTTAGGCTGCATTAATTAGGTCAACCGGAACCGGGAACACTTCCCATAACACCCGATGTACTCAGTGCATCGTCAGAAGAATGGCATCTACGCTAATATTAGTCTGTTTCTCTCTTATCCCGAGGTCACATTAACCACCAGATCCAGTCCGTATCCAGATCAGATGGTCACTGCAGTCCCCCAGATCCAGTCCGAACCCAGCCCAGATGGTGGATCAGCACCTAGTGACGACCTCTACAGCCCTGGATGTCATCGGAGTCCACATCAACTAGATGAGCCCCAGAGACGGATCCACAGTGAAGACCTCGTCACCTAGACGGCTGTCGGCACAAGACCACGGGACCTTTGGCCAGAGGAGAACTGGCCCCCCGACTGAGCCTGGTTTCTCCCAAGGTTTTTTTCTCCATTTGTCACCGATGGAGTTTTGGTTCCTTGCCGCTGTCGCCTCTGGCTTGCTTAGTTGGGGACACTTTCTCTCAACACAATATTGCATTTCATTTTATTGTTTTTGATTAACTACCTTTATATAAAATGTGAGTGTTTACTGTTGCCTTTGGCATTGTTGATGTACTGTTTCCTATCTAATACTGTACAGCCGCCTTGTCACAATTCTGTATTGTTAAAGGCGGTATATAAATAAAGGTGACTTGACTTGACTTGGTAACAGTGTTGTAATGGGGAACCATAAATTCGTTTGATTACTCATTACTGAAAAAAATGATGCCGTTAGTAACGCCGTTATTCCCATCACTGGGTGTGTGGTTCAGACAAATGTTCTGCACTCGGTTACAGAGTAGAGCTGCAAAACTAGTCATGATGAATCGATTCAAAATAAGTTTATGTTTGCATACTATGTGTGTGTATTGTGTATATTTATTATGTATATGTAAAAACACACATAGTATATATATATTATGTATATATTTAAAAAATTATGTATTTGTATGTAAATGGATATAATTTATATTTATATATAAATGTGCATATTTTCTTTATAAATAACATTTTTTCTTAATATATACATGTATGTGTATTTATATATGCATAATAAATACACACCGTACACACACATAGTATGCAAACATAAACTTTTATTTTGAATCGATTCATCACTAATTATTTTGCAGCTGTATTACAAAGCATTTAAAGTTGTTGTTGGCTCTGTTGAAATATAATTGATGAACTCGTGCTTCAATTCGACTAATTCATGTAATAACACACTATCAGTTGAGAAGAACCTCCCAGTGTTATGGACATCACCATCTTTGATACGTCACTATGGTCACCTTAACTCTGTTGTGATCTTATTTTCAGTCAATGTAATCGAGTAAGAGAACGGATAGTTTCTGTCCTACATGTCTTACATATATAAAATTCAAAAGTTGTCTCATGCTTTGTGGTAATTTTATGTATTTATAGCATGGATGCATCTAAAGAAGACAGATCTTTGGGAAGGACTAGCCAGCAGTTTTGGTCAGCAGAAATGGGCAAGTCCATTTAAAACCTCTATATCATTATTCTGTATTCTTGACTTTCTGAACATAAGGATACTGACCAGCTGTGTGTGAGCTAGAGGAATGAACCTCTACTAGTTTTTCTGTCCTTTACAAATATAATAGGGCTGAGCAATATGGGCAAAAAAATCCACACATTTTTTTTGTATCTGTCGGTAATTCTCACCCTAAAATGCAAATCCTGAAAGGCAGATTTTTGCTCCTAAATGAAAGTTGTTGAAAGCAACCGTTAATATTAGATTTAAATGACTCTTTATGGTCAGAACATGACAGACACTTCATGTTTTTGAATTCTGTAAACTTAAGAGAAAAAATTGTAATGAGTGATATTGTTTCAGACTATGAAACAGGTTTGTGTTGCCTGACATTAAAGACGTGTGTCTTCAGCACAGTTTGGAGTGCAGGCTGACATATTAATAATATTACATGTCCTTGTCTCTTAGAAATGCACATTTGACAGTAGCATGAGTTGACAGTAGGTGGTAGCTTGAGTTAGGATGCAGTTATACATTTATGTTCATTAACAAAAACAGTAACCCAGTAAAACCCCATTTTTATATGGTGAAATTGAATTATTCTGACTGTTTGAGAATTATTAAAATTAACCATTGGTCTTACATAGTAACAACTATATGGTTTCTAGGTATTTATATGAAAAACAGTAGTCTAAGTACATTTAGTATAAATGCACAAACGCTATAGCTTAATCACAGAAAATATTGTAATTATATTCCGTTACATCTTTAATACATGTAATGCATATCTACATTAATAATATAATAAAATTCAAAATGAATATCCCACATTTCTGCCACAATACCAGGGTGTAGTTAGTGTTACTACAGTAAATCTATGGTAAATGATGGTGATTTCTAGAGTAAAAAAGCCTTCCGACTGTATTGTGGTGTCCAGTGTTTCTCCTGTTTGTCAGCGTTGTTTCATCTGACTTTAAACTAGTTTAAATCACCGTTTGTGACGAGACTCATCAGCGAGTAAACGCATCTGCTCTAGTGAGCTCGCAACTGCTGGGCTGTTATTTGAGCTTTGAGCCGAACAGATAACGCATGAACATATTAAACATTTATCACACTCCTGTTATTGCTTTATTACTTTAGAAAAATTATATTGTAATAATTATCCTTGCCGTTTTATTGCCCAGCCCTAATTTGAACTGTATAAGCTCACGTAATTGTGTCTAAGTAAAGGCATTTCTTTCAAGATGGTCAGATTGAACACATATTGGCAGGTGTAAATTCATATTCTGTGAAGAATGGTAGCCTATGTAAGGTATAAATTAAGGTATTCATCCAAAAAACATGGTAATGCCATACATTGTAATATTTTAAGTGCTTTAATGGAGATTTATATTCATTACCTTCAGTACAGAATCTTTTCCATGCTACACACGCAGGTGTTCAATAATAAAGATCATCTTTATCACTAACAAACAATATGATGTGTTTTAAGGTTTGGTTTTAGTTAATTGTAGGTGAATACAATCATCCAGCACTCTTTATGCTGTCTGTTTTCTGTAGAGAGAAACTGCTTCAGATTATACATTATTCCATGTCATTCTGTGTCAACTCAACCAGAGGCCCCTTCTCTGATTTTTATTTTGCTAATATTTATTCTTAAGAAAGATAGACTTGTATAGTGATGAAAGCCAAAATATTAAATGTCATTGATGAATATTTACTGAGTAATCCAGTTACAGGGGAGTAAAAATGACTTCAGAAATCTGTTGACTTAAGTCGTCTTCACTGCATTATGTGCCAATGGTGACCATTCAAAAACAGGGAAACGGCACTTTTCAAGTTTTTCTCCAAAGTTTGTATGCCTGTAACTAAGAAGTATTAAATATATCTTAATGTGTTGGCGCAGCCATCCTCAAAAGAGCTAGGAATGCCGTTTATCATGACGGAGGATTAAACATAAAACACACACACACACACACACACACACACACACACACAAACAAGCTCCGTTTGGCCTGCGTGCACACCAACTGAGTATGAGCAGCGACCATTTATTAATTGCAAGTGGGTGTATCACCACACCCACTTCCAAAAAACTAGGTCACAGGGTCAATTGAGAACACATACAAAGGACATAACTCAACACCCCCACTTGTTCTTAAATTGACAAAGTACAACATAATACATCACATACCAAATAGAAAACACACAAATTTATCCATTCTGATTCTCGATACAGGTTTAGTTAAAATATCTGCCACCATATCAACTGTAGGACAGTAACGAAGAGTTATTTTGCCATCACTGAGTACAGATCAGACAAAATGATATCTAATATCAATATGCTTACACCTTTGGCGACATACAGGGTTTTTTGAAAGAGCAATAGCACCCTGATTGTCCTCAAAAACTGTCACTGGTGCATATTCAAGTACATTGTCCATTCCATTTATTAAATTGACAAGATACAAGTTTTCCTGTGCAGTAGCTGATAAAGCCATGAACTCAGCTTCACATGTGGATAAAACAACAGTTTGTTGTTTCTTTGACTTCCAGGAAATAACAGGTCCACTCTCAGACAAACTAAAACAGTAGCCAGTAACACTACGCCTGTCATCTAGGTCTGCTGCCCAGTCTGCATCACTAAAGGCTACAAGTTTAAGATCTCCATCATTTTTCTTGTAACACAATTCCAGGTTCACAGTGCTTTTCAAATACCTCAACACGTTTAGCTGCAACCCAATGTTGTTCTTTTGGTACAGGCAGATATTGTGACAATCTACTAACAATAAAGCTCAAATCTGGACGAGTACTTGTCATTAAATAAATTAAACTGCCCACCACTTCATGATACCTCTTTGGGTCAGTAAATTCACCATCATTGTCAAATTTCATTTTCATTTCACATGGTGTTGATCTTGGTTTGCAGTGAGTCATGTCAAATCTCTCCAAAATTTTTGTAATGTATCTTTTCTGGTTCATTTTTATTTCACCATTCACTTGTGTAAAATCAATACCCAGGAAATGTCTAAGTTTTCCAAGATCTTTAATTTTAAATTTAACTCCCAACATTTCCTTCACATTCTTGAGTATTTGACTATCACTCGCTGCAATGATATGATCATCAACCCAAATGATCAACATGACTCTTTCTTCATCAATTTGTTTACTGTAGGCACAACAGTCAGCAGAATTTTGAACAAAACCATTTTCAATCAGAAAATCATGCAACATCTTATTCCAATTTCGTTCCGACTGTTTCAGACCATACAGTGACTTATTTAACTTACACACCAATTTTTCTCCTGTTTTTAACTTAACCTCGAATCCTTCAGGCTGTTCCATATACATTTCACAGTCTATAGGAGCATGCAGATATGCAGTCTTGACATCCATTTGATGTAATTCTAAATCATACTGAACTGCAAGCTGCATTAAGACACGTACAGAAGTCATATCAGCAGTAGGTGAAAATGTCTCGTTGTAATCAATACCAGGCACTTGACTATAACCTTTTGCTACATATCTGGCCTTATAGATAATTTCATCAGGATTTTCTTTTATGGTATAAACCCATCTGCCCCCCACTGCATTTTTACCTTCAGGCAAAGTTGTCAATGTGAAGGCATTGTTCTCTATAAGAGAATCCATCTCCTCCTTCATGGCTTTAACCCACTGCTCTGATTTTGAAGAGCTCAATGCTTCCTTCAGTGTCTGGGGGACATCACATGCAACACGATAGCAGTAGTCAATATTTGTTAATGCCTGATCCTCAACACCTTTTATCTCATAATCATTGTGATGAGGTTAGGGACGAATCGGGAGACGGTGGATCCATCTGCAACAACTTTATTGAATCGGACAACTTAAACAGGCATTGGTCAACACTGGCAGACTGGTGTGGTAAAGACAAATCCAAAGGGGTCGTAATAGTCCGTGCAAGAGGTCGGGGCCGGCAGCAAGCAAAACACAATAGTCCGTGGGAATAGCAAAGGTCGATAAAGGGCGGGCAGCAAAGATTCACACACAGCAAAACAGTCCAGTTAGCAACGAGTAGGCAGTCCGATAAAGAAACGCTCGGGATTGATGACATAACTGACAAAACTTTGCGGTGAGCGTGCCGGCGAAGCACGCTGAAATGGCCGCTGAAACGGAAGTGACCCGGGAGACCCGGAACCGGAAGTGGGAACCCCAGGCACGGGATTATGGGAAATGTAGTGCTAAAAGTCCGGTGACGGTTCCCGCTGGTGCGGGACGGGGGGAGCCACAGAGACCGCGCTTGTGACAATCATAGTCTGTGTAGTACTGAGGAGGTCTCCTCTCTCTCTTTGGATATCGAGCACTCTGACTGCTCTCACTTTCACTTTTTAAGTCGGTTTCAGCATCACACTCTACTTTTATTTCTTGTGGGATTACCTTAGTCACGTCAAATTTTGGTACCTGGGTTTCAGCTCTCTTCCTATGTTCAAAGTGTTCATACACATCCTCTGTTTGAGTATCACACTCATTAGTACTCTTTGTAACAAACTTTACCAGTCTATTTTTGAGTACTTTCCATGTGTCTGGATAAAAGACAAGATATGCTGGACTATTTTTATCATAATACTCAAATACAAATACTCCCTTCTCACAACGAGTATCCAACTTTTTCTTGTCATATTTGTATGCATAACATTCTTACCCAAACACTCTCATTTTGGAAAGGTCAGGTTTTTTTTCCAGTTACCAGGTAATATGGAGTTTGTCCAAGACGCCTATTATAGCATCTATTTCTAATTACTGCAGCAGTTTGTACCTGTAACGCCACGCCAGCAGAGGGAGCCCTCACCCACTGACTGACTGTTGCTGCTCCCTCTGCTGCTTAGTTGGTAACTTCCTGTTTGGTGGCCTTAAAAGGAGGCCATTTACAAACAGGCCCCTGCGAAGTATTGTTTTGCTCATGCGGACTCTACCAAGCGTTTTCCTGTTTTCTTTGCCCTGTTTTTTTGATTATCACGGTTTGGTTTCTTGTCATAGTTTTGTCTTTGTTTTTGCCACAGTTTTGCCTCGTTCATTGCCATAGTTCTGTCAGGTTTCATTTCCTTGTTTATTTGCTACTTTTCGGACTGCTCTCTCTGGTTTTGGACTCTGCCTGTTTATTGGATTTACGCTCTCACCTTGCCCTGGATATTACTGTTTGTTTGGTTATCGACCCTGCCTGTCTTGACTACGATCTGTTAATAAAGCTCGCAATTGGATCTTACACACTTCCTACGAGTCCTGCTCATTACAGAATACTTCGCCTCCCAAAGATCCAGCAGCTTTTTGGAATACAGATCATCATGGACCCTGCATCACGTCTCTTCCGCCTTCGCCAAGGTAACAGGCCCATTGAGCATTTTGTCACCGACTTCTGTGAACTGTGCTATCAAGTGAACTTCAATGACACATCTCTTAAAGATCTTTTCCGTTTTGGTTTACGTAAGGACATTTCATATTTGATGCCACGCACTACCCCACATTGGACTCTTTACATAGAAAATTACATAGATCTTGCACTCCGGTTAAGCGGCTCACCTTTTACTGTCGGGATTGCGGACGAGGGACCCCGCAATCCTGCAGTAACCACCACACCACAACCAGCTCAAGTCACATCCACCAAGCCAAGGTCTGCTAACGTCACGTCTGCCAAGCCACAGCCTGCTCACGTCACGTCTGCCAAGCCACGGCCTGCTCACGCCACGCCTGCCGCTCCAGGGCCTGCTCACGCCACGCCTGCCGCTCCAGGGCCTGCTCACGCCACGCCTGCCGCTCCAGGGCCTGCCGCTCCTGGCCACGCTTCATGATGGCCCACGTGCTGGACTCACCCCTAATGGCGGTATTGGCAGCTAAAATGGCTCTCCCTCACGTCACGGCAGCTACCCCTGATTCAAGTCAAGCTGCAGAGCCAAGTCAACCTACAGCTGCGTTTCCTGAGTCAACTCAAGTTTCCAAGTCAAGTCAAGCTACGGTCGTCGTTCCTGTGTCAAGTCAAGTTACAGCTGTAGCTTCCAAGTCCAGTCGAATTCCAGGGTCAAGTCAAGTTCCAGGGTCAGGTCAAGCTTCAGAGTCCAGTCAAGCTTCAGAGTTAAGTCAAGCCAAAGCTGCTGTTCTCCATGAGTCAAGCAAGGATACAGCTGTTCCCCATGAATCAAGCCAAGTCACAGCTGTTTTCCACGAGCCAAGCCAAGATACAGCTGTTGTTTTCCATGAGTCAAGCCAAGATACAGCTGTTGTTCTCTACGAGTCAAGCCAAGACACAGCCGTTGTTCTCCACGAGTCAAGCCAAGTCACAGCTGTGCCCCACGAGTCAAGCCAAGTCACAGCTGTGCCCCACAAGTCAAGCCAAGTCACAGCTGTGCCCCACGAGTCAAGCCAAGTCACAGCTGTGCCCCACGAGTCAAGCCGAGTCACAGCTGTTGTTCTCCACGAGTCAAGCCAAGTCACAGCTGTGCCCCACGAGTCAAGCCAAGTCACAGCTGTTTTTCTCCACGAGTCAAGCCAAGTCACAGCTGTGCCCCACGAGTCAAGCCAAGTCACAGCTGTTGTTCTCGACGAGTCAAGCCAAGTCACAGCTGTTGTTCTCCACGAGTCAAGCCAAGTCACAGCTGTGCCCCACGAGTCAAGCCAAGTCACAGCTGTTGTTCTCCACGAGTCAAGCCAAGTCACAGCTGTGCCCCACGAGTCAAGTCACGTTACAGCTGTTGTTCCTGAGTCGAGCCATGTTGTTCCTGAGTCGAGCCATGTTGTTCCTGAGTCGAGCCATGTTGTTCCTGAGTCGAGCCATGTTGTTCCTGAGTCGAGCCATGTTGTTCCTGAGTCAAGTCAAGTTACAGCTGGGTTGTCTATGTTATGTCCAACCACAGCTAATTTCCATGAACCAAGCCAAGCTACAGCAGATCTTCACGAGTCAAGTCAAATTGCTGCTGTCTTCCCTGAACCAGGCCACACCACAGTTGATCTCCATGAGCCAAGTCAAGTTGCTGCTGTCGTCCATGAGCCAAGCCAAGCCACGGTTGTTCTTTATGAGCCAAGTCAAGTTACTGCTGTTGTTCCTGAGCCAGGCCAAGCCACAGTTGATCATCACGAACCAAGTCCGGCCACGGCAGGCCTCCCTGAGTCAAGTCCGGCCACGGCAGGCCTCCCTGAGTCAATTCAAGAAACTGCTGTCCTGCCAGAACCTAACCAGGTCCCCTCTGACCTTCTAGAACCTCATCACGTCTCAGCTGATCTCCTAGAGCCTCATCATGTATCAACTGACCCAAGCCACGCAGAGCCCACATTCCCAAGCCACAAGTGCACAGCATCCACACCCTCAAGGCCAATAGACATCCCACTATCCACTGCCTGTAATGGCCGTTGCCATTTTTAGTGTGTGGGCTGCACACTGTGCTTCAGAGGCCTCGTCTATCCATGAGTCTGGTCCAGAGGCCTCGTCTGTCCATGAGTCTGGTCCAGAGGCCTCGTCTGTCCCCGAATCTGCTCCAGAGGCCTCGTCTGTCCACGAGTCTGCCCCAGAGGCCTCATCTGACCATAAATCTGCTTCTGAGGCCTTGTTTGTCCACGAGTTCGCGCCCATACCTCCTGAGGTGTCAGCTCAAGCTGTGGATCCTCCTAAGGAGGTGGCGTCTATATATGAACTCACTGCCACGTCTGCCCAAGAATCTGCGCCCATGCCTCCAGAGGTGTCAGCACCCACTGTAGATCCTCCAATGGGGGAGGCGCCCTCCTATGAACTCTCTCTCTGTCCTGTCACGACCAAGGAGGCCTATCACGAACCCTCTGCCTGTCATGTCATGGTCAAGAAGGCCTGTTATGAACTCTCTGCCTGTCACGCCACGGCCAAGGAAATCGTCCGTGTACATACCGCTCTGCTTTGGATGTCACTAGTTCCACTATGGATATCTCTGCTCCTGTTTGCTCTGCCTGCCCTGCAATGGCTCCCGGTTATGCCTGCGCTGCCTGCCCCGCCATGGCTTCCTGCTCGGCCTGCCTCGCCATGGCTCCTTGCTATGCCTGCTCTGCCTGCCCCGCCATGGCTTCCTGCTCTGCCTGCCTCGCCATGGCTTCCTGCTCTGCCTGCCCCGCCATGGCTGCCTGCTCTGCCTGCCTCGCCATGGCGGCCGGCTCTCCCTGCTCCACCATGGCTCCAGGCTCCTCCGAATCAAGCATGGTGGACTTCTGCTCCAAGGTTCCATTGCCTGCCACTGCTCCATGACCCAGGCCCTCCAGTGTTTCACGGTTTGCCATTGCTCCACGGCCCTGGTCCTCCAAGGTTCCACTGTCTGCCACAGCTCCACGGTCCAGGTCCTCCAGTGCTTCACTGTCTGCCACTGCTCCATGGTCCAGGTCCTCCAGTGCTTCACTGTCTGTCCCTGCTCCACGATCCAGGCCCACCTCCTCTACATGGACCTGGCCCTCCATCCCACCCCCTGTTTTGCCTCTGTTCCCCCACCCTCCTGGACTGTTGTTGTTTGAGCACCAGGAGTCACTCCTGGGGGGGGGATTCTGTAACGCCACGCCAGCAGAGGGAGCCCTCACCCACTGACTGACTGTTGCTGCTCCCTCTGCTGCTTCGTTGGTAACTTCCTGTTTGGTGGCCTTAAAAGGAGGCCATTTACAAACAGGCCCCTGCGAAGTGTTTTGCTCATGCGGACTCTACCAAGCGTTTTCCTGTTTTCTTTGCCTCATTACAGTACCGCATATGTCCACAGCTCTTTTGGTAATTTACTCTCAATTAACATACATCTTGCCATTTCAAACAGAGTTCTCCAAGCTCTTTCAGCCGTCCCATTCTGATGGGGTGAGTAAGGAGCTGAGGTCTCATGTCTAATGGCATTTTTACTAAGCAGTGACTGAAACACAGAAGATGTAAACTCTGTTCCATTATCTGATCTTATACATTTGATTTTACCATACGGTGCAACATCAGCAATGAACCTCTCTGTGGCTCTAACAGTATCACTCTTAGTTTTCAGAAAATAAGTGAACACAGCTCCTGAATAATCATCTGTGAACGCTAAGACAAATCTGAAACCATCTTTTCCTGCTGGTTCTATAGGACCAGCTAAGTCTGCATGGACAAGTTCAAATACATCTTTTGCTTTCTCATCTGGATCTCTATTTCTGTTCTGAGTAAATTTACCCTTTACACACACTTCACATTTCAAATTGGACTTGTCAATTTTACCTCTGATTTTCATCCCATCTGTAACACTCTCCAACTTTAACACATCGTCATAGTTACAGTGACCTAATATTTCATGCCATGTCTGAAGGTCATAGCACACATTACACTCAATCAATCTCATTTGTAACTGTACTTAAGTAAAACAATCGATCATACATATGAATATCAAAAGTTGTACCATTTTTGTGGATGAGCCTATTCTGTCCTTCCTTAAAGATGACTGTCGCTCCGTGCGCAATTGCCGCTTTAACGGAAAAAATGTCCTGGAAAAATGACGGCACATAAAGCGCCTCCATCAACATCATGTCCACAATGCGGCCTTTGCTGTCTCTCAAGCGCACTTTAGCGGTGCCTTTCTTCATCGCAATACCGCTAGCCCTCTCTCCATCAGCCAACTCCAGAATATGACTCTGAGGCTTGAAACTTGAGTCAAACTCCTCGAACATCCTGATATCTGTGACAATGTGCTTAGTGGCTCCGGAGTCTACCATGAGGCCTTTCATTTTTACTCCGCCGATCGGATCGTTATCCACCTGCTCCACCTTGAATGCGAATGTGTGGTCCTCCTCCTCGTCCACTGCTTGCTTCACCTTATCTCTCTTTCTCCGCCGACAGTGCAAATCTTTATGCGTGGCGCTTTTACAGAAACTGCACCACTGTCTCTGCTCCACACGCTCCCCAGCAGCTGGCGTGCACTCCGCGGCTTTGTGGCCTTTCTGGCCGCAGTTGTAACAGGTGAGTTTCACACTCCAGTTGTCTCTTCCTTTGACTCTCATCACGCTGTCCTCACTCAAGCCAGCCGAACCAAACTTCTCTGTGCTCTCATAGCTCCTCAGTTTTGTTTTAAAATTGGCAAATGTTAACGTTTCATCACTCTGTGTAATGTAAACAGAGAATGGTTTAAATGCGTCAGACAGACCCTTTAAAATCATTGCGGTCAATAAGCCGTCACTCAAAGTCTCTCCTGCATTCCGCAGTGCTGTAATGGCAGTCTCTGCACGAATAATATAATCTGTAACTGTTTCATTCACACCTTTCTGAAGAGATGCCAGCTCTGTGTACAGACTTATCACGCGTGGCTTCCCCTTACCAGCGTAATGGTCTCTCAGGATCTGTAGCGCCTTCCTCCCATCGTCTGCGGCATCTCTCATTACAAGCGACAGAATCTTATCATCCAACAACTAGGGCTGCAACTAACGACTATTTTAATAGTCGACTAGTCACCGACTATTGAAACGATTAGTCGACTAATCGAATAATTATTACATTTTTCTAAAATTTAGCATGAGATTGCTTTAATTCTGTGGAAAATGATAGTAAACACAAGAAAGAAGGGGGTATTTCAATGAAAAATGCATAGTTTATTGAACTTTGCTGCTGATAGGCCGATTCATACTAAAAGTAAATAAAAATGCCCTGTCTAAAACCAATTAGGCACAGTGCCTGGTCAGTATAGACATAAATGCATAAATAAAGAAACTCTATCATTTTTATAAAGGACAGGCACATTTGTTTTATAAGAAAAAATAAATTAAAATCAAGTAAACATTTTCTTCCTGTAAACCAGGGGCAGGCACATTAGCAGCAATAAAACAGTAAACAAAAATATTAAGTGCATTTTGTGAGATACATTCAGTGGTCAATCTGTTGCAAAAGAACTTTACAACTCGTCTCAACATTATGAAATCTAACGGTTTTAAAATAAGCTTTCAGAGTCGTCTGAATTTAAGTTGTAAACATGGACTGTGTGATACTACCTGGACACAAACCTGTCATGGTGGCTCTCTTCTTCAGACTGCATGCATTTAATTTAAAATACTTTTGTCAGGCACAGTCAGGCATAACGTTAAATCCTTTTTTCTTTTTTTTAAAGCGAAAATACGCTTCTAAAATGTACAATGTACATCCAAAACAAAACGTATTGGCTTCCATGTTATTTAAATCTTACCGAGGCGAGTCAAACTCGATGTTCGTGCATGAAATTCATTGTCGACTATTTCTATTATCGATTTTTGTCGACAACATCGACTAATCGTTGCAGCCCTACCAACAACTGAATTAAAACTGCATATGCCTCTTCATTTTTACTGGCATCTTCCGCCGCGCCCTCATCGTCCTCGGTGGGGGCTCCACCCAATATAGTAGTTTTCAGGTCGAGCAGACGCAAATGCGCCAGAAACTTTGTTTCCCACAGTTCATAATTCTTCGACTTCGTCGAAACATAAACGGTTCCATCGGCTCCCAAACTCTTTACTGGGCCCATAACCTGTTGGCGCAGCCATCCTCAAAAGAGCTAGGAATGCCGGTTATCATGACAGAGGATTAAACATAAAACACACACACACACACACACACACAAACAAGCTCCGTTTGGCCTGCGTGTACACCAAATGAGTATGAGCAGCGACCATTTATTAATTGCACACCGGTGTATCACCACACCCACTTCCAAAAAACTAGGTCACAGGGTCAATTGAGAACACATACAAAGGACATAACTCAACATAATGCCCTTTTAGATATTCGGTCTTAACAAACTTTCCTTTTGGCTTCTTTAAGGCCTTATGAGATTCGCTTCCAGAGATATTGGAATTTCAATATGGCTCCAGCAGTAAATCATTAAAATGCACACATTTTCAGTTGTCAAAAACCAAAAGTGGGTCAGTTTGCGAAAAATATGTATTTTCTTTTAAAGAGGAATTTCTGAAGAACAAACAATGTTGAAACTAGAGATGTATCTCGTTTCATTTTAATGATTCACTACTGGAGCCATATTGAAATTCCAATATCTCTGGAACATAATCTCAAAAAAAAAAAAAAAAAAAAAAAAAAAAAAAAAAAAATATATATATATATATATATATATATATATATATATATATATATATATATATATATATATATATAGAAAGTTTAAGACCCAAAATCTAAAAGGGCATTAAGATATCTTTAATACTACTTGAGTTACAGGCATGCAAACTTTGGAGAAAAACTTGAAGAGTGCTGTTTCCCCATTTATGAATGTTCACGATTGGCACATAATGCTAATTTGATTTTACAAATAGACTTGTCAATCTCTGTGTAAAAATAACATTATGATGCTGCCATCTTTCTGAAGTCATTTTTACCTCCCTGTAACTTGACTGTGAATCTCAATTTTAACCCCCTCTACAAAATAGTGGATTACTCAGTAAATATTCATCCATGACATTTGATATTTTGGCTTTCATCACTGTACATGTTTATCTTTCTTCAGAAAAAAACATTAGCAAAATCAAAAATGTGAAATTTGTATCTTTTTGGCTATAGAAATGTACGTGATTAAAAATAAAAAGTACCCATAATTAAACCTACTCTCAACTTTTTCCTTTAATCGAGTAGATATAATGAAGTGAATGATTTAGCACGTTACCTTCTACCTCTGCTTCTTAACTAGTTATTTGTGTTGTGAGTTTTGATGCAACTCTTGTCACAAGTTAGCTTGCAAATATTTTGTATAAATGTTTGGCTAGAGTGTCTAAAATTTGATTTAAAATGATCTTCAGTGTTACAAAGGAATCTGCATTATCTTCATATATTATTCATAAATGCTTTAAAAGGCAACCAGAGCAGTGTTTACTATAATCTTTATTTTAAAATGGACAACACTTGATTGGTGAGTAATAATGTGAAATGGTTCTCACACTGCTGGATGATTTATACCCAAGTGAGTTGACAGTTGATTATTGTTATATTATATATTGTCATATATCATATAAAAATGTCATTTAACCAGAGTTTCTGTGTTTCTGAGTCCCCAAAATGTCATTTAACCAGAGTTTCTGTGTTTTGTAGTCCCCAAAATGTCATTTAACCAGAGTTTGTGTGTTTCTGAGTCCCCAAAATGTCATTTAACCGGAGTTTGTGTGTTTCAGTCAGTCATGTGTTCTCATTCTTCAAGTTAAGTGTGTGTGTGTGTGTGTGTGCGCACTTGGATGGGATCGATGCAGAATACAATACAGAGTATGGGACAACACACTTGGCTACACGTTATGACACTTTCACTTTCGTAATTAAACCTGGATTAAAATTTTCTTATTTTAAAATTCTGTAAAAAGACTGAACTTAGGCCACTGTTAACTGAAGAGAGTTTAATGACACACAGCAGCTCACTTACAGTAAAAAGAGGAAATGTCATTTCACAGCCGTCAGTCTGATCTGGGTTCAGAGATGATCTCTGCTCTACTGCAGTTAAACTGAGTTCTCGCATGTTTCCAAACCTCAACAGTGAGATCACAGCTCTGAAACACTGCTTAAGGAATAATTGATGACAGACATGTTTCACTGTTTGCTTTTCTGTAGCTGTTGGTAATCTATGAAAAGACAGATCTAGTTTCTTGTGTATTTGTGCAGTCAGTCACACAACAGCTCTTTCCTCTTTTAAACATGTTTCTAGTGATTTCCCAGCATTCAAGCTGAACTCTAATGCTGTCACTCAGTATTTCTGTCACTCAGTGAGTGAAACCGCAGTGACTCCGCCCACTGTGACATCATGTGCTTCTGTTCACACTCCGACTGACAAACATTCAGCAGCGCTTTGATCTGCTTTAGACTCAATCTGTCGATCGATATATATCTACCTGTCTGTCTATCTGAAATTCTGCCATTGTTAACAGAAAAGATGGAGTTTAATGTCATTCAGCAGCTCACGTTAAGAAAAAGCAGTAGCATATATTTTATTTGATTAACATAAAAGTTTATTTGTAATAAATTCTAGGCTACAAAGGCCTAACATAAACCATGGAGCATAGAAGATAATCTGATATCTCAGATATCATAATCTAAATAATCAAAATATCTCAGTATTTTTTTATTTTAATTGTAGGGTCATATAACTGCATTCTATAGGCTCCATCACACAGTGAGTTGTTCTCCTGCATCATGTTCATCACCAATCAACTGTATGAATATATAAGATGACCTATACAGGTTAAATGTGTTCATCATTTTCATAATTAGCTTATTAAATGAATGTGTTAATTTGACATCACTACACTACAAATTTTAACGGGTGAATTTAAGTCCCTCAGAGTTAAAATTAACACTTATCCAGTGTATATATGGATACCACTGGTAAAGTGTTAAACTAACACTTTAGAAAGTGTTGACATTTTTAACACCGTGACAGTGTTACTAATAAACTCTTAAAATGTAAAATATTAACACCAGAACGGATGATGAAAGCACCAAAGTTGGTGTTCAAATTTAGCACTCATGGAGTAACTGGTCAACACAATACCAGTGTTCAGGTGAAAATATAAAAAAATAAACCCACAAAACAATACATGTTTATATTTATTTATTTTTTTAAAACACATTTAGTGTTTTCAATACATGTTTTTTACATGTTCTCACAACATCTAAAACATCATAATGTCAAGGCAAATCAATGCAAAGGCACAAAATACATATTCTTATTTGGTCCATGTGCTCTTAATGTTTTAAGGTTTATAATGCTTACATATATCAGCTTTAAAAACAGTCTTTGCTTTGTTTTCAGCATGACAAGATGTGTTTCTCTGCTGTTTTCAGCCAAGCAAGATATCCACTCCCACTTGGAGCATTTCAAAAGTGCTCCTGTAAAATTGGAAAACTAAACAACAAAAACATAAAAAAACAGGATAATTTCACATCCATTTTTATAGCATTTTTACAATGCAGATTGTATCAATGCAGCTTTACGATACTGAACAGGGAAATAGTGTGTCGAAATCTAGGCTGCAACAAAGTCAGATTGAGCAGAGGTCTTGTGCCAATGGGTGTGTTGATGAGGTGTTCGCAGGGGATCTGTCTCTGGGGCTCATGTAGTTGTCATGGTCTCCGCTGACATTCAGGGCTGTAGAGGTCATCTCTAGGTACTGATCCACCATCTGGACTGGATACGGACTGGATCCAGGGAACTGCAGTGACCATCTGATCTGGATTCAGTCTGGATCTGGGTGGCTACGGTGACCTCAAAATAAGAACAAAACAGACTAATATTAGCGTAGATGTCGTTCTTTCTTACAATGTAACAAGTACATTATGTGTTCAGGGATGTGTTCCCAGTTTTGGCTGACCTAATTAATGCAGCCTAACAATCCTTTAACGGATTTTAATTATAGAAATGTGTAAGTGTATTACATATTGTTACGGATCTGGTCGGTGAGCTGCGGACCGCTCACCACCAGACGTCGCTCTTACTCTGTTTGCACACACGGACTGTTGCACTAAACCTTGGACTACATTATCCATCGGCCACTGCTCTTTTCACCTGCACCAATCAGAGACAGTATAAAAGCCCCCGTCTTCCTGTCACACGCTGCCGAGTATTGAATTGTTCTTTAGCATTCTCACAAAGCGTTCCTTGTATCCTGTGTCTAGTTTTCTTGTTTAGCCTCGTTGTGTCATTTAGTCTGTCTCTCTGCCTGCCTTTGAACCCCCTCGCCTGTCTTATCGGATTACTCTTTGCCTAGCCCTCATTCGGATATCGTTCGCCGCTGGACTGACCCTCGCCTGTCACGGATTACTCTTGTCTCGCTGTCCATACTCCTGTCTGCCGTTGTTTGACCCTGCCTGCCTGACGATGTCTATGTCTCGTCCCTACAATAAAAGTTTGCATATGGATCCGCTCGTCTCTCATCACTCTGTAACACATATAAGCCAGGTTAAAGAGATGGGTCTTTAATCTAGACTTAAACTGACAAGATTCAAGGCCAGAGTCGATAATACCCAGAATATCAAAATCAACTGTGGGCGGCAGATCCTTTTCCTATTTAGCTCCCAAACTCTGGAATAATCTACCTCCTACTGTTCGGGAGGCAGACTGTCAGTTTAAATCTAGACAATACAATAAAATACAATTCAAAATATTTCACCCAAAACTGAGAATTCTGTCATCATTTTGGACCTCCTGTCTTTTAACAAACACAAAAAAATATTTTGAATAATCTACAGAAGACATATACTGACATTATATGGATAACTTTGTTCAGGGCATTTTTTTAATCTCCTTTTGTGGTCCAAAAAAGAAAGAAAGGCATATGGCATTAGAGCAACACAAGGCCAAGGCTAAGTAAATGTTGACTCAATTTTCATTTTTGGGTGACCTACTGCTTTAAGAAATATAATTTCTATTATACATACATATATATATATATATTGTAAAAAGAAAGTCAGTCTTACTGGAAAATTAGTCTTTTAACAACAGTCATAACAGTCTCATCATAATTCCAAGTGTGTACTGATCTCTCTCTGCATTGAGGTTGGACTCCTCCTGCCAAAATGAATGCACATAAATGGGACAGCACATAAATAAACGGAAGCATACCAAAAACTTACATTTGATACATTTTTTAGAAGGAGATCAGACTTTTTATCATTATTGTTTAATAATCAAAAAATTAAGCATGACAATCAACAATTTTAAATTATGCAATTGTGTCCTAACAAAGCTCTTCTCATCCCACTTAATGTAATGGTGACTTCATACTCTTCAAGCACATCATCTCTCGAGTGAAAGAATATCTCTCTGGGTAAACGTTTAGAAGTGCACAACAGATAAATATAGCTATAAATCCGTATCATATTATAAAACATATTTTAAATTAGGTAAAACACTTACTTCTTACGTTTTCCTGTTAAAAGCGACCTCTGCGTCTGTGCTGCATACAGTTCAAATCTGTGAGAAACGTTTAGGCTCGTTTAGGCGCATACAGCATACAAATATTGTCACGGAGGCTTGACGAGAAATGAAAGGTTCGAGATGTGTCCCCTTGTAGCGTGACGGAAAACTCAAACGCGGAAACACACGAGTGAGCAGGTAAGTCACGCAGTTGGTCTGAGAACGCTCCGATAAGGAGTAGAGATTTCCACCAAGAAATCCGCGTTCTCACACGCACACAGACAGGCAAATAAGCGCTCCGAAGAGCAGAGCGTTTACTCACGTGAGTGACGAAGTTGAAGGGACCTGACGAAGAGGCGAGCATGAGCTCAATGTCTGGTGCCAAACAACACCTGCTTCCTGCTTAAATACCTGCGTGAAGTTACTTCCGGGTCCTCGTGACCTCACGTGATCCGGTGCGTGTGACAAATATCGTCATAAAGTAATATTATCCTATATAATACATAATGTAAATGAGGTAAAACACTTACTTTAGGTGTCTTCCTTGATAAAACCAACTTCCCCGTCTGCTCCGCATCGTGAGTGAAAGAAAATATCTCTGAAAAACAAAAGTTTAGGAGTGCACAACACAGAAATGTCACTATTAATCAATGTTATGTTATAAAATACATATATTAAATAGGGTAAAACACTTACCCCTTAAGTTTCCCTGTTAAAATCGGCCTCTGCGTCAGCACCGCATTGCAATTCAAATCTGTGAGAAACGTTTAGGCTCCTTTAGGCGCGAACAGCATAACGTTATAAATATCGTCATAAAGTAATATTATCTTACAAAATACATATCGCAACTTGGATAAAACACTTACTTTCGGTGTTTTCCTTGATAAAACTTGTCTCCTCTGCATCGTGAGTGAAAGAAAATATCTCTCTGAGAAAAAGTTTAGGAGTACACAGGACTCTGGTCTGTTCCGCATCACGAGTGAATAAAAATGTATTTGAGAAAATTTTAGCCACATACAGCACATAAATATCGTTATTAAACGATATGACATTACAAAACACATTTTGCAATTAAGATTAAACGCTGTATTTCGCTGTTTCCCGTCCTCATTATGCTCCGCATCGCGAGCAAAGAAAATGACGTCTGTAAAAAATATTTCAGATGGGTAAGGCGCGCACACGAGCAAATGTCCCGGATATGACTGATAACACTCAACAGTGTTAATAAGGGTAACTCTGCGTATTTACACCGGCCAGAGGGCGCTGTTTACACTAGCTAGTGTTAATCCTCTCAAATTCAACACCACAAGTTTAACTCCTTACTCTAAAAGTCCTTAACACCAGGATTTTAACACTGGAGATTTTGTTGTGTAGTTAAATCATGCAACCAACTAATAGATGACTCTTTCTTTCTTTTTAAGGTCTTATGGAATTAAAATAAAATGTAATACAATTCAAATTAATGTTAGTAACTACTTTCTCTGGTTAATTGAGTTAAAACTAGGTTTAATTTATGTCTCTTAAACAGGCTGAAGTAATGCCATTGTTAGCAGCTCATTTGAAGAGAAAAGAGGAAGTGTCATTTCACAAACCTTCAGTTTATTCTGGGTTCAGAGATGATCTCTGCTCTACTGCGGTTAAACTCAACAGTGAGATCACTGCTCTGAAACACGACAACTGCTATAATTAATATGATATTTTAGTTACAAAAGTGTAGAATGACAAATTAACCATTTCAGCATTATAAGAAAGCCTTGACTCTGAAATAGATGCAAAAGATCACTGTAAAACTTCATAAAGACAGAGTTTGTTTGACTAAATGGTGATTTCATAATCGTTATTATCGTAAACCTCTGCAGAAATACAACAAAATTTTGTTCACTCATTGTGATTATTATTATTTTATTTTAATTTGTGTGTGTGTGTAAATGCATCTTTGAAAACAGCAATCATGAGTCTCGTGGTTCAGGTGAGATTCAGAGCAAATATCAGCAGTAACAGTGTGAAGATCAGTCAGAATATGATGCTGATTCAACACTCGTCCATCATGCAGTGATATAGTGTCAGTCAAATAAACACTCAGCCAATCAGATCAGAGGAAGTGAACAAACACAGGAAGAGCTGATAGTATTTAAAGAAAGAGTTGTGAGCATATAATGAAGAGGAAGACTGACAGAAAGAGAAAATGGCTGATAAGTGTCATTTGTGTCTGCTGGGACTGATCATTCTCTCTTCACTTCTCACAGGTAAACAAATCTCTGTTTTCTCTACAAGACATTTAGTTTAATTAGTCTGGGAAAGAGTTCATTTTAACATGATCAGTTTATTCTTGTGTTACATAAAGAACATACTGGATTATTCCTGATTCACTAAAACTAGACAGATTCACACTCAAACATCTGATGCTGAATTATTTTCATATTAAGAGTGTGTTTGTGATTTCAACAGCTCTCTGATAAAGAAAAAAAAATGTTTATTTTGTTTTGAATCTTGTCATTTTTATGGTGGTATGTTTTTTTGATTTATTTATTTTTTAATTAAAATATCAAACATACTTGTGTTTCAGGTACCAGTGGAATGAATGTGACTCAAGTGTTCATCAATTCTGGTGAAAATGTCCGTCTGCCCTGTAATAATGCTCTTCCTGACTGCACATCAACTACATGGATCTATAATAACAGATTCAGACATTCAGAAGTAGTTGAACTGTTTGCCCATGGGAAAAAGAAGAAAGGCATCGAAAGACATGAGAGACTGAGTCTGGGGTCTGACTGCTCTCTGAACATCAAGAACATCATAAAAGAAGATTATGGATCTTACACCTGCCAACAATATGTGCATGGACAAAAACAAGGAACTGATGCACGTGTTTATCTGCATGTTCTTCATGGTAATTTTATGATTATGTGATCAATTTAAAAAGGGTAAATTCTTAATTTAATCTCTCATGATGATTGAAGAGTGTGTGATTTGTGTGTTATTTTGTGTTTCAGTCTCTTCATCATCCTCACAGACTGAGATCAGTGCAGGCAGCTCTGTGACTCTCTACTGTCAGTTGTATTCAGATTCAGAGTCATATAATGGAGTCTCTTGTGATGTTTGGATCCGTTCTGAGGGAATTCAGCTGTTCTGGGTGAATCAGGCTGGTGTTAAACTGACAATATCAGACTCCAGATATCAGATATCAGCTCCAGGACACTGTATCATCACTCTGACTACAACACTCCTGAATGAAGATGACAACAGAGAGTGGAGATGTGAAGTTACTCACAGAAATCAAGTCAAGACCTCAGTCACATATACTGTCAAGAGTTCAGGTGAGAAAACAATCTCATCAATCATTTTAAGTCCTCATAATGTCAATAACACTAAGGACTATTAGTATCATTGAAGCAGAACAAATGAAGGAACAAAAGCTTCTTTCAGTCTGACAGAAGAGAAACTCAGATCAAGTTTAACTGTCCAAGAGGTGCTGCTGTAAATAATGAACAAATTAAAACTTAACAGCAAAAACTAACATTTTATATAATGTGATCATTAAAGTTAAAATATAATCTGAACTAACATTCATCCTTTACAGCTCAAGATAAAACAACGACAGCAGTGATTCCAGTCCACATCACAAAATCAACTACAACGACAGCAGTAACTTCTACACGAGGTACAGTAAAAAAATAAAATAAAATAAAATAATAATAATTTTTTACTTTTGTCAGTTTTACTGAATCCTCTCTTGTCCGTGTTATTTAACAAATGCACATAATCACTTCAGTAAAATCGAAAGAGTTGAAATAAAGTGATGAAAATTAAGTGTTATATTATGCATTTTTTGCTGTTTGTGTTTAATGTTCAAATGTTGTTTCTGGTGTTTTGAGGAGTTTGTGTTGTTGAAGTTTTGTGGTTTTCATTGTGCTGAAGGGTGGAGCTCGTGGTTTGGTTGTAGATGATGACGATGGTGTTTGTGGTTTAATGCATGGAAGAACATGGAAGTGCTGATGTTAATGCAATGATAAACAGTGTTTTATTTGTTCACTGCATATGATCTGTTAGCTGCATATTTGAACTGAAGTCAGTATGATTAGCTGGTTTTGTGATTGTAAACTATACAAAGAGCATCAGTCTGAAAAAAAAAGTCCTACTAAAACTAAATATTTCATTTTAATTATAACATAACATTGTCCGGTAAAACAAACCTATACAACTTTTTTTTTTAATCTTCAGAGTCTTTGTTCAATGTTCTTAAGTTTCTCTACTTCTGACATCTTAATTATGGATTGTACAATCTTAAAATACTGGGTTATTTTTTCCATCCAAACGCTGGGTTGAGTCTGTTGGTTGATATGCTGGGTTGTTGTTTTTTTCCAGTGTTGGGTAGTTTTTGTGTTACAGTCATTAGTGTCTTGGTCAATCTCACTGACCGCCGAAACTATACACCCCTCCCCCTCCCTCCAACGAAACAACCCAACGCAGACTTACTTCAGCTGTTGAGTTACGGTCAGAGCACAGGCTTTTTGCATCCTCTACAGGAGAGAGCGCTTCTCATCGCCGCCTGATTGGTGCACTTCTTCAGTGAAATAAAGGTTTGTATACATTTTATTTCATTTATAAACTCTTTACTGTGCTGTAAATGATATTATTGTACGCAACACAACATACAAGAATGAGATTTCAGTCTGTTGAATGAGTTTCACATGATGGAAATATGACAATATAAAATAATTTTATTCATTATAATACTGAATGTAATTTATTTTGTTGTTAAAGTATGTTCTCTAATGTCAGTACTGTTTGTTTATTGGCAGGTTATGGAGTCAGTCACAACATCTTTCAACTATGAGTCAAACATGAGGCGACGGCCTGACATTCACAGTTCCCCCGGTGAACAGCAGCCCATCACGACTCAGATTACAGAGAACAGTTGAATACACTTGAATTACAATGTTTAAATGTTACATTGAATTAAATATATATTTTTTTATTTCTAACATTTTCTTTAAATGAATTGAATGTATGTAATATTGTAATCTATGCTGTATTCACTCAAATAAATTCAGTTTGTCTTATATTTTTGTCCATGGCTGTTATTGTCCTGATTATTAAATGTTCACCTTTTGATTATTGTTGTGGTCTCTAGTAATTTTGTGTTTGATTTTTAATTTCCAGCCCCTGTTAATGTTTTTTTTTTTTTTTTTTTTAATGGTAATTTTCAAACAATAGTTAACTAGATAGTTAAATAGAACAACTCGACACGTTGGGTAAAAACATTTAACCAAACCAGCTGAGTCAAAAACATTTTTTAGAGTGTAAAATCATATTTTGCTGTATCAGAAATTTTATTTTACAATAGTGATATATATCTCTATATAGTTTTCTTTTTTTTGGCAGTGGCTATTTTCACGAAGTGCAAATAACAGGATTTTCTGATATTTATACTATTTATTGCAAATAAGAGACACTCCCATTTTCTTTCAGGCAGCAGATATTTACACTAAGTGTGAACATCAATTAGATGTTATTTACACTAAGTGCAAATAGCTATAGATTGTATTTGCACTATGTTAAAATAGCAGGATTTTCTGTTTATTCTACTTATTGCAAATAGTGGCAATATCTGCACCTCAGTATTGTAGTACATTATAAAACCGTATGCAGTAATAACTTATAGAGTGTAAAATTTAATTTTAATTCAGATTATTAAATGGATGCCACCGTATTGGGAAAATAAAGCCTTCCCTACACCTATTCTAACCCTACCCGATACTTTATTTTCAACTTTTTGATTATTTCCTCCATTTTTCTTAAAAAAATAATGCTTTTCTGATGTGATATGAAATTTGAAAAGGGAGAAAAAAAAGTTTGCCAAAAGGCGAAATCGAACCCTGGTTGATCACGTCAAAAGAAGCATCGCATACACTTTACCATCTGTGTCATTGACACTTGTTGATTAATAACTGTCTTTTGTAATGTTGTCAATCCCAATCACACGTTGTTGGGTGGAGTTAGTGTAAACAGCCTCTGCCAACATTTTTATTATTGTAATTAAAAAAGATAACAAAAAAAGCAAATTACCAACACAATGGAGCAAAATTAAAAATTAAATAAACATTTACGTTTTTCAGCTTTATTTAACATGTAGTAAGAAATGCAACATACATTGTATATATAATTATATAAAGTATAAATAAAACACTGCATAGTCTTCACTGTATGAATCAAATGTGAATCGATTGTTATTAAAGATTCAAAAATGATTCAGTCAAGTGAGTGATTTTCTTTGCTGTCCCTTTAAGACCGTCTGCACGTTTATTTAACACATAACCGACTGGGTTTACATGTATACATCACACTACAGGCTTTTTAATGTAATTATGTGTTTATTTGACCATTCAAGTGCAATAAGACACGAAAGAGATCAAAATTCATGATTGTGTGTCGTTTGAGAGAGACGTGTTCTGCATGCGCTTCAGCTGTGTGTCAGTCAGCACGAGCCTCGGATTGAGTTCTTCATTAGCTTAATAACTCTAATTAACATCTAACACATCCCACACTTTATAATCTCATTCATTAAAGAGGAGGTCATATGGGATTTCAAAAAAATATATATATTTTTTTTTTCTGCAGTTTGTAACGTAGCTCTCCTTCAATGTAAACAGTCTACAAAGTTGTAAATCAAAAAAGTGCACGGTTAATAAAGATATTGTCACTCAAAAAAAAAAAAAAAAAAAAGAGTTGAATCTTAATCGTTTTGAGTCGTCAATTTTCAAATTCTTCTGTCTGTTATTGATATTCATTGCCCGTGAAATACGAACACTCTGACCTGCCCACAAACACAAGGTGATTTTTCCACTAGTTAGTGTGTTTACATTGTGTCCAGAAGACGCTGTGTTCTGCACTGTGTTTTGTTTTCTTTGTTGAAAGATGATGATGTGAAGAATCTGTGGTTAAAATAAATTTTTTTCATGATACCACAGCAGTACAATTTGAACATTTTGTTGTGTGCTGTCATTTTACCGAGGACTGCTTCTCTAATCTTGACGAGTTCAACATGAGAATCAATAAATGCTAGTCCATTAAAGATAAACAAACGTCTACAGTTTACAGTTTAGCAGCTAAACTTTAGTTATGAGCTCGATTTGCTTCCATTGTATACGGAAAGACCAATCACAATAGACTTGGCCAGCTGACCAATCAGAGCAGAGTAGGCTTATGGAGGGGAGGGGCTTATAGACATTAAGCTCAGAACTGCTTTGAACGAATCGTTTCGAAATCATTGCAAAATGATTCTAATGTTAACTGTATACCATGAAAAAATTACACTGTTTTCTGACCTTAGATTCATTTAAATAGTAGGGCATTTTAAAATACCATATGACCTGCTCTTTAATGTTTTTTATCAATCTTAGGTGCATATAATTTAAAAGTTGCAAAATAACCACCCAACACTGTAACCCCTCTCTTCCAAACAACTGTCACTGTAAACACTGATAATGAAACACAAAATGCATGTCATAATCATCAAGTATGAAAATATGGTTGTAATGTTCTGCACTATTATGATGTATCTGAATGTTCATCTTCTGCAGCTCCAGTCACTTCAACACTGATTCCAGTCAGCAGATCAAACTCTGAGACGACTTCAAGACAAACTACAGCAGCAGCTCCTGCACAAGGTTCATCATCACTGACACACATCAGCAGTTTTTCTCACAAACTGGTTTAATCATCATGTCAGATTATGAGTCATGAACATAATGTTTTATTGTCTGATGTAACTCTCAAAATAATCATAACTAGTGATGTCCTGATATGATTATTTATTTAAAGGGGTCTTTGGATGCAAAGTTCACTTTTCCATGTTGTTTGAACATTAATGTGTGTCGTCAGTGTATGTACACATCTACCCTACAATGATACAAATCCATGCAGTTGTTTTTAATTAATCTGTAAAAAATAATATCCCCTTTTTCAAATCGAGCACATCTATGTGTGGCGTCACACCGACAGAGGCCGCTCCCACGATAGTTGATTGACATGAGCGTCTTACCTCAGACCCGCCCTAAATCAGCTGTAAACATCCATCAGAATGGGTTGACTCATTTTGACAGGGTAAAAAGGGTGTTGTTAGGGCTAGGTGATATGGCCAAAAAAGTTATCATGATAATTTTTTTCATATCAGTCAATATAGATAATTATCACGATAAATATCAAATCTCTATTTCTTTCAAGTTTAAAGTCAGATTTTTACTCCAAAATAAAAGTTGTAGAAACAAGACCATTCATTTTCTTTAACAAAATAAATATCTAAATAGTAGGGGTGTGACGAGACACTTATCTGACGAGACGAGACACGAGACTGAGTTCACGAGAACGAGATGAGACGAGATTTTTAAACTTTTCTTAAGAAATCCTCAATGATGAAATATATAGGGAAAATAGTCTTTTATTCAACTGAAAAAGGCAAAATGCAAAAAAAAAAAAAAAAATGTATAGGTGCATTTTGAACTTTCCATTTTAATGAATTATATGCAGTAATAACATTTAAACAAGAGCTTCACGATTCTGGATAAATTGAGAATCCCAGTTGTTTTTAATAAATTGGAGACCATGATTCTCTCACGATTCTGGAGAAAAAAAAGATATAACAATATAACATAATCTACTAGTGGTTCTGACAAACTGTTCGTTGCTTAAGTCTTTTAAAAACATATTCATTTAAACAAACAAACAAACAAAAAACAATCAGTCAGTGTCTCACTTCATTAAGACTTGTTTGACTATCGAAATCTCCTGAATAAATGATTCAATGACATACTTTTTTTGAACGGGCAGTTGTCGCCACCTCCTGGCGGAAGAGGATAAGCGTTACTATACAAGTGTTAAAATACTTTAAGTTTGATCGCTACTGTAGACAGTAAGTGTTTATACTCAAACTATAAACTTTTATCCCAGTACTTCTGTTATTTAAATGTCTGTAACACAGAAATAATGATTATAATGTGGTTGAAAAGACTGTTTGTGTTGCTCTTTCTGCGTTCACATTTACCCCGACCCTCTGATTCATTAACATGGGCAGCGACAAAACGTGCTTCTCACGCTCCACTGACACTCACGATGTGAAACAGTCCTAACAGACATAGCTAAATCATTGTCATTCAGGAATAAGATCGCGTGGGTGTTTGAATCGAGATCTCGATATTTTAAGGATCAGTCGTGCAGCTCTAATGTAAACACTGCAAAATGTTTTAAGAGGATATCATCACGAGATCTCGCGAGATCTCGTCACATCCCTACTAAATAGAAAAATTAATTTCTGTTCTAATGAGTTATACTGTTTAAAATCAAGAAACGGGTTTTGGGTTGTCTGATAATAATAATAATAATAATAATAATAATAATAATAATAATAATATCCCTTTTTTGTCTCTTAGAAATGCACATTTGATAGTAGCTTGAGGATGCAGAGGTAATTTTTTGTTCATTATCAATCAGTAAAATCTGTAAAAAATGTAGCAACCTCAGTTTTATATGGTTAAATTTATTCCGACCCAATTTTTTTTTTTTTTTTTTTTTTTTTTAAGCATTGGTCTCCCATAGTAGCAAGCATACATTTTAAATCATGATAAACACAGTTAAAACCACACATAATGGTACCTCGATACCATGGTAAAAATATAACTACATGGTTTTATAGGTAGCCTTTTTGTATGAAAAACGGTAGTTTAAAAACATTCACTATAAATACACACATGCTATAGCTTAATCACAAATACACACATATTATAATTATATACCATTATTCCTGTAATAAAATTCAATGTGACTATCCCCATTGCTGCCACAGTACCATGGTGCAGTGAGTGTTACTACAGTAAATCCATGGTAAATGATGGCGATGTGTAGATTGAAAAGCCTTCTGACTGTCTCGTTGCACACAGCTTTAAACTAGTTTGAATCACAGAGTCATTTGTGTTCATCGCTGAATTCAAGTGTTTCACACTGGATCTCACAACGCTGTTTAGTGCTGGCGTGACGGAGCCGTTCACCTCGCGTCTTTTGCGCGTTCAAGTTCGTTATTTCAAATGTAGGCGCGCGGCAGCTACGCTCATTATGGAAGCAACGCGATCGCGACGCGCTCGGTTTTTCCAGGCGCGTCCGTGCCGCATCCATTACCGCGGGAAGTAGGGGTGCTGAGGGTGCTGCAGCACCCCCTGGTTCGGAGCCAAAGAAAAAATGAGGGTGCTGGGGGGTGCGGTGTTAAAAATAAATGAATGTAAATTTTGTGACAAAAAAGAAATACAACTAATTTTATTCATTTGAATATTCATTAAAATTAATCGGAAAAAACACAATGACAATAGACCAATTTCGAGAAGACGTCACAATGACGTCAGTTGCAGTTGCGTGCGCATAGTGGTTGCAGAAAAACACTGGTAGGAAGTGGAGGTAAACTAATATAAAATAATTTTTATACAATACTGTGGTCAAATACGCCATTTGAAGCTAAACGCAGACGTTTAAAGGGACATACTATGGATGAAAACTGCTATGATTACTCTACTTTTAAAGCATAAATTTGATTTAAACAACAGGTCTACATAATATTTGCATATGCTGTTCATAGGGGATGTACTGTATTAGCCCTACAGTTACAGCATGAAATATTATTGTATCTTGTCTAGTGAGCTCGCGCAGCGCGGCAGTTTAAACTTTGGTCCGAGCGGATAAACGGTCCGTGTGGCGCAATTCAAATGAGTCGCGCTTTCCGTTCCGCTTTTGGCACATAAAAATTATATCTAACATTTATCAAACTCTCCATATCGTTTTATAGAGGAAAATTATATCGCGAAAATGATCGTTTTCGAATTATCGCCCAACCCTAGGTGTTGTTTTACACTACCACTGAGAATTTTTTTTTAACCAAAGTATATTGTAGACTTTTCATTAAGACCTTAAAGAATCGAATCATCTTGTGGAAAATGTGCATCCGATGACCCCTTTAACCGATCGCACTTGGATTCTATTCATTGGCACTCACAGGTGTGTTTACATGGAGCATTGTAATCGGTTTAAAACTCCAATCTGGAAAAAAACAAGCAAACAAACAAACAAACAAAAAAACATTCTTTAAACAAACAAAATTTAAATTCTTCCATGTAAACGCGTTAAACAGATTACTTTGCATCTACGTCAAGCAGGACAGGTGTCGCGCCACAGTGGGGGTCACGTGCCTTGCCCCCTTGTCCATCCTCTCCCCTCTTTGCTAAACGTGACAGATTTCAAAAACGAAAGTGAAACCGGTAAAACAGTGTGCAAAATAAAGCGACTGCACATGATTGCAGAATGCACATTTTGATTCATTGTTCAGCAACTCTTGGTAAACCTACACCACACCTGACCCTAACCTTAACCAGTGAAACTGACTGCATGGCAGGATTGGCATAGAATAGCGTGGCAGATAAACAGTTAATAAGATTATGCGATATGAGATCGTTGGGCTGTTCTGTATCTCCCCAACTGGACCTCACCGGAAAATTGTACCTATTTAGTTGCATCCAGAGTCACTACCCCTTCCTACCCTGCAAATTTCAAGCCCCGGGACGCCCCCGTTGCTTAAAACAAAGCGATAGAGTAAAACCTTTCCCCTGCGCTTCACTGGGACGGCTTGTGGGTGATTCCCGTTTATATCAATAACCACTGACCACGAGCTTTGAGGATCTGCTCTCACTGAGCATATTTATTTATCTAGCATAGTTTATTTTATTTGAGATCAACTACAAACAATGTTTAATTTATAAAGTTTAGTTTTTAAATGTAAGTCAATAACAATAGGCTGAAGCCAGAGCCAATGGGGAAAGTTGAGCAGGAAGTTGCAGCTCATTTTCATGTAAGGGAACACACCCCTGAAACAGCACTTTTTAGACCCGCCCCAAAATTGACACTTTTCAACACGTTATAATAAATGATCTGTATTGTATTTGGATCTAAAACTTCACGGGCACATTCAGGAGAGCCATACGATTAATATTACATCTTGTAAAAAGGGTCATAATAGGTGCCCTTTAAGTAAAAGAAATGGCTTAATGCTGATTTTTCTGTTTCCATTACAACAACAACACTGAATCCAGACAACACAACAATATCTCTGATTCAAGGTATGTATATCATCCTCATTTCAGACACTAAATTCACACTAGAATCAGTATCTAAATGTAGTGAATCCTCATGAATCCTCTGAATCTTTTTTTTTTTTTTTTTTTTTGATAAATACGGATAATTATGCTCTTAAATTTACCATTTTATTTGTAGTCTGTTGTTTGTCTATATGTTGTTAAACACAGTAATGCTGAATGTGTGTCTCTGTATCGTCTCAGTGATTGTGATTGTTGTCGTCGCTTCATTCGCTGTTCTCCTTCCTGCTCTGATTCTTTGGCTGATTTGGAAAAAAAGAGCCGGTGAGTTTTTAGAGTTTCTCATATTCTGGTACAACAGACAAAAACATCTGACTTAGTATTTACAGATAAAATGAGTTCACACAAATAATGTTTCTATTCTGCGGCACTAGAATTCTGTTAGACTCTTTTAGAAATCGATTGGTTTGTGTGTTTGATCATAACTATTCCCATGGCATTATTTTTCAGGTGTCAGAAGAGCGACTGATGACTCTGTGGTGAGTTTTGTAGGTTGATCATGAGCTGTTAGTGTCCATGAGCTCCACAGACGACTGACTCTGAAGTATCACGCTCTTATTAGTCACATCAGATCAGGACAAGTTACTGTATTTCTACTGTTTCTGCTCTAAAGCTCACAGATAGAAATAAATAAAATAGAACCAATGACACAATCAACATTTCTATTCATCCTGTGCCCAGTGAACAATATGATTCATCTTCAGTGATTTTGTGAATGTTTTCATATGTGTGTATATCTGACAGTTACTGTGGTAATTTTCCTGTCATGTTACAGTAGGATCTGTTATCCTAACCTCATGTCTGTATAATAGATTTTTGCTAAACGTGTAGGTTTTACTCATACTTTACTTTAACATTTGCAGCTCCTAATAAATAAGAGATAGAGATAAATAATTAGTCTGCTTCACACAGTAACTTATTTTCATTGATGTTTAGGAGCAGACGGATGATGTGACTTATACTGAAGTTACTGTGAACAAGAAAAGCCGAGCTAAAAAGAACAAGGTGAGCAAACACTTCCTCAACATGACCTATATTGGTTTTATTATATGCAGTTCTTCTAAATTTGTCTTGAATTAAGCACAAACAACATGCTGTAATAGTTGTGTGTTAAAACAGTAACTGTGATGTTGATTCAGGTTCGCTGTGATGATAAAGTGACTTACGCTTCCATCAGAGGAGCAGAAGCTGGAGCTCAGGAAAACTGCAGTCATGTTTATGCCTCTGTGAACAAGAACCATCACAAATCAGGCAAATAATTATACAAAACCACATATTATATACTTGACTCCTAATGGTTTTGTTTAGTGCCATTATAAATACTGTCAGTGTCTTTTACATATTAGGAAACAAGCTCTTGTTTATTTGTAGTTATAGGTTGTTCTGGTCATTTTGTCATGTTATTTTGTACAGTAGCTGTCTGTGTGTCTTTATTATTAATTCAGGTTCACAGTCACAGTCTTATTCTCTTAGATCATTCTCATTAAATCATCTAGAGCTGGTTGTTCAGAATGAATCTGCCCAGATAGCATGTGGATGTGGGCCACTTAAGGCAATGATACGACACTGCCGGCCTTCTTATGGACCGTACAAAATAGATGTAAGCCTGAAGTGGCCCAAATGTATCAAATCACATGTGGGTCTCTGTAGGCAAAGATGTGGTGTTCATGGCAATGTGTAATCTGAATGTGACCCTAAAGTGGTCCATGTGGTAAATAGTGAATATGGCCCAAATAGTGCCAACCAAATGTGGGCCACCTTTGCCGAAAATGTGGCATGATTGACAAAGGCTAATCAGGGTGTAAACCAAATGTGGTCCACATATGTTTCAGCAAATGTGGCCCAGTTATGCTAAAACATATCTGGGCCAGGTTTGGCAAAGAAAGGGTGCAGTCAGGACTCACTAATCAGTGTGTAAGCCTAACTTGTCCCACATTTGACATGGCAAATATGCCCCATATATTATAAAACAGATCAGGGCCAATTCTGGTTTGGATGTAGCATTTGACACTGGCTAACTGAGATGCAAGTTTTAAATTGTAAATATGGCCTAATAGAATTTGGCTACTTTTAGTACAATCATAGGATGCAACACAGTTAACTGATGCAGGCTGATCTGAATATGAGTCTTAAGAAGGCTACAGTACAAACCCAGCAATTATTTTTTAAAAACATGCTTTTTTGATGCACCATTTCCTTTGTTGTGTTGATTGTATTATTCAGTTCAGGTGTGTCTAGTTAATTAACCTTGTTTCATCTGAGTACTTCTGTTCACTTTGGTGTGATCACTTGTTGGATTAAAGACTTATGATATATAACGTTTCGTCTTCATTGTGTGCTCTTTAACACAGCATAGCCGTGACACTTATAGATTTACTGTGTAGGTAGAGTCTGAGTGAGAAGCAATTAGGTTCAAACTTGTGAAGAACTGTTTTTAAAGTCTTGAAATGTGCCTTTGAATATTTATCTGTGACATCTGCTTGTGCAAAACTTGGGTTGAGATGATTTTACCAAGTAGGACACATTTCTGGAACTTACTTGAACATTTTTAAATTTATCTTTACATATGTTGAGTATTGTTGATGTATAACTCACTTAAGGCTTAGTGTGGTCCAGATAATGTATATTTCTGGTTTATTTGGTTCATAATTAGCTAAAATGTGGCTGTGCGGTGGCCTGTTTGTGGACCACTGCCAAAATGTCACTATTCCATGCAGCATGTGGACCACATGAGGAGTGTGAGGAAGACCAGGGTTAGATTAAAAATGAACTGTGGCCCACATTAGGGCCAGTTTTGGTTTATTTGGTTGGCTTATGCAGCAATGCTAAGGCTTACTTGAGACCCAAATCTGGCAAACTGGAGTTAACCACCCAAATGTCACAATTTACAGTATGTGGGCCAGAGCAAGGTGTTGGATCTGAGCCAGAATTAAAATCAATATTGTCCAGATTGGGCCAGTTATGGTTTATTTTATTTATTTTCATGGCTGACATGTGGCCTTCCTTTGGCTTGCTTGGAGCCCTAATCTGGCAAACAGTAGCGGATCGCCCAAGTGCCTTCATTCCACGCGGTATGTGAGTCAGATGAAAGTGTCAGGTGTGGGTCTGATCTGGGCCTCAGGAATTTTGCTATCTGGGCTGTTGGATTTCAGATGTTGGATTGGATCAGATCTTGAAAATTCACAATAAGGATTGTGAATTTGGATTAGATCACAAAATCCAATCTTGGTTTTGATTGGGATCAAGTTGTCAGTTTGTGTTGTTCAAAACATTTTAGTAAGATTGTGATGCCTTTGATCCAAAAAAATCAGGATTATACTGATCCCAGCATAAGGTTGCATTTCAGCAACAAAAATAAAACAAAAAGTAAAACTTTAAAACCGGTCCAATAATACAACATTTGTTACCCATCTCATTTTTCCCACATCTGAAAAAGTGTGTATCTGAGTCATTGTCATCCAATCCAGTTTTGCTCTGAAAAAGCAACAGAAAAGTATGATTACCTGATCCTGGATAGTAAAATGGGATTTTCAAATCCATGTCGTTCTGATCCAGATTAAGTTTTTTTGGACCGAACACTTCGTGTGTTCGGTCAGACTCCAAATATCAGATATCAGCTCCAGGACACTGTATCATCACTCTGACTACAACACTCCTGAATGAAGATGACAACAGAGAGTGGAGATGTGAAGTTACTCACAGAAATCAAGTCAAGACCTCAGTCACATATACTGTCAAGAGTTCAGGTGAGAAAATATTCTCATCAATCATTTTAAGTCCTCATAATGTCAATAATACTAAGGACTATTAGTATCACTAAAGTAGAGCAAATGAAGGAACAAAACCTTCTTTCAGTCTGACAGAAGAGAAACTCAGATCAAGTTTAACTGTCCAAAATGGGTTGCTGTAAATTATAAAGAAACTGAAGCTTCATAAGAAAAATAAACATTTTATGTAATGTGATAATCAAAATTAAAATATAATCTGAACTAACATTCATCCTGAAGATAAAACAACGACAGCAGTGATTCCAGTCCACATCACAAACTCTCAGGATCCCTCAACTACAAACACACACAAAACTAAAGGTACATCATCACTGTTTTTCTCACATCAGTGCTTTGCAGTGCGTAATGATAGAGTTATCTTGTTTGTTAATTAAATAAAATATGATTGTCATATTCTACAGTGATTTATCTGAACTAACATTCATCCTTAACAGCTCAAGCTGATTCAGTGACAGCAGTGATTCCAGTCCACATCACAAAATCAACTACAACGACAGCAGTAACTTCTACACGAGGTAGAGGCAAAAAAAAAAAAAAAAAGAAAATTTTTCTTTCTTTTACTGTTGTCACTTTTACTGAATCCTGTCTTGTCCGTGTTATTTAACAAATGCACATAATCACTTTAGTTAAATTGAAAAAGTTGTTAATTGAAAATTAAGTGTTATATTTTGCATTTTTGAGTAAAGATAAAGACCTGTTTGTGTTTAATGTTCAAATGTTGTTTCTGGTGTTTTGAGGAGTTTGTGTTGTTGAAGTTTTGTGGTTTTCATTGTGCTCAAGGGTGGAGCTTGTGGTTTGGTTGTAGATGATGACTATGTGTCACGTAACGTGGAAGGAAAGGGCGAACGAAGATGACGGTTCAAGAGAAAATCTTTATTATAATCCACAGATAGGTTCCAAGACAGGTAAATCCACAGGCAGGGTAGCATACATTCACGTTGACGAGACCGGATGACAAACACAGAACTGAATGCAACTTATATAGACAGGTGATAACGATGAACGTAATTAAGGTGAAACAAGGTTAACTAATTAGGACACAACGAGGGCAGGAAGAACCAAATATGGGCACAGCAGGGAGAAACCAACATAAACAGTCCAAGGGGTGTTACATTATTCCCCCCTCCCGGAAAGCGCGACCTCGCGCCGTGGAAAAAATGAAAACAAAGGAGTCGACGTGGGATGGCAACAGAAAGTCATGGTTCGGAGGAGGCTTAGGTGGAGGACGGACTTCCGGGAGGAGGACAACAAACAAAGTCCATGGTGGAGATGGAGGGAGGAGCCAAGTGAGACCCAGGCCGCAGCCATGATGGTAGCCCACGGTGGAGCCGACGGAGGGAGGAGCCATGGTGGAGGAAGGGCTGACAACTCCAGGGGGCTGACTGACGGCGGCGGGGCAGGTGGAGCCCGAGGCGGAGAGCCGATGATCCTGGGCGACAACGAGGAATTCCCAGATCCAGGCATTGCTCACCCTGGTTTATAATAATAATAAAAAAACACAATAAAATACAAAATAAAATAAAAAATGTTTACAAATGTTAGTTAACTGTTATATGCTTTAATTGTTTTATATCTATAGATTTTACTTTAGGCATGTCATGATTTGAGAAGGCAAAACTGATTAAACATTGTCTATGACCAACTCACTGTCTGCTGCTGACGGCTTGGTTATTAATTTAAAAAAAAAAAAAAAAAAAAAATATATATATATATATATATATATATATATATATATATATATATATATATATATATATATATATATATATATATATATATATATATATATATATATATTTAACAAATAAAAAAATGCTCCAAACATTTTTCTAAATTAACTTTATAAAAATCTGAAACGAAATATAATCACTTTGCCATTACATACAAAACTGAACTATTTTAATTGCTAAAACAGTAGTATATAAGCTGTTTTGGGAGAAGGGGGAAAAAGATGGGCTCGGGCCACATGGAGCCTTGCTTTCCTTGCTCCATTCAATTGTGGTATGTTTTCAACATATACAGACAGTGTTACTACAAAAAAATAAAAAAAATAAAAAAATAAGAAGCAGTTTCCTCCATCTCCACTATCCAACAGACCGTACAGCAGCTGTTTTGCGGTCGCGCATTGGCTGTTGTGAAAGTACTGACGTAATCATAGCCGTGATCATCCCGATTTAAAATCCTGAATGTCAAACATGTTTGATATGATCGGGGCGGCCCCGATTTGTGTGAGAGCAGATCGGGAGGTGCAAGATTCGATCTGTGAACGTCTCACATTACCAGATAATCCATGCCGAACATCGGGACCGATCGAGGTCCTCGACAAGATTTTTGCTCCGATTCTTGGGAGGGCAAAATCGGGCTAAAAATCCTGTAGTGTGAGGCCGGCTTAAGGGGTAGCTTTAGGGTTAGAGCTGGGTTGGGTTAGGGGATAGACAATATCGTTTGGTCAGTATAAAGTCTATAGAAGTCTATGGAAAGTCCCCACAATTCACAAAAACAAACGTGTGTGTGTGTGTGTGTGTATGTTCACGATTCACCGGTGTGTGTGAGTGTGTGCACTTGTGATTGGTTAAATGCAGAGTATAATTTCTGAGTATCAGTCACCATATTTGGCCACACTTCCCATCACTTTACGATATTTTCAGGGAGCTGAGCTCACTGTTGGGGTTTGTAAGCATGTTATTGCTGGCTGTGAGATCTCAGTTTGTTTGACCGCACAGGTTATTAAAGAAACTCAGAAGAGGAACTGGCATCTTAACTCTCAAAACTGATGATCTCTGAACCCAGTTTGGACTGATGGGTGTGAATTCTCACACATTCAGGCACCGTTGACATGACACCGTTTTCAACAACAACAAAACAACACTTTTTTATGCATTTTTTTTTTTTAGCTGTTCATTTACACAGCAGTGCAAACAACAGTGAAAAAAAAAAGAGATTTCAAAGTGCAAGTTTTTATAGTATTTTTTTCAATCATCAACTAATGGCCTGGCATGCATAATACAGCACTTTTAGTCAGTTAAAGTTGTGATTCGTTGTGAACGGAGGTTGTTATGACAAAGTTGTTGACTGCGCAAATCTTGGCATCACTGAATCGTTATTTTTCTTTTTATGTCTGTAATGTACTATATAAATAAAGTGTGACTTGACCTTTATTAGTTTGTGTGTTGTATTCATACTCTTTGTGTAAACTTTTGTCTGGTTTTAATTGATCATGGTGGCTGTGGACCGAACACTTTGTGTGACATTACATGTTTCCTGTAGTATTTCCAGAGCTGTGATCTCACTGTTGAGGTTTGGAAACATGTTACTGTGATCATCTCTGAACCCACATTAGACTGATGGGTGTGAATCTGGACACTCATGCTGCTCTTTATGAGACTGTCTGTCTGAACACAGGAAAGAAAGACTGACAGAAAGAGAAAATGGCTGATAAGTGTCATTTGTGTCTGCTGGGACTGATCATTCTATATGATTCATTTCTGATTCATTTCTACATGCTCTTTAAAGAGTTCAATATAAATATACACACATAGAAATGTTTTACTAGAGCTGATCTGGTGTTTAGTCTTGTTAATTAAATAAAATATGATTGTCATTTTTTTATAGTATGATCAATAAGAGCTAACATCCTTTACAGCTCAAACTGATTCAGTGACAGCACTGATTCCAGTCCACATCACAAAATCAACTACAGCTACAGCAGTAACTTCTACAAGAGGTAGTCGTAAAAAATCAATTTTGTCAGTTTTACTGAATCATCTCTTGATCTCTTGGCGTGCTGTCTGGGGAGAGGGCTCCGAGCTCAGTAAATACTTCTGAGCCCGGGGTACTCCTCCCCCCCCCGAGGTACGTATAGAACTGTGGACTAACTGTATTGTTTTATCTTTAGTGTCTTTTACATGTTACAAAACAAGCTCTGATTCATTTGTATTATTAAGTTATTTGTTATTCAGGTCAGTTTGTCATGTTATTTTGTACAGTATCTGTCTGTGTGTCTTTATCATTAATTCAGGATCCGCAGGCTTGCACAAAGAAAAAATTGAGGAGTTTTACTTTCTTAGATCATTCTCATTAAATCATCTAGGGCTGGTTGTTTAAAAGTAACCTGGTCAGATTTCAGCTATCTGATTGAATCAAATCTTAAAAATGTGTTGTTCAAAAGAAAAAAAAAAAAAAAAAAAAAAAAGGATTATGAATTTGGATTAGATCACAAAATCCAGTCTTGGTTTTGATCGGGATCAAATCAGAGCTAGTTATATGCACCAGACACTTTCTTACAATCACTTGATGTTTCAAGGTAAACAATGTGCAACTCTTGCTTGGTCTGAGTGTGCTACAGACAGGTGAGTGGGCTGGACAAACCACCTGTAGAGACACACTCTTCTTTCTATATGCACCAGACACTTTCTTATTAACACTCCATGTTACAAGGACTCAATAAGATAACACAGATGTTTATGTGAATGCACTACACATCATATTGCACTACTTGTTTCTTAACATTAAATACCTCTTTTGCACAATATCTTTTTTTTTTTTTTTATAAACATTATAAAGTATTATAAAAATAATTGTATAATCTGTCTTAGGTTATGTGTATAGTCAACTGTTTATATGTATAGTTAGATTACCAACGTCTGTAAGTTAGCTATGTATAGGTTTAAAAATTGGTCTTACGTCTATTGTTGTATGTTTATATTTGTTTATTTATGTAGCACCGTGGTCGTGTGAGACATGACATTTCGTTCCGCTCTACTTGACTTGACTTGACTAGTTTTGAGAATGCTCAACCACTTATATCTGTTTACTGGATATCTTAGTCTTGTAAGATATTTTACAAACAAAGACAGTGTTGTCTACATTGTGCATATGGTGTAACAGTTACCAATACTGAACCTTACATAAGAAAAGGAAGGGGGATCAATCACCATCAAACAACATATTATTTCCCTTTTAAGAAGAGCATTCAACTTCAACATTGAACATCACAACAGTCTAGACCATATGCAGTAGTGCATTCAGTTTGTTCGTACTTGGTTGCAAAAGCCTTTTAAATGTCCAACCAGCATTAAAGTCCTGAGTTACCACAAATGTCCTTGGTTCATCACATCATTGTAGAAGTTAGGATGATGAAAGGCGAAAGTCCAAGATCATCTGCAGCTTTAAAGTAGTTAAAAGGAAATTCCAAAGTCCAAGTGAATGGTAAATCAGCAACAGTAACCAGTTGAGATGCCCTCAAAATTAAGTAGATACAGAAACCCTCTAAACAAAACAAACCAAACAATACAACATGGCTCAGTAAACAAAATATATTTTCCACTAGAAACTGCTGATAAATCTACAGAAACAATAAAGCAACTCACGTTGAGATGTAGAACCCAAAAGTTCCTCAACAAGGGTTTGAAAAAGCATGGAGATAGCAAACACTCCCAGCTCACAAGTATCCTCATTCACACTTCCCACTCCTCTTATTCTCTGATATAGAGAAACTTTCTTTGATAATGACTCCCTCCCTTGCGCCCTCTCATGATCGGGAGTAAAATTAAAACTTAAAATACAGAAAACAGGTAACAGCTTACTAGATCTGTTACAACGGTACCGGCCTCGCTTTGCAAAACTTTGGTTTTGCCTCAGGCGACACTCGCAATTTCGCGGTTATCCCTTTTGCGCACCCTAATTCAGAACTGAAAACAGCCTTGCGCTCCTCGCAGCTTTTCTCAACTGGATCGGCTATGTGATTCACTCGAGGCCAATCCAAATTTAGCACTCGGATCCAGTTGCGGCCCATAAGAGCAGGCCCTTTTCCACATGACACTAGCAAAGTTAGTTTAAGTCTTACTCTCTGCTTTGAACTCTGACATTCATTTTTCCCAACGATGTGAAGTCCTGGTCTCGGGCAATTTTCCTCAAATGATCTGTTCGCAGGTACGACACGGGTCGTCCCTTCTGCATAGATTGCATACCACTGGTAGTACACTTAAAACTGTTCGTTATCTCGAGCATTCTCACCCATGTCAAGCCGTCATCACTGGCGGCGTTCAACAGTTTTCAACGCAGTTCTTGGTTATTTATGCCACACACAAATTGATCTCTCAGCTGCTCCTCTAAGCTAGCGCCAGGCCAGTCCCTTCAGGCTAGCTATGTAGTCACCAAAAGATTCTCCCGGCTTCTGTCGACGATTTCTGAACATGAATCTCTCAGCCAGCACATTCTTCTTTGGTGTATATAAGTCTCTTAATGCCTTTAACAAATTGGAAAATTCTGTCTCACTCACCTTTCTTGGTGCAATCAGATCTCTTAAAGGGGTAATCGGAAACAAACTTCACTTTTACTTGTTGTTTGAACATTAATGTGTGTTGGCAGTGTATGTACACATCTACCCTACAATGATAAAAATCCATGCAGTGGTTTTTAATTAATCTGTAAAAATAATATCCCCTTTTTAAAATCGAGCCATTCTCAGATGCCGCTCCCACGATAGTTGATTGGCATGAGCGTCTCACCTCAGATCAGCTGTAACAGTCCGACCTCCATTGTCTCGATGCCAGAGCAGGGATGTAAGTAAGACAAGAATATCTCCGATTGAGGGATTGAGGTGTTGTGTAGCTGGATGTAATAATGAACATAGTGGTTGTCATTTACTCCCGACATCTGAGAATCAGAATCAGAATGTGCTTTATTGCCATGTATGTGTACACATACAAGGAATTTGTTGTAGTAACAGAATATACAATTATACAAAACAGACAATGTGCAAAAATAGCAATAACTTTACAATATACAAAATAAACTATTTACTATGTACGTAAGGTGCAATCTGAAGTGTAAATAAGTATGTGTGTTAAATAACTAATTGGATAAGTGAATGTGTAATAGTGTTGTGTGTTCCACGTTTATTGTGAAGTGTTCATGAGATGGATTGCTTGAGGGAAGAAACTGTTCCTGTGCCTGGCAGGTTCTGGTGCTCTGTAGCGTTGACCAGACGGCAACAGTTCAAAGAGAGAGTGTGCTGGATGTGAGGGGTCCAGAGTGATTTTGCCAGCCTTTTTGCTCACTCTGGATAAGTACAGTTCTTGGAGAGTAGGAAGGGTTGTACCAATAATTCGCTCAGCAGTCCGAACTGTCCTATGCAGTCTTCTGAGGTCAGATTTGGTAGCTGAGCTGAACCAGACAGTTATTGAGGTGCAGAGGACGGATTCGATGATGGCAGTGTAAAACTGTTTCAGTAGTTCCTGAGGCAGGTTGAACTTCCTCAGTTGGCGAAGGAAGAACAGCCTCTGCTGGGCCTTTTTGACAATTGCGTCAATGTGATTGTCCCACTTGAGGTCCTGAGAGATGGTGTTGCCGAGGAATCTGAATGTCTCCACTGTCATTACAGTGCTATCCATGATGGTGAGACGGGGGAGTGCAGAGGGGTTCCTCCTAAAGTCTACTGTCATCTCTACTGTTTTGAGCGTGTTAAGCTCCAGGTTGTTATGGCTGCACCAGACAGCTAGCTCCTTAACCTCCTGTCTGTAGGCAGACTCGTCACCGTCCTGAATGAGGCCGATGACTGTAGTGTCGTGCGCAAACTTCAGGAGCTTGACAGAGTGGTCTTTGGAGGTGCATTCGTTGGTGTAGAGGGAGAACAGCAGTGGGGAGAGGACACAACCCTGAGGAGTGCCAGTGTTGATTGTACTTGTTGCTGCCTGTCTGTCAAGAAGCTGGTGATCCACTGACAGATGGAGGTAGGCACGGAGAGCTGAGTTAATTTTTGCAGGAGTAGGTTTAGGATGATAGTGTTGAAGGCCGAACTGAAGTCCACAAACAGGATCCTCACAGAAGTCCCAGATTTATCCGGATGTTGCAGGATGAAGTGCAGTCCCATGTTTACTGCATCATCCACGGACCTGTTTGCTCAGTAAGCAAACTGCAGGGGGTCTAGTAAGGGTCCGGCGATGTCCTTCAGATAAGCCAGAACCAGTTTTTCAAACGACTTCATGACGACAGACGTTAGCACCACAGGTCTGTAGTCTTTAAGTCCTGTTATCTTGGGTTTCTTTGGTACGGGGATGATAGTGGAGCGTTTGAAGCAGGAAGGGACTTCACACAACTCCAGAGACCTGTTGAAGAACTGTGAGAAGATGGGGGCCAGCTGGTTAGCACAGGTTTTCAGACAGGATGGTGTCACACCGTCTGGGCCTGGTGCCTTTCTTCTTTTGTTCTTTCTGAAGACCCGACACACGTCACCTTCCCTGATCTGAAGTGCAGGAGTGGGGGAGAGGGGGGTTGTTGAAGGTGTCAATAGTGTTTTTTTAAACCTGCAATAAAACTCATTCAGATCGTCTGCCAGTTGTTGGTTCTCTACAGTGCTGGGGGATGGTGTCTTGCAGTTGGTAATGACTTTCAGACCTTTCCACACTGACGAAGAGTCACTGGAATATAATTGGTTCCTTAGCTTTTCGGAATAAGTCCTCTTTGCCACTTTAATCTCCTTTTCCAGTGTGTACTTGGCCTGTTTGTACAAGACTTTGTCCCCATACTTGTAGGCATCTTCTTTGGCTTGACTGAGCTGTCTGAGTTTTGCAGTGAACCATGGTTTGTCATTGTTGTAAGTTAAATAAGTCCTGGTAGGAATGCACATATCTTCACAGAAACTGATATATGAAGTTACAGTCTCTGTGAGCTCGTCCAGATCGTTTGCAGCAGCTTCAAAAACACTCCAATCAGTCAATTCGAAACAGGCCTGTAAAACCCACTCTGTTTCATTGGTCCATCTCTTTACAGTCTTAACTACAGGTTTAGCAGATTTAAGTTTTTGCCTGTAGGATGGTATAAGATGAACAAGGCAGTGATCTGAGAGTCCCAAAGCTGCCCGTGGGACAGAGTGATATGCATTCCTTAATGTGGTGTAACAGTGATCCAATATATTACTGTCTCTGGTGGGACATGTAACATGCTGACTGTATTTGGGCAGTTCACGGTGAAGATGCAGTGGATTACATTTGTTTGTGAAGGGAATGCGCCTCCTGATTTACATAAATGTTCGCGCAAATCATGCGTGATCCAGCTTCACCTTTTTTTTGTGAATCTCTGCAATCACCTTTCCTAATAGTGCTAAACGTGCTAAATGTGGCTAAAGTAAACAATCTCTCAGAGCAGCACGTCACTCCACAGAGGGTAGAGGGGGGTAGGGTGAGCAGAGCTCATTTGCATTTAAAGGAATCCCTCAGAATGGGATGACTGTTGCAGAACTCATTTTGACAAGGTAAGAAGGGTGTTGTTTTACAAAACCATTGAGAATTTTTAAACAAAGTATATCATAGACTTTCATTAAGACCCTAAAGAATCATATCAACTTGTGGAAAATGGGCATCCAATGACCCCTTTAACAGAGAACATTTTTTCAGCCAATCACAGACAAAAATACTGCTTGTCTTCTTTCCGATTCAATCTTGTTGGCCACCAGAAACTGCATAAGTCTCTCTTCATACTTTTCTAAAATTTTCAGACGTTTCATTGAACATCAGTCCCGTTCGGTACTGTAAAGCCTCATGCTATCTGCGGCCTTCTTCTCTTTTCTTTTTAACTAATCACGACGGGGATCAACCCACTGCAAAATCGGCACATCAATCCCATCCTCTTCGCCAAACTTTATGTCTTTGCCAAAAAGACCATACAATATGATGTTCTTCTGAATTGATGCACTTTTTTATTTTACTGATTAGCTAAATGAAAATCCTTAAACAAAACAGTTTATGTACAGTCACGTACAGTCACATCCCATTCTCCATCTTAACTCCTTTCGAGGTGCCCCGTCTACCAACCAATGGGGAGAGGGGTCAAAAGTCACAATAATTAGAGAATTCAATCCAGTTGAATTGTCAAATATTATTCAGTCAAATATTATTCAGATTATATATTTCAAGACATTCGTCAGGTTTTTGTCATTTAAACACTTGTGTGTAGGAATAATTTCTTGTGAATCTTTCTTACACCATAATCACTATTATCATATTCATTTGCAGAAATACAACAAAGAAATGATCTTTATATGTTCACTCATTATGACTCACTTTTCTTCTTTTATTTATTCAGTTGCTGTATATTTGTGTGTGCATCAAATCCATATTATGGATATTTGCATGCATCTTTCAGTGTTTGCTCCATATACACATAAAACCCAGTTTGAAGTAATTTGTAAGGTGAACTGTTTTTTTTCTTGGTTAGTATCAAATCTCTTCTGTATGTAGCGCCTCCACCTCTCTGAATGAGCGCTGCACCCAGGTTCAAATGATTTCTCTTGACGCAATTAACCTACTTCCTTCCCTTTCCCCATCTGATCACTTCACATACCTGTAAGCAATATATTATGTGGTGGTAGTAAATTGGTAATGTAAATCAGAGAAGTGATGTTTCATTAACAAATTTCTGGAGAAGCACGCACAGATAATTAATTTGGCCAATTCACCACAAGCAATCACATTGTCCGTCCCAACAGCCCGGGAGGACGCCCATAAATGAACTAAGCAGCCTTACCTTCCTCATCTCTAGTCATCAGCATTTGGCTTAATCCAAGCGCTAAAACATGACTGAGATTGATTCCTCCTCGGAGACACCCATTTTTTCATACCAAACCCTCCTAGCTTTTCTCCAGCTGAGAAAATCTCAGACCCAACTCCCATCCGACCCTCTCTATACAGATGGTTCCGCCCAGTCACCGCTTCTTTTTCCAAAAACACCTTAAATCCATTCCTATCCGGTACCCCAACCGACAACTGCTCCTCCCACTCAGTTAGAATAGGTGCAGCAACTACAGCAGCTCAAAAAGGCCTCTCCCAGCACCAGATCCAAGCACTCAGCCATTGGTCTTCAGAAGCCTTCAAGATCTACATCCGGACAGACCGCTCCCACATCAGAGAAGCCCACCGCACTCTCATCAGCCACCCCCGTTAAAACTCCAGTCCACCCCCACCTACCCAGCCTCCAAATCCCATCCGTCAGCACCATACCCACCCTTAACTGATCAGCCACACCACCCCAGCATCTCCTGGCTCCTGCAGGAGCCTCACCCCCACCCCCACAATGCAGCAGTGCTAACCTCTTCTCTGTTTTTCTTCATTCTCCCACTGCCACCGCAGTGTCTGCCCCCGCAGAAACCTTCTCTGTATTTCCTCACTGCCGCAGTAGTGTCTGCTCCCGTGGGAGCCCTTTTCTCTATTTTCTTTCACAAACTCGTGAAAGAAGAGAATGTTGGGTTTGATTGAGGGTGTGATTTTAACTCAACATTCACGACAAAACAGCAACTGCAAATCCATGTTTCACTGTCTGGATTCCAGTTTCTGTGAACTGCAATGATCCATTTGCTTTTCTGTCGCTGTTGGTAATCTATAAAAAGATAGATCCACTTTCTTGTGTATTTGTACAGTTAGTCTTTCCTCTTTTGAAAACATATTTCTAGTGATTTCACAGCATTCAAGCTGAACTCTAATGCTGTCACTCAGTATTTCTGTCACTCAGTGAGTGAAACCGCAGTGACTCCGCCCACTGTGACATCATGTGCTTCTGTTCACACTCCGACTGACAAACATTCACAAACATTCAGCAGCGCTTTGATCTGCTTTAGGCTCGATCTGTTAATCTATATCTATCTACCTGTCTATCTATATATGTGAAATTCTGCCATTGTTAACAGAAAAGAAGGAGTTTATTGGCAGCTCACATAAAGAAAAAGCAGAAGCATATATTTTATTTGATTAACATAAAGTTTATGTCTAAGAAATTCTAGGCTACAAAGGCCTAACATAAACCATGGAGCATAGAAGATAATCTGATATCTCTGATATTGTTACAATCACCATCTGGAGTGCCCTCTACAGGAGTTCAGGGGCACTCCAGCCCGGACTCTGTGCTCTCAACCCACCATGCTTTACTCTTGTCTCTATGTGTCTTGTTCTGATTGGTTCCCCTGTTCCATGTGTCCCCTTCCTATTGGTTTGTTTTGTCATGTGCTCCCTCATGTTTGGTATTTAAGTCTCTCACTCACTCTTTTGTTTACTGATCGTTGAATAGCCAAGTTCCTAGTTCCCGTGTTTTCCTAGTTTGCCTTAGTGTTTTCGTTCTGGACTGTTTCTGTGTTTTGTTGAATCTTGCTGCCAGCCCTGACCTTTTCGCCTGATTTCTGGATTACTTTTTCGGATTACCCTGTTTGTTCCCGTTTGCCGGTATTGACCCCTGCCTGTCTTGACTACGTCTGTAAATAAAGCTGCACTTGGATCCACACCTCAGCCCTCTCAGTCGTCCATTGTTACAGATATCATAATCTAAATAATCTGAATATCTCAGTATTTTTTTGTTTTATTTTAATTGTAGGGTCATATAACTGCATTCTATAGGCTCCATCACACAGTGAGTTGTTCTCCTGCATCATGTTCATCACCAATCAACTGTATGAATATATAAGATGACCTATACAGGTTAAATGTGTTAATCATTTTCATAACTAACTTATTAAATGAATGTGTTAATTTGACATCCTTAGTTAAATCATGCAACCAACTATCAGATGACTCTTTGTTTCTTTAAAGGTCTTATGGAATTAAAATAAATGTAATACAATTCAAATTAATGTTCGTAACTACTTTGTTTGGTTAATTGAGTTAAAACTAGGTTTAATTTATGTTTTCTTAAACAGGTTGAAGTAATGCCATTGTTAGCAGCTCATTTGAAGAGAAAAGAGGAAGTGTCATTTCACAAACCTTCAGTTTATTCTGGGTTCAGAGATGATCTCTGCTCTACTGCGGTTAAACTCAACAGTGAGATCACTGCTCTGAAACACGACAACTGCTATAATTAATATGCTATTTTAGTTTCAAAAGTGTAGAATGACAAATTAACCATTTCAGCATTATAAGAAAGCCTTGACTCTGAAATAGATGCAAAAGATCACTGTAAAACTTCATAAAGACAGAGTTTGTTTGACTAAATGATGATTTCATAATCACTATTATCATAAACATCTGCAGAAATACAACAAACTTTTGTTCACTCATTGTGATATTTGTGTGTGTGTGTGTGTGTGTGTGTGTGTGTGTGTGTCAATGGATCTTTGAAAACAGCAATCATGAGTCTCGTGGTTCAGGTGAGATTCAGAGCAAATATCAGCAGTAACAGTGTGAAGATCAGTCAGAATATGATGCTGATTCAACACTCGTCCATCATGCAGTGATATAGTGTCAGTCAAATAAACACTCAGCCAATCAGATCAGAGGAAGTGAACAAACACAGGAAGAGCTGATAGTATTTAAAGAAAGAGTTGTGAGCATATAATGAAGAGGAAGACTGACAGAAAGAGAAAATGGCTGATAAGTGTCATTTGTGTCTGCTGGGACTGATCATTCTCTCTTCACTTCTCACAGGTAAACAAATCTCTGTTTTCTCATCCACATTTATTGGGATTAGTCTGGGAAAGAGTTTATTTCAGCATGTTCAGTTTATTCTTGTTACGTAAAGAACATACTGGATTATTCCTGATTCACTAAAACTAGACAGATTCACACTCAAACATCTGATGCTGAATTATTTTCATATTAAGAGTGTGTTTGTGATTTCAACAGCTCTCTGATAAAGAAAAAATAGTTTATTTTGTTTTGAATCTTGTCATTTTTTTTTTTTTTTTTTTTTTTTTTTGCTGGTATGTTTTTATTTATTTATTTATTTATTTTTATTAAAATTTCAAACATACTTGTGTTTCAGGTACCAGTGGAGTGGATGATGCTCATGTGTTCATCAGTTCTGGTGAAAATGTCAGTCTGCCCTGTAATAATGATCTTCATGACTGCAAATCAACTACATGGAACTATAATAACAGACATTCAGCAACAGTTGAACTGATTCGTTTAGGGATAAAGAAGAATAACACAGAGAGTCATGAGAGACTGAGTCTGGGGTCTGACTGCTCTCTGAACATCACGAACGTCATAGAAGAAGATTATGGATTTTACACCTGCCAACAATATGTGAATAACACACAACAAGGATCTGATGCACATGTTTATCTGCATGTTCTTCGTGGTAATTTTATGATTATATGATCAATTAAAAAAGGGTAAATTTTTGTTTTAAACTCTCATGATGATTGTAAAGTGTGTGATTTGTGTGTTGTTTTGTGTTTCAGGCTCTTCATCATCCTCACAGACTGAGATCAGTGCAGGCAGCTCTGTGACTCTCTACTGTCAGTTGTATTCATATTCATATTCATATACTGGAGTCTCTTGTGATAATTGGATCCGTTCTAAGGTAATTCAGCTGTTCTGGGTGAATCAGGCTGGTGTTAATCTGACAAAATCCAGATATCAGGAATCAGCTCCAGGACACTGTATCATCACTGTGACTACAACACTCCTGAATGAAGATGACAACAGAGAGTGGAGATGTGAAGTTACTCACAGAAATCAAGTCAAGACCTCAGTCACATATACTGTCAAGATTTCAGGTGAGAAAACAATCTCATCAGTCATTTTTAGTCCTCATAATGTCAATAACACTAAGGACTATTAGTATTGCTGAAGCAGAACAAATAAAGGAACAAAAGCTTCTTTCAGTCTGACAGAAGAGAAACTCAAATCAAGTTTAACTGTCCAAGAAGTGCTGCTGTAAATAATGAAGAAATTGAAACTTCACAGCAAAAACTAACATTTTATATAATGTGATCATCAAAGTTAAAATATAATTTAGAAAAGGGGTGTGGCCACATACACCCATAAGCCTATAAAACCTAAACAAAAACTCAAAACTTTACAATAATTGGGGAGAACTTGTGTCAGATGACTCTTAACAAGCATGCAAAGTTTTGTGAAGATCGGACCATAGGTGGCGCTATAATAGTTAAAAAGGCTTCAAAAACACAAGCTGTGTATGGGAAATGGCTAAATAAATGCACATATATTCACACAAACACTAGATCTTCATATCATTTGATAGATCTCCTCATGATGAACAACTTTGCCTCAAGAACCATTGCTGTCAATCAAGTCGTTCATTAAATATTCACAAATATGTTAAAAACCTACTTTTACAAACTAGACTCTCTAGATCAATAATTATCAAAAAAATGTGGAATTTTGTCCTTTGGTTAGCTATAACGGGGTCATTTACAAAAGGGGCATAGCCACATATACACCAAAGCCTAGAAATCCAAAACGAAAACTCAAAACTTTACGAAAATTGGTGAAAACATGTGTCAGATGATTCTTAACAAGCATGCAAAGTTTCATGGAGATCGGACCATAGGTGGCGCTATAACAGTTAAAAAGGCTTTAAAAACAAGATTTCTATGCTAAATGGCCTCAAATTGTTAAAAAATGCTGATCTAGTCACACAAACACTAGATCTTAGACTTATATCTGTATGATATATCCCCTCATTCTGAACAACTTTGCAAAGCACCTTAAAAGCCTTATTTGCTCGAACCCCGGTAATTGCTGCTTGCAGCTATATTTATTATTATTTTTCTGCCATTTTGAAGTAAATTCAAAACTTTTGCGAGCTAGTCCTAGGTTTTTCATCCGATCGGAAATGCAGAAATGTTCTCTGGAGAGTGAAGATCAATAATTATCAAAAAAAAGTTTTGACATTTTGACTTACGGTCGCAAAGGGACGCCAAATCGCTCGAAAGAGGCGGGGCCATTTTTACTAAAATTGCTATAACTCATGAACGGAATGACATATCATTACCAAACTCAGTACACACGTGTAAGAGCTCAATCTTTGGTCAAATCCAAAAAATTGCGGAGCTTGACCACTTGGTGGCGCTATAAGATGGAAAAAACATAAAAATGACTATAACTATAAGGGTCTATAAGGACATTGGCGTATCTCAAAAAACATGGCCGCCATCGGCCAATGAAGTTTGAGCACCTATTAGACAAGGTTAACGGAGGCCAATCAGAACAAAACTCACTGGGCATGTTCGACGCATGGCCCTAAAGGTCTGTAAGAATTTTGAAAGAAATCAGCCACTAGTTGGCGCTAACGAGTTTTTTGCCTCTGTAATCACATGGTGTTTCACACATCCACACAATATGCATATCATTTGATAGATCTCCTCATGATGAACAACTTTGCCACAAGAACCATTGCTGTCATTCAAGTCGTTCATTAAATATTCACAAATATGTTAAAAACCTACTTTTGCGAACTAGTCCTAGGTTTTTCGCTCAATCTTGAGCAGACCACTGCAGTGATATTCTCTGGACTCCCTAGATCAATAATTATCAAAAAATGTTGAATTTTGTCCTTTGGTTAGCTATAACAGGGTCATTTAGAAAAGGGGCGTGGCCACGTATACCCAAAAGCCTATAAAACCTAAACAAAAACTTAAAACTTTATGAAAATTGGTTCAAACATGTGTCAGTTGATTCTTAACCAGCATGGAAAGTTTCATTGAGATCGGATGATAGGTGGCGCTATAACAGTTAAAAAGGCTTTAAAAACACAAGATTTCTATGGTAAATGGCCTCAAACTGTTAAAAACTGCTCATCTATTCACACAAACACTAGATCTTCATATCATATGATATATTCCCTTATTCCGAACTTTGCATAGCACCCTAAAGGCCTTATTTGCTCGAACCCCGGTAATTGCTGCTTGCAGCTATATTTTTTTTTTTAATGGTATTTTTTAAACAATAGTTAACTAGATAGTTAAATAGATCTATAAAATCACTATTTTACAACAGTGATATATCTAGTATATAGTTTTATTTTTTTAATTTAATTTAATTTAATTTAATTTAATTTAATTAATTTATTATTATTATTATTATTATTTGGTAGCAGCTATTTTCATTAAGTGCAAATAACAGTATTTTCTGATATTTATACTACTTATTGCAGATAAGTAGTTTATTTAGTGTAAATAGATTTTTCCAAAAAAAAAAAAAAAAAAAGGGCTATTTGCATTTAGTTTAAATAGACACTCCCATTTTCTTTCAGGCAGCAGATATTTACACTAAGTGTGAACATCAATTAGATGTTATTTACACTAAGTGCAAATAGCTATAGATTGTATTTGCACTATGTTAAAATAGCAGGATTTTCTATTTATTCTACTTATTGCAAATAGTGGCAATATCTGCACCTCAGTATTGTAGTACATTATAAAACAGTATGTAGTAATAACTTATAGAGTGTAAAATTTAATTTTAATTCAGATTATTAAATGGATGCCACTGTATTGAGAAAATAAAGTCTTCCCTACACCTATTCTAACCCTACCATACTTTATTTTCAACTTTTTGATTGTTTCCTTCATTTTTATTAAAAAAAGAAAGCTTTTCTGATGTGATATGAAATTTGAAAAGGGAGGAAAAAGTTTGCCAAAAGGCGAAATTGAACCCTGGTTGATCGCGTCAAAAGAAGCATCGCATACACTTTACCATCTGTGTCATTGACACTTGTTGATTAATAACTGTCTTTTGTAATGTTGTCAATCCCAATCACACGTTGTTGGGTGGAGTTAGTGTAAACAGCCTCTGCCAACATTTTTATTATTGTAATGAAAAATTATAACAAAGCTGCAAAATACCAACACAATGGAGCAAAATTAAAAATTAAATAAACATGTACTTTAAGTGTTTTTAGCTTTATTTAACGTGTAGTAATAAATGCAACAGAAATTGTATATATAATTATATACTGAGTAAAACTAAAACACTGCATAGTCTTCACTGTATGAATCAAATGTGAATCGATTCTTATTAAAGATCCAAAAATGATTCAGTCAAGAGCAGTGGGTGATTTTTCTTTGCTGACTGCACATTTATTTAACACATAACCAACTGAGGATCCCTGTTAGCTTCTACAAAGTGGTTGCTCGTCTTCCTGGGCTCCACAACTCGGTCCAAAACAAACAGTCGTAGAATAGATAAAAAGACAAAAAGAACAGAAAAACACTTTACATCTCAGCAGTAGCAGCACTAAAATATACATCTACATATTTATAAGAATATCTTCACATTTTCTTTGAAATATATGTGTACAGTTACTCTTTCGTATATTTATGGGAACCATATTCCAAACAACAGAGTCTCGATAAAGTACGATAAAGTCTCTTTCATCGAATTTGTTTGTGGATTGAGTCTTACTCACTTGACGTGTTTTTATAATCATGTCTAAGTCTTACATAAACAAGCTTTTCAAAGAAAAAAACAAGGAGTTTGATACTTGATTACCTTGTGGAAATATACCAACAATCGTAAATATAATTTAACCTTCACCGGCAGCCATGATAACTTTTCATTCATGGCACTAACATTGGCCCAAAATGGATAATGAAGCACAAGCCTGGCTGCTCTGCTCTGAACCATCTGAAGATGTTTTTAGGTGTTTCTCAGATGATTAGACCAGTGCTTCTCAAACTGGTACGTGCACTGCTGGGGGTACGTGAGGTGACGGAGGGGGTGCGCAAACAAAATGCTGAGCTTTGCCATTCATTTAATTCTACCCCAATTTAAAGTAACATTAAAACTTGAATCTCAGGATGGCTTTTTCACCTCTATCACATGCAGCTCTTAATTTAGGCAGTAGTTCCTTTCTTCTCAACTGAAGAGCCTTAGAAAAGTCATTAATAAAATTACTTGTACCCTTTAGCTTCTTGGCTGAGGACATGATGGCTTTAAAAATAGATTTTTACAAACTTTTTTTTATTTCTACTTTACATTGATTAAAACATAACTATCAATTACCCAAATATATCCCAAAATCCATGAAAATTAAGAAAGGTACCTTCATTTTTTTCTCATCTTGCCATGTAAGCTTCTCTTGCACATTTTCATGAAGAATGTTCCTGTAAGCTGAAGGCCCCTTCCTTGGGTTTGTTACCTGTAAAATATATGGTGATTAGTGGTGGATCTGTAAATGCACAGGTGGGAATATATTACTCGCAAATGGAAAAGATTCAACTCATTTAAAATCCATAGATATAGTGACTTCATTGCACTGTTAGCTGGTAATGTGTGATCAGGGTGAGCTGACTGGACAACAATTCATTACAAAACTAACATCACCTCTTCAGTACTGGTCTTCGGGTGGGCTTCGTTTCCATTTTTCTTTGATAGGACAGTGGAGATGAGACAGAAAGTGAGTGGGATCAGGAAAGGTCCGCAAGGCGGAATTCAAACTCTGGAGACCCGAGGCGCAACTGCACCATGTGTCAGCGCACTGTCCACAACTACACGGTGTGAAAGCACCCAATGCATTATTAGTTAATTACTAGTTAATAGCTTTAAAAAAAGATAAAACCCTTGACAGCCCATTATTAATATTTTATCCCATTATATCACACACACAATTTAGAAAACTCTTCAGTTTGTCATTGTGAAATAGTAGTGATCAGATATATAATGCATAAAAATGCTTAAAAATCCTACATGGGTCATACAGGCCCTAACAGACTATACTATTTCATAAATCAGAATAGCCTAGCATGACCCATGTAGGAGTAATTATAATAATCAATAATGTCATTAATTCAGGACAAGCTGAAGGCTTATGGTTTCACTCTCATATAAAGAAGACATGAATTATACAGTAACACGTCTCTTCACATCAACTGCCACTGAAACACTGATGATGAAACACAAACTGTGTGTCATGTAATGATCAAGTATGTAAATATGATGTTGTTGTCCTACAATATTATGATCTGAATGTTCATCTTCTGCAGCTCCAGTCACTTCAACACTGATTCCAGTCAGCAGATCAAACTCTGAGACGACTTCAAGACAAACTACAGCAGCAGCTCCTGCACAAGGTTCATCATCACTGACACACATCAGCAGTCTCTCACTTCACTGATTTACACTTGTTTTGTCACTTGTCACAAAATGTCACACTTTACACACAAATATCTATAAATGAGAAAGAGATCACATTGGACAGAAAGATTCTTTTAAAGTGTCATTAGATTAATTTTTGGTAAATGGCAACCATCAGTTTCCTCCTGACACCTTGAGATTGAAATAACATGATAATAGATGATGGACTCATGAAGCAGCACAAGTTCATTTATCATTTCTGTGATGTGAAGCTCAAGTATGATGTGATGATGATGATGTTTGGTTTATATGTTCATTATCACAGCAGAAACTCTCAGTTGGACTGCTGGATCAATATTCAGAGGTACGACACGTCTTTGCAATGTTCGTTGTTTTATACCTTTGATTTCCTTTCTATTTTCACAGATTGAGTCTGTTATTTCTCTTGATTGTGTGTCTCATCTTTCCTGCAGTGATTGTGATTATTGTTGAGTTTGCAGTGTTTGCTGCTCCTACTGTGATTCTTCTTCAGATCATCTGTGCAAGAAGAGCTGGTGAGTTTTTGAGATGATTCACATTGATCTGGAACAAAGTCTTTAGTCATGAGAGCTCAGTAAATGCTTTTGTTGAATTATTTTACAGGGAGGAAGAACTTACAGCACTGAGAAGAAATAGTGAATAAAATACTCTCTACTAATAAAAGGCCAAATTACAGCAAAAATGTATCTTCATCTCAATGATATTATGAATATTTGCATGCAGCTTTCAAGGATATTTGTTTATACATATAATATCTGGCCATTTTCTAAACTTGATTCATCTGATCATTACATTAAACTTTTTAAGGCTTTTTACATGTTGTAATAGTTGATTTTAACTGTGTCACACCCCTGTGGACTGTTTAGTTTGGTTTCTCCCTCTTTGTAACGCCAAGCCAGCAGATGGAGCCCTTACCCATGAACTGACTGTTGCTGCTCCCTCTGCTGCCTCGTTGGTTACTTCCTGTTTGGTGGCCATAAAGGGAGGCCATTACCAAACAGATGTCATGAAGTATTGTTTTGCTCTTGTGGACTCTACCAAGTGTTTTTCCCTGTTTTCGTCATTGCCACGGTTTTGTTTCATAGTCATAGTTTTTGTCTTTGTTTTCTGCCATAGTTTTGTCTAGTGTTATTTCCTTGTTTATTTGTTACTTTTTGGACTGCTCTCTCTGGTTTTTGGACTCTGCCTGTTTATATTGGATTACGCTATTGTTTTGCCCTGGATATACCTGTTTGTTGGAGATTGACCTTGCCTGGCTTGACTACGATCTGTTCAATAAAGCTTGCACGTGGATCTTACACGCTTCCTACGAGTCCATGTTACAGAATACTTCGCCTCCCAAAGATCCAGCGGCTTCCAAACATAGATCATCATGGACCCGGTATCACATCTGCTCCGTCTACACCAAGGTAATCGGCCCATTGAGGATTATGTTTTGGACTTTTGCCAATTATGTCACTTGGTCAACTTCAATGATGTGGCACTCAAGGACATTTTCAGAGCAGGACTGACTCACCCCATTCGTTTTGGCCTCCCTGGAGGTAAGATTCACTGGTCTTTGGGAAAATATATTGACTATGCGTTATTACTTGCGGGATCGTCTTTTACTGTTGGGATTGCGGATGAGGGACCCCGCAATCCTACAGTAACCCCCACACCACAACCAGTTCGCGTCATGCCTGCCAAGTCAAAGCCTGTTCAAGTCACGTCCACCAAGCCACAGCCTGTTCACGTCACGTTTGCCAAGCCACAGCCTGCACTCGTCAAGTCTACTAAGCCAGAGCCATCTCACACCATGCCTGCCGCTCCAGGGCCTGCACCTGTCATGGCCGCCCATCCAGAGCCTGCACCCATCATGGCCACCCTCCCACAACCAGCTCACAAGATGGCCGCCATCCCAGAGCCAGTCCACAAGATGGCCGCCATCCCAGAGCCAGTCCACAAGATGGCCGCCATCCCAGAGCCAGTCCACAAGATGGCCGCCATCCCCAAGCCTGTTCACAAGATGGCCACCATCCCCAAGCCTGTTCCCAAGATGGCAGCCACGCCTGAGCCTCATCAAGCCAAAATCATCTCATCCGCATTTCATCCCATCATCTCTGCCACCCCCAAGGTAAATCAAGTGATGCCTGATCCTCCAGTGTCAAGTCAAGTCAGGGCTACACTTTCTGTGTCAAGTCAAGATACAGCTGTTGTTCTCCACGAGTCAAGCCAAGTCACAGCTGTGCCCCACGAGTCAAGCCAAGTCGCAGCTGTTCCCCATGAGTCAAGCCAAGTCGCAGCTGTTCCCCATGAGTCAAGCCAAGTCGCAGCTGTTCCCCATGAGTCAAGTCATGTTACAGCTGTTGTTCCTGAGTCAAGTCACGTTACAGCTGTTGTTCCTGAGTCAAGTCACATTAAAGCTGTTGTTCCTGAGTCAAGCCATGCTGTTCCTGAGTCAAGTCAAGTTGCAGCTGTGTTTCCCGAGTCAAGTCAAGTTTCCAAGTCAAGTCAAGTTACAGCTGCGTTTCCTGAGTCAAGTCAAGTTTCCAAGTCAAGTCAAGTTACAGCTGTGTTTCCTGAGTCAAGTCAAGTTTCCGAGTCCAGTCAGGTCGCGGCTGTTGTTCCAGAGTCAAGTCAAGCTACAGCTGCTGTTCCAGTGTCAAGTCAAGTTAAAGCTGTGTTTCCTGTGTCAAGTCAGGTCAGAGCTGCTCTTCCGAAGTCCAGTCAAGTTACAGCTATTGCTCCTGTGTCAAGTAAAGCTATAGCTGTAGCCCTCAAGTCAAGCAAAGTCACAGCCGTGGTTCCTGAGTCAAGCAAAGTCACTATCGATCTTCACAAGCCAAGCCAAACCACAGTTGATCTTCATGAGCCAAGCCAAGTTACAGCTGACCTTCACGAGCCAAGTCAAGTCACAGCTGGACTGCATGAGCCAGGTCAAGTCACCGCTGGACTGCATGAGCCAGGTCAAGTCACCGCTGTTCTTTACGAGTCAAGTCAAGTCACGGCAGGCCTCCCTGAGTCAAGTCAAGTCACGGCAGGCCTCCCTGAGTCAAGTCAAGTCACGGCAGGCCTCCCTGAGTCAAGTCAAGCCACGGCAGACCTCCATGAATCAAGTCAAGAAACTGCTGTCCTGCCAGAACCTAACCAGGTCCCCTCTGACCTTCCCAAATCACTTCACATCTCAGCTGACCACCAAGAACCTCATCACGTCTCAGCTGATCCCCTAGAGCCTCATCATGTATCTACTGACCCAAGCCACGCAGAGCCCATGCTCCCAAGCCACGCAGAACCCACATTCCCAAGCCACAAGTCCACAGCATCCACACCCTCAAGGCCAACAGACATCCCACTATCTACTGTGCTGCCTGTAATGGCCGTTGCCATTTTCAGTGTGTGGGCTGCACACTGTGCTCCAGAGGTCTCGTCCACCCACGAGTCTGCTCCAGAGGCTTCGTCCGCCCACGAGTATGCTCCAGAGGCCTCATCTGTCCACGAATCTGCTCCAGAGGCCTCGCCTGACTGCGAGTCTGCCCCAGAGGCCTCATCTGACCACAAGTCTGCTCCTGAGGCTTCATCTGTCCACGAGTTCGCGCCCATACCTCCTGAGGTGTCAGCTCAAGCTGTAGAACCTCCTAAGGAGGTGGCGTCCATTTATGTACTCACTGCCACATCTGCCCAAGAATATGCGCCCATGCCTCCAGAGGTGTCAGCATATGCGGTAGATCCTCCCATGGGGGCGGCGTCCTCCCATAAACTCTCTACCCATCATACCACGGCCCAGGAGGCCTATCATGAACTCTCTGCCTGTCATGCCACGGCCAAGGAAATCATCCGTGAACACACCGCTCTGCTATGGATGTCACTAGTTCCACTGTGGATATCTCTGCTCCTGTCTGCTCTGCCTGCCCTGCAATGGCTCCCTGTTATGCCTGCTCTGCCTGCCTCGCCATGGCTTCCTGTTCTGCCTGCTCTGCCTGCCCCGCCATGGCTGCCTGCTCTGCCTGCCCCGCCATGGCAGCCGGCTCTCCCTGCTCCACCATGGCTCCAGGCCCCTCCGAATCAAGCATGGTGGACTTCTGCTCCAGTGTACCACTGCCTGCCACAGTTCCATGGCCCAGGTCCTCCAAGGTTCCATTGTCTGCCACTGCTCCATGACCCAGGCCCTCCAGTGTTTCACGGTCTGCCATTGCTCCACGGCCCAGGTCTTCCAAGGTCACACTGTCTACCATTGCTCCACGGCCCAGGTCCTCCGAGGTCCCACTGCCTGCCACAGCTCCACGGTCCAGGTCCTCCAGTGCTTCACTGTCTGCCACTGCTCCACGATCCAGGCCCACCTCCTCTACATGGACCTGGCCCTCCGTCCCACCCCCCATTTTGCCTCTGTTCCCCCACCCTCCTGGACTGTTGTTGTTTGAGCGCCAGGGGTCGCTCCTAGGGGGGGGGATTCTGTAACACCAAGCCAGCAGAGGGAGCCCTTACCCATGAAGTGACTGTTGCTGCTCCCTCTGCTGCCTCGTTGGTTACTTCCTGTTTGGTGGCCATAAAGGGAGGCCATTACCAAACAGATGTCGCGAAGTATTGTTTTGCTCTTGCGGACTCTACCAAGCGTTTTTCCCTATTTTCGTCATTGCCACGGTTTTGTTTCATAGTCATAGTTTTTGTCTTTGTTTTCTGCCATAGTTTTGCCTCGTTCATTGCCATAGTTTTGTCTAGTGTTATTTCCTTGTTTATTTGTTACTTTTTGGACTGCTCTCTCTGGTTTTTGGACTCTGCCTGTTTATATTGGATTACACTATTGTTTTGCCCTGGATATACCTGTTTGTTGGAGATTGACCTTGCCTGGCTTGACTACGATCTGTTCAATAAAGCTTGCACGTGGATCTTACACGCTTCCTACGAGTCCGTGTTACACTCTTGTACCCATATTTGGTCGTTCCTGTTTCCTGTCCTCGTTTAGTCATCATTAGTTTACCTTGTTTCACCTGTGCCTTAATTTAGTTCATCGTTATCACCTGTCTTTATAAGTTGCATTCTGTTCAGTGTTTGGGGTCTGGTCTCGTCTATGTTTTAACATCAATGTATGCGTGTTTTTACTTTCCTACTGTGGATTTGTCTGTTTTGGATTTACCTGTGGAATATAATAAAGACTTTATCTTTGACTTTCTCTTCGTTCGCCTCTTCCTCGCATGATACGTGACAGAAGACCGGAACATTAAAGATGACAGAGGCTGAGGATGTGCTTTTGGGTCTGCGGCAAGGAAATTATTTATTTTTTATTTTTTAAAGATGGTGGCAGTTTCTAGATTCGAAGACGAATATTTTTTCTAACATCTTTGCGGCAATAGTTTTCCTGGGTCCAAAACCACTTTGGGTGTGCATGATTTTCTAATAATTCCATTTTCGAATCCATTCAGCAGATCTCCGGGTCTGGCGGTAGCACTTTTAGCATAGCTTAGCATAGATCACTGAATCTGATTAGACCATTAGCATCTCCCTCAAAAATGACCATATTGTAAGATGTGAAATTATTTCCTTATGAATTTAAAGTCCAGGAACTCTGACAAAAACAGATGCCATGCAACAAAACAATAAAACTAATCTGGAGAAGAGATCTTCAAAGAGGGCAAACAACACCACCCCTATTGCTCATTTACAACCCCCTTCCTCCCTCTCCTCTCCCCTCCCTGCATCTCACACTTTTCCCCCAAAAGATTCCACTGAAAGTCACTAAGAATGTCCATATACTACATGTGTTACATTTTGTGAATATGTTGAATTTTCCCTTTCATGTTATCCTGTAGTGAATTTGCCTCTCCCTTAGTTATCGAATGGAAAAAAAGGGCGATCTGCGAATCTGCACAGACTTCAGATGGCTTAATGCCAGAACTGTTAAAGACGCCCATCCGCTTCCACATCAGAGCGATGACCCTAGCCGGGTCAAGTTTTTTTTATTGACCGTGGTCGTCGTCCCTCTAGACGTGAAAAAGTTCATAAATCACGTGGGACGTTAAGGATATTGAGACAGTGGGGTAAACTGACCACACGACTAGGGATAGTGTATCATGTGTCCAAGCACCCAGTTACAAAACAGAAAGCTTACCAATATGTCGTACCTGAATTGCTTTGAATGGCAGTGTTGAAAGGCATTCATGATGATGCGGGCCATCAGGGTCAGCAGCGCTCATTAGGGTTGGCTAGACAGAGGTTTTATTGGGATACAATGGAGAAAGATGTCAAGGATTACGTCCACAACTGTAAGAGATGCATTGTGAGCAAAGCTCCTGAACCAGAGGCTAGGGCTCCATTAGTTTCCATTACCACTTCGTCGCCACTCGAATTAGTCTGTATAGAATTTTGGTCAGCTGAAGACCACAACAATAAGTCTATTGACGTTTTAGTAGTCACTGACCATTTCACAAAGTTGGCGTGTGCACATCCTTGTCCTAATCAATCTGCAAAGACAGTGGCACGGGTTCTTTGGAATAATTTCCTTTGCGTGTACGGTTTTCCTGTTAGCATTCAATCTGACCAGGGTGCCAATTTTGAGAGTTTGTTGATTGCGGAGCTGTGTCAATTGGCTGGTATTGACAAAACTCACACCACACCATACCACCAAATGGGCAATGGAGTAAGGGACAACCAGTTGACATTGGTCAAGGAGTTTTATTGGCCAACAAAGGTGAAAGAGGTAAAAAGAAACTGGCAGATCATTGGGAGAGTAGTTTATGTAGTGATCGACAAAAATTCCTTGTTGAACACATACAACCTCAGAAGCCCTTCTGGTGTTGTTAAAACGGTTCATAGGAATCTGATTATGCCAGTTGACTTTCTGCCATTGCCTGATGCAGACGCTGTCGAGGAACAGTTACCTAGTTTGAGTGGTGATGAACTTGAGGATTCTAGTTCTGAGCATCTTGCAGAAGAAAGGACTACTCAGTGGGTTGCTGACCTCTGTAGCAGCACTGGTGGTCCTGTAGCAAATAGCGCTGAATTGGATGAGCAGAATGTGATGTGTGAGGAAACTGCTTGGGTAAACAATGGTGTAGAAATTGAAGGGGAGATGGTAACATCTGCTACCAGTGACTGTGATGTTCCGCTTACTGGTGTTGATTTTCATGTGAACTGTGACAAACCCATGTGTGACCCTTCTGAATACAGGAATGGGAATCAGGATGATTCTGCATCAGGTGTCAATTTGAGTACAGATTGTGACACTGAAGTTAAGGCAGTCCATGACAAAAGCCCAGTTAATGAGTCTTCCCCTACTGTACAACCATCTACCTTTGAAAAGACGGAGTTGTCGGTGAAAAGACCCGATCAGAGTGAGGGTTATCGTACTAGACATGGCAGACTCGTCAAGCCGTTAAATAGGCTCATTCAGACTATGTCTAATCAATTTGTTAAGAGTCTTTTCGGGGAAAACAAAATGATACTATGAATTATTGGTAAATGGTTACTTATTTTTGTATTATTTTTTTTTTTTTGTTCTGTTGCTGTATCTATTGATGTGTTTTTGTTTATATTTCCTTAAAGAGGAATATGTAATTGAGTATAGTCTGTTAAGACAGGGAAAGCCGTTAAATAGGCTCATTCAGACTATGTCTGACCTATTATTTTGAGAATCTCATTGCAGAAAACAAAATGAGTTTATACTTGAGCTCTTGTACGTATTACTTTTTTTTTCTTCCCTTATTTTTTTTATTTTCTTCATTTATTTCTTGCTTCAAATTTCCTTCAAAAAGGAAGAATACACATTTGTGTGTAGTCTATTAAGATAGACGAGTAATCAATTTTGGATGTGATCTATCGATGAGATGTGTATATGGCATGTCTTCCTATGGTTGGGTAAAGGAGTAGCTAACCTTTGCCTTTCCTAGTCCTTCAGTGGACAACAATAATGTTGGTAGACTTTCTTCAGTCTGTATGTTTGGGGGTTACACCTGATTGTTATTATTATTATTTCTCTCTCTCTCTTTTTGATTATGAACTATTGTTCTGTACGCTATTCATGATGTTATGCAAAATCTAGTGAAATCAGTGGGGGTGAGTGTAACAAGGTTAAAATGGTTTTGTTTCACTAGATTTTTCTGTTCGCAAGCATTTAATGCTGTTCTAACATTGTTTAAACCAGTGTTTGTTCAAATACATTAAAAAGGGTCTGTAAGGAGGTGATGGTCCCCCCCCCCCACCTCCATTTACATCAAAGTGGTTCAGCCCAGGCAGCCATACCTGCCATATTGCTCTTTTAGCGGTCTTTTCTGTCTTTCTCCCGAATGGAACAGGTATGCAGTGTTCCACGCAACAGACTTAGCATTGGTTAAAAATAATACACACACAGAAATACACAATGTTGAAGTTGTTTTTAGTTATTTTACTTTGCCATTTACAGATTATATATACTTAACATACATGTTTAACTATACTTGGGAATGTTATTTTTGTTGACAGTGTTACTGATGTGTGTGACAAACTGTTTATATAAAAATACATTCTCTATGCAGACCCAATCCGGCGCTCTCCTGTCGTTCTTCACAAAATTTCAACACAACGCAGATTAAAGAATCCTACGGTTACATAAATGAATTGCATGAATTATACAGTAACACGTCTCTTCACATCAACTGCCACTGAAACACTGATGATGAAACACAAACTGTGTGTCATGTAATGATCAAGTATGTAAATATGATGTTGTTGTCCTACAATATTATGATCTGAATGTTCATCTTCTGCAGCTCCAGTCACTTCAACACTGATTCCAGTCAGCAGATCAAACTCTGAGACGACTTCAAGACAAACTACAGCAGCAGCTCCTGCACAAGGTTCATCATCACTGACACACATCAGCAGTCTCTCACTTCACTGATTTACACTTGTTTTGTCACTTGTCACAAAATGTCACACTTTACACACAAATATCTATAAATGAGAAAGAGATCACATTGGACAGAAAGATTCTTTTAAAGTGTCATTAGATTAATTTTTGGTAAATGGCAACCATCAGTTTCCTCCTGACACCTTGAGATTGAAATAACATGATAATAGATGATGGACTCATGAAGCAGCACAAGTTCATTTATCATTTCTGTGATGTGAAGCTCAAGTATGATGTGATGATGATGATGTTTGGTTAATATGTTCATTATGTTTGAACTGAACTAACAGACAGTTGGGCTGCTGGATCGTTGATCAGAGGTATGACGCGTCTTTACGTTGTTCGTTGTTTTATACATTTGATTTCATTTAAAGTTTCACAGTCTGATCATCTGTCCACACATCTTTCCTGCAGTGATTGTGATTATTGTTGAGTTTGCAGTGTTTGCTGCTCCTACTGTGATTCTTCTTCAGATCATCTGTGCAAGAAGAGCTGGTGAGTTTTTGAGATGATTCACATTGATCTGGAACAAAGTCTTTAGTCATGAGAGCTCAGTAAATGCTTTTGTTGAATTATTTTGCAGGGAGGAAGAACTTACAGCACTGAGAGGAAATAGTGAATAAAATACTCTCTACTAATAAAAGGCCAAATTACAGCAAAATGTATCTTCATCTCAATCATGTTATGAATATTTGCATGCAGCTTTCAAGGATATTTGTTTAAACATAAAATATGTGGCCATTTTCTAAACTTGATTCATCTGATGGTTACATTAAATGTTTTAAGGCTTTTTACATGTTGTAATAGTTGTTTTTAACTGATGGTGTGACATGTCTGTTAATTATCATACGACATATTTACAGATGTATCTTAATGTTTTTTTTTTTTTTTTTTTAATTAATTCACTGATCATTTCAATTCATAGACAAATCCTTACTTATGAACATATCTGAATTCACATACATCATGCAGTGACTTTATTTTATTTTATTTATTTATTTTTTTTTTTTTTGTAAAATACAAAATGCAGAAATATAACTTCACAATTCACAAACATCTTTTTTTGGTTTTCAGATACAGACGTGGACAAAATTGTTGGTACCCTTCGGTCAATGAAAGAAAAACTCACAATGGTCACAGAAATAACTTTAATCTGACTGATTACAAGATTGTGGACACCTGTGATGCTAATTAGTGGACACACCTTGAATTAACATGTCCCTTTGGTCACATTATTTTCAGTCTTTTCTAGGGGTACCATCATTTTTCTCTAGGCCTGTTTCATGAGTTTATTTTTTTAAATAATTCCGTTGAAGCATGGTTGAAAAGCAATGTCTGACTTTCACTGGTTAACATTCATAGAATTTTTATTTATTATTACTTTTGTCAGATTAAAGTTATTTCTCTGACCATTGTGAGTTTTTCTTTCATTGACCAAAGGGTACCAACAATTTTGTCCACGTCTGTATGTGTTTATACAGGTATGTATTTAATATTTTCATATTGCATTTACGGTCACATGTTTTATCATTTGACACTGTAAGAGCCATTTTTGCAAGCATTCCTCACTTTACATTGTCATGTATGTGTGTGTCCAGTAGGGGTCACTCTAGGGTAATTGTTGACAGAATATAGGTGGGAACTTTCCCTCAGGTAACAGGTGTTAACATTCAAAAACAAGTTGGAAATGGAAGGAAAAACTTTGGCAGTAGGAAGAACACAATAATATCTAGACTCTGTATTGATCACACAGCTCTTAATCAGTCATTATTTATTATTGGTAAACATGAATCAGGTAATTGTAATAAATGTGGTATTTCAGAGACAGTAGATCATATCCTATTACACTGTGAAGCATATGAAAGAAAAATATTGCGATTAATAGAAGAATTAAGTTTCTTGAATATTGAAAATATAACAATTAAGTCAATACTAAAGAATGTGCAGTGCAATAAAAGGTCTATTATGCAATTATTAATTATTTGAAAGCAATATGTATAATAAATAGAATTTGATTACCTCATGGTTTGTTTTTTGTTGCTTGTTTTGTTGTTGTTTTTTAAGAAGAGAAGGTAACAGGCGTTAAACATCTACAGTTTGAGGCAATTACTCTGTAACAAGTAAATGAAAAACTTAAGGGTCAAGTTGTAGATTCACAGGAAACATGTGGAGGATCTTAATGGTATTATTAGTATTACAGTGAAATGCAACGAGTTTAATCACAAATGGACATGAGTTTAAAAAAAGTAATAGAAGATAAAGAATATAAACCTCAGGTTAAATGTATACAAGAGACCTGGTTGAAACCTCATTTAGACTTTGTGATACAAGGATATACAGGTATTAGTAGAGATAGACAGACAGGTAATGGTGGAGTGGTGGCTATATTTATTAAAAATGAAATAACATATAGGGTTATAGAATTGAGTGATGAGTACATATTAATTACAGTAGAGGTATTTTTAAAGGGTCAGAATGTTAAGGTAATTAGTTTTTATAATCCTTGCAAAAACATTGAAGTATTAGAAAAGGTAATGGGAAATCAGAAAGTGATATGGTGTGGGGATTTTAATGCATATAATACTTTATAAGGAAGCTATAATACTGACCATAATAAAGAAATGATTGATTTGAAGGGTTTGTTATGTATGAATGATGGTAGAGCTACTAGAATTGATGTGGTCAGGGGTTGATGCTCTTCTATAGATTTAACACTGGTGTCTGAAGGTTTATCAGGGAAATGTATGTGGGATATTTGAGAGGATTCAACAATAGAGAGCGATCACTATGTTATTAGCTGCAAAATAGGCATGAATGTTAATGAAAATATAGAGGATAGGATAGATAGATAGACATTTAAAATGACTAATTGGGAGACATTCAAATACATCAGTGAGGTAAAGTTACAAGAGTTTAATTTTAATGAGGAAATAGAGGATATAGACATGAACAATTACGTGAGGTATTGTATAATACAGCTGAGGAAATGATTGGAAAAAGTAAAGGAATAAAAATGAAGAAATCAGTTCCATGGTGGACAGAATTATGTAGCAAAGCAATTCAAGAGAGAAATAAGGCTTTTAAAAAGGTTAGGAAGCGTACATATTTGATAACTTCATTTATATAAAAGAGCACAAGCCAATGTGAGAAGGGTAATACAAGCTGCTAAAAAGAGCTACTGTGATGAAGTTATTGTGATTCTATATGTTAGTGAAGTGTGTTTATGATGCATCAGATAGAAGGACGCCTTCTGGAGACACTGCAAGATTGCTGGTGCTGGGCGACCTCAGTGGAGGCCAATGAAGGTGCAGACAGGTGTGGTGACGCCGGTGCTGGAGAAGCCCTGCCACTGCTGGTGGGGGAAGAGGGCAAGGAATCAAGGATGGTGTGATCTGAGAGCATGGAGTGGTATCCACACCTGCTGTCAGATCTATACCCCCTGAGATACCCTGTGAGGCTGCTTCTCCAAGGATTGCCAGGGTCTTTTCCTCATCAGGGGTGAGTGCAGGCACAGATCTGGGCACCACCTGTTCTTGCCCGGTCTCTCCGTACTGCAGCACCTCTTGTTTTAGCTGCGCTAGCAAAATCATGCCACTTTTTATGGACAACTTCCCACTCTCTCTGTGGACTGGAACTTGATGCAGCCATTTTCATGGCTATGCTTTCCCAGAGATCTTTTTTTTGTTTTGTTGGACACTGTTGTCTTTATGTTGCGCCACTTCATCCATGAATGGCCATTTCGGCTGGAGTAAAGCTGGGGGCTCTTCTCTTTCTGTCATTTTTGTCTGCCATAGTAGCTGTTGATTATATGTTTTGTGTGTTGTGCTTTTATTGAGTAGGTCATCCAGCTACAGAAATTAGTGATTTACACCAATAATGTGATACAGCTGCTGCACAATCAATCTTGTTTGTGGAGTAAATGAAGACACTATGGCAAATATATTATGATAATATAAATGACCCTGCCACTGTAGCAGGTTAAGGCATGATATGTTTGGGCCTGAGGCTGCATGTTTGCACACTCATTAGAAATTATATAAAATATTCAGGGTTGGATGTAGTTTGCGATTTGGATTATTTTTATAAGATCCCATTAGTCCTGATAATTGCAGTGTCAACTATTTCTGAAGTGCTTCTTGTTGAAAAGCACTCTAACCAGAATATTTTTTTCTGCTGAAATTGTGTGTGTGTGTGTGTGTGTGTGTGTGTGTGTATATATATATATATATATAGTTTTTTTTTCCGTTTGTTAAAAGCTATGTCGTGTTTTTTTTTTTCCCCTTGTATTTTATGTGGTGACCACTAGGAGGTGCTCTGGCCATATATTTTTCTTCCTTGTGTTTCTTACCTGACGTGATGTTTTGCAAAGCGAAAGTAAAAGTTTCTTGCAAGTTTGTTTCATTCTAACAGGAAAGAGTTTCGTGTCTTTATTTAAAATCAACACTTTTATAAAGAACACCGCTTTCTCACATAACGCAGTGAAGCAGCCCGTGCATAGAATTAATAATCGACAATATCGATTGATATCAATAAATTCAGCACCACCGCCATGGACAGCACCCGGTAACGTCGCACGAAACGCAGCCCTGTTCAGGTAAGGGTTGGATCATCATATTCCAGAATATATAAAATAGATAATGATACTCTGCGAGGAAGCGTATGCAGTCCAGTATTGTTTAACATCATGATAAATGATGTTTTTCAAAATGTCAAAGTAGATATAGGAAAATCTCTTCATGCTGATGATGAGTGATACGGAAGAAGGGACGTAATGAATCACATGTAGCAAAAGTTATACAAACAACAGTTAATGAAGTGGAAAAATAAGCCAATAAGTGGAGTTTCTGATTATCGGTTGCTAAAACTCAACTAGTCTGTTTTGCGAAGAGAAATCATAATCCTGAAGTCAAAGTGAAACTATATGGTCAGGTACTGGAACAAGTCAAAGTTATAAAATATTTAGGGATATGGATGGATTGTAGGTTGACTTTTAAATAACATATAGAGAAAGTGTTGGAAAAATGAAAAAAGTAACAATATATTAAGATGTTTATCAGGGATGGAATGGGGAGCTAGTCAAAAATCATTACAGTGAATATATTGTGCATTGATCAGATCAGTAATTGATTACATTTTATATATGTAGTTTTAATATAAGATTTTTGGGAACATGTCTCTGACATTTTTTGTTGCAGTTGTGCACAGCTGAGTTCAGTGTTTACATCAGTCCCCACTGCAATTGTAACAAATCTGAATTTATAATAAGTCAAAAGGTACATTAGTTTTCCAAGTGGCTTCAGAATACACAAACAAATTTAATTAATTTGTTGTTATTATTATTAGTTTTAGTAGTAGTATTTATTTATCTATTTATTTATTTTTATTTATTTATTTTTTTGTTCCATGTTGATGCTTCGCATTCCAGTCCAGATGGTGGCGGTAATACACCATTAATTGGATTGTTAACCGCCAATAAATGATACAAGAAGAAGAAGAAGAAGAAGAAGAAGAAGTGAAGGGAAGGTGCACACTGGGTGCTTCTCATTTCTTATTTGTGCATCCTCGTTTCCTTTCCTTGCTTCCTTTCCTCCCGTCTTAGCTCCACCCCTTCAGGATACGACGGAAGGATGCAAGGAAAAGACCCGAGGATGGAGGAATCAAAGGATGAACATTGGAATATTCCTGACGACTCAAGCGTCACTTCAAAGCGTCATCAGCTGCGCTAAAGGGATCTGCCCATATGTTGTTAAAGTTCGTTATTTAAGGCATTCATAACAAATATGAATAAAGCAAGACGCCGAGTTTAAATATATTACATTATTTAAACTGCAAAGGTAAAATACAAATGTAAATTATTAGGACAGATGTGAAGGGGGAGGAGAATTTATACATGCGTCACGTTTAGTTGATAAAACACTTCCGCAAAGGATAGACCTGTGTATCCTCGCTCATGACTCCTCAGGCAGCCTCCTCACTCCTCGATCCTCGCCTCCTCGCGGTGCAATTAGAGAATTGAGATGTCCTACGAGATGGCTGAGCTCGATCGGTTTCCGGGTCATAGGATGGAGGACGGAGGAGCGAGGAGACGAGGAGGGATATTGAGAAGCACCCACTGTTTTTTGACCACTACACTAGGCTGTTGTACCACGTTATGCAAGTTATTTGTATTGGTAAAGGACTGGTGGATTTATTGACTGTGTGTTTGGATTCTTGCCTACTTGGAAATGAAGACCAGTCACTGTAAAATAAATCTACAACAGTGAACATTTTAACATCTTGTGTGGACATTACAGTTAATAGTAACCCAAGTGTGCGCGTCCATTTACAAGAACCGTCCAGCATCCCTCAGCTGCTTTAAGTACTAGACTCGGACACTTATAGACACATGTGCTTACAGATAACTGCAAACAATTACCAGCGTCATGAAACTATAAACATCTCAACTTGTGCATTAATCAAGCTTATACTTGAAATTTGCAAACAAGTAAAATGAAAATTTCTCGCTTTCACAACAAATAGAGGACTGCATGGGATCCTGCAACACAAATCTTGTGGCAGCGGGTGGTTTTACCTTCATGCAGTCCCAAAATTTGGCGCATAACAAAGATGGCGATACATAAACACTAGTCTTGCTGTGGTAGTCTGTCCCCACCATCATCACTGTCGTTTTGGTTCTTCTTCTTCTAAAGTAGCACATAACCATATCAAAACTCAATACACATTTTACAGTCACTGTTATGCACATTGAAATGAAACAATTTACATTCTAGATGACAAAATATAAGCTACATGATTCTACATGATAACATTTCAGTCAAATGTATCATCTTCATCAGAAGCATCTTCATGAGTTCACTGTGATCAGTCTGTATCCAGATACAGTCCAGGTAAGAAACTCTGTTAAAGCAATAAATTGGGTTAGTCTCAGTTTGACTTAGCATGAACATTTAATGTGGCTTGTAATTATTTCAGTTCTTCTGAATGTCATTATAAATGACTAATGCTGAAACAAATGCACAGTCCTGCTGTCCTGATGTTTGTCAAGTGTCCAGCAGGTGGCGTCAGATCTCAATTCCAGAGAACTACTGTGGGGATTGGCTTATTATTAACTGTCACATACATTTTAATTGTCATTTTTTTTGTGCAACATAAATCTTACGAGTAGTTCATCTACCTGGAATCATTCGCCGATGCTGATTTTTGCTGCTTGTTCTGATTACTTTGTTAAAATGAGATGAAACAATTATTGAGGTAATGTTCCTATTACAGTTTAAGGGCCAGATTTACTAAGAGCTTATACCAGCGCAAACTGTCTTTTGGTGTTAAAATAGTACTGTCAGGATTTATTAAAGATGCGCAGTGAAGAATTAGCGTTGAAAAGGCATGGACAGTTCTTTTTGCACCTGACCTTATTGAATATGCAATTCTAGGAATTTTCCTTTCAGATGGAAAATTTATGAACGGAGAGTATTAAAATGAATCACGCAATGCAATTTACTAACATTTGTGCTCATCAAATGTCTGGAATTTGTGCCTTTATTTAACGCCCCCAAAAAGCATGTCTTAAAGCAGGCGGTGTTTTGCGCTGCTCTTGGTAGATTGCGCTGGTCATTATGGAAATGTAAATCTGTCTGTGTCTGTGTTCTTCATTGTCAGTAAATCACACACAGTATTTTCCCCTTCTATCTGCGCTTTTATGGAATTGTTCTCTAATGCTAATTTGCCCTGTTTTGTAAATACGGCCCTAAATTTCATCATACTAGCCTGTGTGGAAAATTTTAGGCTGTGTGACAACTAGCCCCGCTCTGCCCTAATGTGCTTACATACTGTAGATTTATTTCATTTGATAGAAATTTTATAGAAATTACATTCAACTGAATTTTGTTGTAAGTTGTTGTTTTTTAGGGGCAGTCGTGGCCTAATGTTTAGAGCGTTGAACTTGTGACCCACAGGTCACATTGTCGGTGGGGGGAGTGAATGACCAGCGCTCTCTTCCACCCTCAATACCACGACTGAAACCTTTGAGCAAAACACTGAACCCCCAACTGCTGAGTGTGTTTACAGTGTGTGTGTGTGTGTGTACCTGGTATTTATCACATTATGGGGACCAAATGTCCCCACAAGGATAGTAATACCAGTAAAGTTGGACATTTCCTAGGTCCCCATGAGGAAACAGGCTTATAAATCATGCAGAATGAGTTTTTTTTTTTTTTTTTTTTTGAGAAAGTAAAAGTGCACAGTCTGCTGTGAGGGCTAGGTTTGGGTATAAGGTAGGTGTAGGGAGATAGAAAATACACTTTGTACAGTATAAAAACCATTACACCTGTGGAATCTCCCCATATAACATGGAAACACAACGTGTGTGTGTGTGTGTGTGTGTGTGTGTGTGTGTGTGTGTGTGTGTGTGTGTGTGTGTGCGTGTGTGTGTGTGTGTGTGTGTGCACTTAATTATGTCACTTTTGGGTACATTCACCAGAGTACACACCAGTAAAATGAGGACCACCTTGACAGTTGAGGACATGGGAGGGGTACAGTGACTTAAAGAATGTAGTTTATGGTGTATGAATAATGTGAAACACGGCAGGAGAAGGACACATCAAGGCAAATGACTTTAAAAAGCACATATTTCTTCCAAAAAGTGGAGGGACATATGTTTAAATTTCTTAAAGTAAGATTAATTATTTTATTTTTATTTTATATGATCGCCGCCGCCCCTCCCCCACTACCGGAGAACCGTTACAGCAAAGATGAACTTATGAGAGGAGAAAATGAGGACGGGAACGGGCTCTGCTTATAATGAGAATATACACTATTTAGATGAGTCATAATAATAATAATAATAATAATAATAATAATAATTATTATTATTATTATTATTATTATTTTGTTAATGTTATTACTACTACTACTACTACTGTTATTATTACATTTATTTTGTTTGGTTAATTTACAATAAACTGTGTTTAAAAGTATCAGAAGTCAAGCTGACACGTTTAAATTTTGTTTCTAAATTTATTCTTCAATCGATTAAAAAAAACTTTCAGTGGCAAACCATAGACTGTATTTAATCCATAGACTGTATTTAATCGTTCTGGCTCAGCCTGCGATTTCTGCCCTTCCCCCACCTGTGTGAGCGCCGACGCCCTTCCCCCACACTACAGCAGACACTCCAGAAGAGACTTCGCAGATACAGCCAGAACAGCGCAAGATTAACACATGTAAAAAAAATATAAATATAAATAAAAGTGGTGCTTGTAAAATGTATAAAATTAGTATGGATATCTATATTTAATGTAATTTTTCAACACCCAACAGTTTTTTTTTTCTCACTTGTATTTTATGTAAAGACAAATTATATCATTAATTCATAAAAAATATAGACATATTTCGGTTTAAGCAGCCAGAACAGCGCAAGATTAACACATGTAAAAAAATATAAATAAAAGTGGTGCTTGTAAAATGTATAAAATTATGGATATTATAAAAATTATGGATATGATATATGATATATTTAACACCCAGCAGTTTTTTCTCATTTGTATTTTATGTAAAATATTTTGACCATATATATATATATATTTATTCATTAAAAATATAGACGTATTTCAGTTTAAGCAGCTTTGTATCTGCTTACATATTGTTACCATATTGGTAATTAAACAAAATTAGTAGAAAATAAGATATTCACGAGAGCAGTTTGCTTTTCTGATGGTTTAGACTCATGCATGCAGCTCCGCGTGTTCTTTGTTTACATTCCAGCGCCAGCTGTCCTGCATCTCATTGCAGGAATCATGAAAGATTCACGTATGTCGATATTTACAGTCGCGATTTCAAATACATCAATATTATAAACAATCTTTGAAACTCGTTGTATTAGGGGAGAGTCGACTTTTACTTTATAAAAGCTGATCGCTCATTAGTAAACAGTAAACGTTAAAATATCATGAATATCTTTAAAAAGAAGATTTTAATTGCTGGATTACATTGTCCTGAACATCTTAGACACAATATAATGAAGAAAGATAAGCTCACGTGACCGTAGATATGTTCTTAGAAATTTTGTAATTTAGCATTTAAAATAATTTTATTTTTTATTTATTTATTTTATTTTATTTTTTTTGTAGTTGTTCATATATAATTACAAAATTCAAATAAAATGCGTATTGCTTGCAATATAAAACGATATTTCAGGAAGACTTTGCTGATTGTAATGAGTTCGAGCACTTTGTTTCCTTGTTTGTCAGGACAACGGATCGAGACACACAGGGGTGTGTTCTATTCAGAGTAGCTCATCACTAGTACGCCCGGGCCCTAGGCTGTATTCTCCACTACAGCAGCCTTGGAAAGTGTATGGTTCAAAAGTAAGGGTCGTTAGAAACACGCTTTTGAAGACATAAATATCGGTTTGTAACAGTAGGTGTGATTGTCACGCTTTTTCTCTCCCATCGAAGTGCCCTTCGTAGGTATCACTGTGCCGTTTGGAACGCAGTGCAGGTGTCAGTCCGGCCCAGAACAATATACAGTTTTTTTTTTTAGTTTGCTTAACCAGTACTGGTCCTTGTAATCAGAGAATTTTCAAAGTCTTTGTCAAAATATATGCATAATATTTAATAAATAAATTGAGGCACAAGTTCCACGTGAAATCGAAATACCTCATTTACGCATGTAAACGCAAACGCGTTTTCCCGGGAAATGCAGACACGTGATAATGACGTCGGCTCAATCGGGGACGCGTTTCCCGCGAGGCAGACCCATCCCCCCCACTCCACTCCATGTGTCCATCAATGAAGGAAAGGTAAGATCAAGTCTTCTTCTGAAATACATAATAACTACGTATAATAACTGTTTAAGTTAGTAAGATGTATTTAGTGAAAAAAAAAATATGTTTAGGGTTTTATTCAGTTGTTTACTGTTTAATATTTATCAAAAAGTACATATTATCAAAAATTAACCAAATTAGTCATTGAGCTATATAAACTACACTCGATTTTAATATTTCTTAAACTGTCAAGCTCCAAAGCTGACAAAAATATTATGAACACAGTCCATGTGAATCTAGCTCTCTATTTCAAGTTTTGAATTGACATCATGTTGTCACAAACACAGAAGAACCAACAACATTTTTGTAATCTAAGTGACTTTTAGATATATTACATGTACTGTCAAAAGAACCCTATGAAATCATGTGTCCTAAACTAACAGTATTGGTGATTAACAGAATCAGTTTTGGTATTCCTGTTATGGTTAATCTAACATAGAAAAAAATATAAAAACATAGAAAGTACTTTATTTATATATTTTTTAAAATTCAGATGCCCAGTTAATCAATAAATACAGTCTAATAAATTTCTTTAGCACACACTGTATGTGCCTTACAAATTCATTAGGTCATCTGTCATAGGAAAGAGAAAACACAAAATTGGGCTTCTGCACTGAAAAATAATAAATATTATTTTATTTTTTACTACTGTGACAAAAGCTACACAGCTACACATACTGGCAATTAACCATTACACAAACATTAAAAATGAATTTTATAATTACCAATACTGTTAGTTTAGAGCACCTGTGGCACAAACCTTACATGTTAAGCGGTGTGTGTGTGTGTGTGTGTGTGTGTAAATAAATAAATAAATAAATAAAGAGAGAGAGAGAGAGAGAGATAATAAGTTATAGTTAAGTTAATGATGTGGTTGTTTATTCCATTCACCTTATATTTCTTTTATTTTTATTTTTTTCAGCCATTACCGGACAGCTGGCCTATGTCACAATCCTAGGAATCCCAAGAAATAAAAGATGAAAAAAATCAAAACAGGATGCAGAGCATTACATTGCTTGTAAGATGGATAAACCAGGGCTTCAAGAGCAATTCATCAGCAAATATAAAGGCAAGATATTTAATTTTTTACAACTATGGAAATTACCAATAATATTAATCTGCAAAGCTGAGAAGGTAATGTGTAATGTATATTTGTGATTTCTGAAAACGTGAATGAGTCCTAAAACACAGAAACAAGTGATATGTTTGCACTTATATGTTTGGGTTTTTTGAAGGTCTGAGTTGACCAGAAGCTCAAGATATTTTCACATTTCATTCTACAACGTTAAATACATCAGTAATACCCCTTGTATTTATAGTGTTTACAGCTTTTTACTTCTGGTGACAGTATTTAGGCTTCAAAATGAATAAAGTTGTGTTTACTTGTAAAGAGAATATCATGATGAACAAAACATGAAATAATTATAAACCTTTGTTGTCACAGATCTTATTTTCTACAATAATCCATTAACAAATGAAAAAATTCTTTTGGGATTTTGTTGAGGGAACCAGATGCAAACCTCCAGATTGACCTGCAAAAATATGTCATCCTTGTGACACTCTATTCTGTAATTCTACAATATATAGCCATGATAATATTGTTTGTGTAAGTGTATGGACCTGCAACCATATCATTGTAATTAGGGATGTAACGATTACCGGTTTGACGATAAATCATGATATAATTCCCTACCGTTAGTATTACCGTTTCGTATTTTAATTATCATTAAAACCGTATTTGATTACCGTGATCTGAACAACTGATGATAAATAAATACTGTACAGCATAAAGCACAGTTCTAAGTAACAGTCTCATTTTCGAACGGCACGCAAAGTAGTTTCGTTTTGTGTGGAAAGACGGCGGATGTTTTAAAAGACTGCTAAGGGCAAAGGCGCCGATCTCCACGGAAATAATCGAGCACACACGGAAAAACACGAGATAGTCTCCATTCATTTTAAGCAATAAGAAATGCATTGCAACTTTTACGACTTTATTCACGTTATCATAGTTCATTTGAAGCCGTTTTTGGCGTTATTTTAATGGCAAATTTCAGGTGCATTATGAGTGCATTATGAGAGGGTGCGAGCAGGAATCCTCTCGGCTTGCAGCGGGATCCCCTCCCATATATAGTGATCATGGCTTTGCGCTCCCTCAGATATTAAGTGTGCGCCCTCAAACATTGTCCTGTGTGCACGCGCGAATAAGTGCTTGTTGTAAACCGGTATTTATTAAATCATTTTATTTAGTGAAGCGCAACCCTCAAAGAAAAGAACGTGTGGTAACTAATGTATTTGCAGTCTGTACGTTTCACTTCGCAATTATGGGTTGTGCACCCACCGGCATAACAGAAATCGGGAATTATAATGAATATATTAATTAATTAATTATATGAATGTACGAAGGAAGGTTCTGACTGTCTTCAGATTCGATGGCATTTTGTTTTCATGTAATATCTAAAATAGTGTTCATGACGCAATGCTGCTTTATCCACGGAGTTCACGGAAACAGCTGTAATTCAGCTTTTCCATAAGCGCCATCTAGTGTCATACAGTGGATTTACAGAGACTTATATTTACATTCAGCCAAAAATGTCTGGCCAAAAAACTGCCAATTTGCATGCCCTGCTGTAGCATGAATTCTGACCGATTGATGAAAAACAATCTTAAGTGGAGACAGTCAGACCAGTTATCTAGATTATGAAACAGATAAAATACATATAATAATTTATTAAATCGATTATCATTTTGACTTAACCCTTTTTTTATTGAAAGGCTGAAATGTGAGGTTTGTCTTTTATGAAACTTTTTCATAGCTTTATTTGAAAAGTTACATTTGATAATTGAACGTGCTATTAGTTAAACTGTTGTAGTTAAACTGTTGTCAGTCATGTTGTCATTTAAAATCCGGATATCATTGGTAGGCTACTGTTGTTGTTTTAGTGATTATGCAAATAAAAAGCCATTTTATTTGTTGTTTGTTGATTTAAAACTGGTGAAGTGATTTATGTGTCAGTATATTTGGAACATTTTCAGTACATTTTAACAATACTGTGATAATACTGATAACCGTGATCATTTTGGTCACTATAATCGTGATCAGAAATATTCATACTGTTACATCCCTAATTGCAAATACTTTAAATTTTAATGTAAAGTAAAAACAGCACAGCATATTTCTGAATTACAACCTGACTACTAAATATTTTCAGAGGTATTTATAGAAAATGAAAATTCTGTCATTAGTGACTCACCCTCATTAAGATACGGCTTTCTGACCCTCCATAGACAGCAAGGCAACTGACACGGTCAAGACCCAGAAATGTAGCAAGGACATTTTTTAAATAGTCCGCGTGACTCAATCATAATTTTAAAGAATGCTTTTTGTGCACAAAAAAACAACAATAACTACTTTATTCAACAATTTCTTATTTTCTGGGACATAATAATAATATTTTCTGGGTCTGCCACCATTATCAAGAGTACGTGGTGCTGCTGACGCAGAACACGTATGCGCTGTGTCTCGTTTACGAGCAGAGGAAAACACACATGCATCGTGGTACTCTTGGTTGAAGCACTGATGTCACGTGGACTATTTTAACAATGTCTTTGCTACTTTTCTGGGCCTTGAACGTGTCAGTTGTGTTGCTGTCTATGCAGGATCAGAAAACTCTCAGATTTCATCAAAAATATGGATTCATTTGTGTCCCGAAGATGAACGAAGGTCTTACAGGTTTGGAACAACATGAGGGCGAGTAATTAATGACGGAATTTGCATTTTTGGGTGAACTAATCCTTTATATAATTTTCATTCACTAATTTCCCTTTTACATCATATAACATATATATTTGCACATTATTTGGTTGGTATAGCAGAGAACTTTTAGTAATAATCAAAGTAATAGTTCACCTTAAAGAAACTGCTGAATCTAATGAATTTCTTCTCTTCAGGACACGCAGTGTTCAACATTGAAGCTTTTTTCAGAGGTGATTTTGTTCTTGAATACAGCGGTGAACTGAGTTCAGAGGAGTGTCTTGATCGGACTAAAGAGCTCATGTTCTTGTTTGATTTTCGGTGGCGTGGCAAATATTGGTGGTAAGTGCAGAATTGTTGGATTGATGTAGTAGGGATGCCAAAATATCAGAGGTCCTGGTGACACACGGCTCTACACAGTTTGTTTGTGTCCTTTACCTGATGCACTCAGTTCAGTTCTTGGATCGCTCTACTAATGATCTGATAAAAAAGGTGACATACAAAATGTGCAGAGCGGTGGAGCACCAGGCCTGGAGTTATGAACCACTTTGAGGGCAGCCGTGGCCTAATGGTTAGGGAGTCGGGCTTGTAATCGAAAGGTTGCGGGTTCGAGTCCCAGGTCCGGCAGGGATTGAAGGTGGAGGGAGTGAATAACCAGCACTCTCTCCACCCTCAATACCCCGACTGAGGTGGGTGTGTGTGTGTTTGATCACTTCTCACTACTGTGTGTGTGCACTTGGATGGGTAAAATGCAGAGCACAAATTCTGAGTATGGGTCACCGTACTTGGCCACACGTCACGTCTTTTCCTTTCCTTTTTCCTGCGCCCCATGATGTATATGTTGTCTTTTTCATTTACTTACAGCAGAATACAAAGGAAACATGAAAATAATCAGGAGGAAAATAATGCAGCGAGCTGAAAAGTGCTGTTCTTTAGATAGTGTTGTTATTTCACGTCACATTAATATATCAAACATAACGTTATTCTCCTAACTTCTGAAAATGAATGAAAATGTACAGTTCAATCAGTCAGAATGATGGATAAAGATTATTTGTAGTGCAATCTTATGATCTGAAATGATTTATTGCAGTCTTTTTGAGTGGAATTTCTCCAATCTGGAAGTGCCTCCCACACAGTAGGTTCATTAGGAAAAAGGTGGATAAAGATGGCCTAACAGACAAGAAAAAACAAAATGTACAAGTCTTTAATAATAATAACAATATAAAACGCACTAAGGATTAATGAGCTGCTGGGTTCATGAATATTAATCAGGTTGTGTGCGTTCGCTCAAACTGATTTGCTGAAATCAGAACAGGGATGATAATAGGTGAGCGCCAGCCAATGAGATTGCCGTTTGCGCATTAGTCCCGCCTACTACTGGAGAAACCAGCAGTTCTTAAAAGCTGAAGAATTCCAGAGCAGCTCCATTATTTTGACAGGAAAATACAACAATGAATATCGTTTACATGTAGCACGTCAATTCTGCAATTCTCTGTATCTTTTTTTTGCGTGTGTGTGAGACAAAACGACGGCTAATCTTGTGCCTTCATGCTAGAGTTTACAGATCATCAAATACAGGTGCGCTGCACATCTATTCAGATGAACTGAAAATAAAATCATAATAATATTGCAATAAATTGAAGTAATGCCGCATTTTATTGTCAGTAATGGTAACAGTGTTGTAATGGGGGAAACATAAATTTGTTTGATTACTCATTACTGAAAAAAATGACGCCGTTAGTAACACGCCGTTATTCCCATCACTGGGTGTGTGGTTCAGACAAATGTTCTGCACTCGGTTACAGAGTAGAGCTGCAAAACTAGTCATGATGAATCGATTCAAAACAAAAGGTTGTGTTTGCATACTATGTGTGTGTACTGTGTATATTTATTATGTATATGTAAATACACACCGTACACACACATAGTATGCAAACATAAACTTTTATTTTGAATCGATTCATCGTGATTAATCGTTTTGCAGCTCTATTACAAAGCATTTAAAGTTGTTGTTGGCTCTGACGAAGACAGATCTTTGGGAAGGACTAGCCAGCAGTTTTGGTCAGCAGAAATGGGCAAGTCCATTTAAAACCTCTATATCATTATTCTGTATTCTTGACTTTCTGAACATAAGGATACTGACCAGCTGTGTGTGAGCTAGAGGAATGAACCTCTACTAGTTTTTCTGTCCTTTACAAATATTTCTGATTTTGGTATTTACTGACTTCTTTTTTGACATTCAGTCCCATCATGCTGCTGCTGTTTCCTCTGCAGATTTGGACACGGAGAACATCAATGATCCACATAAGCAAGTTGAGCCACAACAGTCAGACAAAGCAAGAACATCAGGAAATAAAACGGTAACCATCTCATGCATGCAGCAACTATCTATTGATATCTATTGAGGGTAGAGAAAACAATTTAAGACAGACTCATTGACAGCTTTTCTTCTGTCTGATCCTAAAAATGTGTATCGGAAGTAGGGCTGAGCAATATGGGCAAAAAAATTCACACATTTTTTTTCGTATCGGTCGATATCGATAATTGTCACGCTAAAATGCAAATCCTTAAAGGCAGATTTTTGCTCCTAAATGAAAGTTGTTAAAAGCAAACCGTTAATATTAGTTTTAAATGACTCTTTATGGTCAGAACATGACAGACACTTCACGTTTTTGAATTCTGTAAACTTCAGAGAAAAAATTGTAATGAGTGATATTGTTTCAGACTATGAAACAGGTTTGTGTTGCCTGACATTAAAGACGTGTGTCTTCAGCACAGTTTGGAGTGCAGGCTGACATATTAATAATATTACATGTCCTTGTCTCTTAGAAATGCACATTTGACAGTAGCATGAGTTGACAGTAGGTGGTAGCTTGAGTTAGGATGCAGTTATACATTTATGTTCATTAACAAAAACAGTAACATCAGTAAAACCCCATTTTTATATGGTGAAATTGAATTATTCTGACTGTTTGTGAATTATTAAAATGAACCATTGGTCTTGCATAGTAGCAACTATATGGTTTCTAGGTATTTATATGAAAAACAGTAGTCTAAGTACATTTAGTATAAATGCGCAAACGCTATAGCTTAATCACAGAAAATATTGTAATTATATTCTGTTGCATCTTTAATACATGTAATACATATCTACATTAATAATATAATAAAACTCAAAATGAATATCCCACATTTCTGCCACAATACCAGGGTGCAGTTAGTGTTACTACAGTAAATCTATGGTAAATGATGGTGATTTCTAGAGTAAAAAAGCCTTCCGACTGTATTGTGGTGTTCAGTGTTTCTCCTGTTTGTCAGCGTTGTTTCATCTGACTTTAAACTAGTTTAAATCACCGTTTGTGACGAGACTCATCAGCGAGTAAACGCATCTGCTCTAGTGAGCTCGCAACTGCTGGGCTGTTATTTGAGCTTTGAGCCGAACAGATAACGCATGAACATATTAAACATTTATCACACTCCTGTTATTGCTTTATTACTTTAGAAAAATTATATTGCAATAATTATCCTTACCGTTTTATTGCCCAGCCCTAATTTGAACTGTAAGCTCACGTAATTGTGTCTAAGTAAAGGCATTTCTTTCAAGATGGTCAGATTGAACACATATTGGCAGGTGTAAATTCATATTCTGTGAAGAATGGTAGCCTATGTAAGGTATAAACTAAGGTATTCATCCAAAAAACATGGTAATGCCATACATTGTAATATTTTAAGTGGTTTAATGGAGATTTATATTCATTACCTTCAGTACAGAATCTTTTTCATGCTACACACGCAGGTGTTCAATAATAAAGATCATCTTTATCACTAACAAACGATATGATGTGTTTTAAGGTTTGGTTTTAGTTAATTGTAGGTGAATACAATCATCCAGCACTCTTTATGCTGTCTGTTTTATGTAGAGAGAAACTGCTTCAGATTATACATTATTCCATGTCATTCTGTGTCAACTCAACCAGAGGCCCCTTCTCTGATTTTTATTTCGCTAATATTTATTCTTAAGAAAGATAGACTTGTATAGTGATGAAAGCCAAAATATTAAATGTCATTGATGAATATTTACTGAGTAATCCAGTTACAGGGGAGTAAAAATGACTTCAGAAATCTGTTGACTTAAGTCGTCTTCACTGCATTATGTGCCAATGGTGACCATTCAAAAACAGGGAAACGGCACTTTTCAAGTTTTCCTCCAAAGTTTGCATGCCTGTAACTAAGAAGTATTAAAGATATCTTAATGCCCTTTTAGATATTGGGTCTTAACAAACTTTCCTTTTGGCTTCTTTAAGGCCTTATTAGATTCACTTCCAGAGATATTGGAATTTCAATATGGCTCCAGGAGTAAATCGTTAAAATGCACACATTTTCTGTTGTCAAAAACCAAATGTGGGTCAGTTTGCAAAAAAAAAAAAATGTATTTTCTTTTAAAGAGGAATTTCTGAAGAACAAACAATGTTGAAACTAGAGATGTATCTCGTTTCATTTTAATGATTTACTACTGGAGCCATATTGAAATTCCAATATCTCTGGAACATAATCTCAAAAAAAAAAAAAAAAAAATGCAAAGTTTAAGACCCAAAATCTAAAAGAGCATTAAGATATCTTTAATATTACAGGCATGCAAACTTTGGAGAAAAACTTGAAGAGTGCTGTTTCCCCATTTATGAATGTTCACGATTGGCACATAATGCTAATTTGACTTTACAAATAGACTTGTCAATCTCTATGTAAAAATAACATTATGATGCTGCCATCTTTCTGAAGTCATTTTTACCTCCCTGTAACTTGACTGTGAATCTCAGTTTTAACCCCCTCTACAAAATAGTGGATTACTCAGTAAATATTCATCCATGACATTTGATATTTTGGCTTTCATCACTGTACATGTTTATCTTTCTTCAGAAAAAAACATTAGCAAAATCAAAAATGTGAAATTTGTATCTTTTTAGCTATAGAAATGTACGTGATTTAAAAATAAAAGGTACCCATAATTAAACCTACTCTCAACTTTTTCCTTCAATCGAGTAGATATAATGAAGTGAATGATTTAGCACGTTACCTTCTACCTCTGCTTCTTAACTAGTTATTTGTGTTGTGAGTTTTGATGCAACTCTTGTCACAAGTTAGCTTGCAAATATTTTGTATAAATGTTTGGCTAGAGTGTCTAAAATTTGATTTAAAATGATCTTCAGGGTTACAAAGGAATCTGCATTATCTTCATAAATTCTTCATAAATGCTTTAAAAGGCAACCAGAGCAGTGTTTACTATAATCTTTATTTTAAAATGGACAAAACATTTTTCTGCTGTCTTAAGATAAATACCTCTTTATATATCTGCAGAAGTGGTTTCAATCAAGATTGTCAAAATTACGACAACATCATGAAGATTGCTATGAGCAGGAGCAGAATAAGACCATCACAGAGAGATTGCTTGGTGAGTAATAATGTGAAATGGTTCTCACACTGCTGTATGATTTATACCCAAGTGAGTTGACAGTTGATTATTGTTATATATTGTCATATATCATATGAAAATGTCATTTAACCGGAGTTTGTGTGTTTTGTAGTCGCCAAAATGTCATTTAACCGGAGTTTGTGTGTTTTGTAGTCCCCAAAATGTCATTTAACCGGAGTTTGTGTGTTTTGTAGTCCCCAAAATGTCATTTAACCGGAGTTTGTGTGTTTCTGAGTCCCCAAAATGTCATTTAACCGGAGTTTGTGTGTTTTGTAGTCCCCAAAATGTCATTTAACCGGAGTTTGTGTGTTTTGTAGTCCCCAAAATGTCATTTAACCGGAGTTTGTGCGTTTCTGAGTCCCCAAAATGTCATTTAACCGGAGGTTGTGTGTTTTGTAGTTCCCAAAATGTCATTTAACCGGAGTTTGTGTGTTTCTGAGTCCCCAAGATGTCGTTTAACCGGAGTTTGTGTGTTTTGTAGTCCCCAAAATGTCATTTAACCGGAGTTTGTGTGTTTCTGAGTCCCAAAAATGTCATTTAAACGGAGTTTGTGTGTTTTGTAGTCCCCAAAATGTCATTTAACCGGAGTTTGTGTGTTTCTGAGTCCCAAAAATGTAATTTAACCGGAGTTTGTGTGTTTCTGAGTCCCCAAAATGTCATTTAACCGGAGTTTGTGTGTTTCTGAGTCCCCAAAATGTCATTTAACCGGAGTTTGTGTGTTTCTGAGTCCCCAAAATGTCATTTAACCGGAGGTTGTGTGTTTTGTAGTCCCCAAAATGTCATTTAACGGAGTTTGTGTGTTTCTGAGTCCTCAAAATGTCATTTAATCGGAGTTTGTGTGTTTCTGAGTCCCCAAAATGTCATTTAATCGGAGTTTGTGTGTTTCTGAGTCCCCAAAATGTCATTTAATCGGAGTTTGTGTGTTTCTGAGTCCCCAAAATGTCATTTAATCGGAGTTTGTGTGTTTCTGAGTCCCCAAAATGTCATTTAATCGGAGTTTGTGTGTTTCTGAGTCCCCAAAATGTCATTTAACGGAGTTTGTGTGTTTCTGAGTCCCCAAAATGTCATTTAATCGGAGTTTGTGTGTTTCTGAGTCCCCAAAATGTCATTTAATCGGAGTTTGTGTGTTTTGTAGTCCCCAAAATGTCATTTAACGGAGTTTGTGTGTTTCTGAGTCCCCAAAATATCATTTAACGGAGTTTGTGTGTTTCTGAGTCCCCAAAATGTCATTTAACTGGAGTTTGTGTGTTTCTGAGTCCCCAAAATGTCCTTTAACCGGAGTTTGTGTGTTTCTGAGTCCCCAAAATGTCATTTAACGGAGTTTATGTGTTTCTGAGTCCCCAAAATGTAATTTAACCAGAGTTTGTGTGTTTTGTAGTCGCCAAAATGTCATTTAACCGGAGTTTGTGTGTTTCTGAGTCCCCAAAATGTCATTTAACCGGAGTTTGTGTGTTTCTGAGTCCCAAAAATGTCATTTAACCGGAGTTTGTGTGTTTCTGAGTCCCCAAAATGTCATTTAACGGGAGTTTGTGTGTTTGTGAGTCCCCAAAATGTCATTTAACCGGAGTTTGTGTTTTGTAGTCGCCGAAATGTCATTTAACTGCAGTTTGTGTGTTTTGTAGTCCCCGAAATGTCATTTAACCAGAGTTTGTGTGTTTTGTAGTCCCCAAAATGTCATTTAACTGCAGTTTGTGTGTTTTGTAGTCCCCAAAATGTAATTTAACCAGAGTTTGTGTGTTTTGTAGTCCCCAAAATGTCATTTAACTGCAGTTTGTGTGTTTTGTAGTCCCCGAAATGTCATTTAACCAGAGTTTGTGTGTTTTGTAGTCCCCAAAATGTCATTTAACTGCAGTTTGTGTGTTTTGTAGTCCCCGAAATGTAATTTAACCAGAGTTTGTGTGTTTTGTAGTCCCCAAAATGTCATTTAACTGCAGTTTGTGTGTTTTGTAGTCCCCAAAATGTAATTTAACCAGAGTTTGTGTTTTGTAGTCGCCGAAATGTCATTTAACCGGAGTTTGTGTTTTGTAGTCCCCAAAATGTCATTTAACTGCAGTTTGTGTGTTTTGTAGTCCCCGAAATGTCATTTAACCAGAGTTTGTGTTTTGTAGTCCCCGAAATGTCATTTAACCGGAGTTTGTGTGTTTTGTATTCCCCGAAATGTCATTTAACCGGAGTTTGTGTGTTTCTGAGTCCTCAAAATGTCATTTAACCGGAGTTTGTGTGTTTTGTAGTCCCCGAAATGTCATTTAACCGGAGTTTGTGTGTTTCAGTCAGTCATGTGTCCTCATTTTGCAGTTAAGAAGGGGTGTGTGTGTGTGTGTGTGTGTGTGTGCACTTGCATGGGATCGATGCAGAACACAACACAGAGTATGGGACAACACACTTGGCTACACGTCATGTCACTTTCACTTTCGTAATTAAACCTGGATTAAAATTCTGTTATTTTAAAATTGTGTAAAAAGACTGAACTTAGGCCACTGTTAACTGAAGAGAGTTTAATGACAGACAGCAGCTCACTTACAGTAAAAAGAGGAAATGTCATTTCACAGCCGTCAGTCTGATCTGGGTTCAGAGATGATCTCTGCTCTACTGCGGTTAAACTCAACAGTGAGATCACTGCTCTGAAACACGACAACTGCTATAATTAATATGATATTTTAGTTACAAATGTATAGCATGACAAATTAACCATTTCAGCATTATAAGAAAGCCTTGACTCTGAAATGGATGCAAAAGATCACTGTAAAACTTAATAAAGACAGAGTTTGTTTGACTAAATGATGATTTCATTATCATAATCATTTGCAGAAATACAACAAAATTTTGTTCACTCATTGTGATTTGTGTGTGTGTAAATGCATCTTTGAAAACAGCAATCATGAGTCTCGTGGTTCAGGTGAGATTCAGAGCAAATATCAGCAGTAACAGTGTGAAGATCAGTCAGAATATGATGCTGATTCAACACTCGTCCATCATGCAGTGATATAGTGTCAGTCAAATAAACACTCAGCCAATCAGATCAGAGGAAGTGAACAAACACAGGAAGAGCTGATAGTATTTAAAGAAAGAGTTGTGAGCATATAATGAAGAGGAAGACTGACAGAAAGAGAAAATGGCTGATAAGTGTCATTTGTGTCTGCTGGGACTGATCATTCTCTCTTCACTTCTCACAGGTAAACAAATCTCTGTTTTCTCTACAAGACATTTAGTTTAATTAGTCTGGGAAAGAGTTCATTTCAACATGATCAGTTTATTCTTGTGTTACATAAAGAACATACTGGATTATTCCTGATGCACTAAAACTAGACAGATTCACACTCAAACATCTGATGCTGAATTATTTTCATATTAAGAGTGTGTTTGTGATTTCAACAGCTCTCTGATAAAGAAAAAATAGTTTATTTTGTTTTGAATCTTGTCATTTTTATGCTGGTATTTTTATTTTTTATTATTTTTTTTTATTAAGATATCAAACATACTTGTGTTTCAGGTACCAGTGGAGTGGATGATGCTCATGTGTTCATCAGTTCTGGTGAAAATGTCCGTCTGCCCTGTAATAATGATCTTCATGACTGCAAATCAACTACATGGATCTATAATAACAATAATTCAGCAACAGTTGAACTGATTACTTTGGGGACAAAGAAGAAAGACATCGAGAGACATGAGAGACTGAGTCTGGGGTCTGACTGCTCTCTGAACATCAAGAACATCATAAAAGAAGATTATGGATCTTACATCTGCCAACAATATGTGAATAACACACAACAAGGAACTGGTGCACGTGTTTTTCTGCATGTTCTTCATGGTAATTTTATGATTATATGATCAATTTAAAAAGGGCAAATTTTTGTTTTAAACTCTCATGATGATTGTAAAGTGTGTGATTTGTGTGTTATTTTGTGTTTCAGTCTCTTCATCATCCTCACAGACTGAGATCAGTGCAGGCAGCTCTGTGACTCTCTCCTGTCAGTTGTATTCATATTCATATGCTGGAGTCTCTTGTGATGATTGGATCCGTTCTGAGGGAATTCATCTGTTCTGGGTGAATCAGACTGATGTTAAACTGACAATATCAGACTCCAGATATCAGATATCAGCTCCAGGATACTGTATCATCACTCTGACTACAACACTCCTGAATGAAGATGACAACAGAGAGTGGAGATGTGAAGTTACTCACAGAAATCAAGTCAAGACCTCAGTCACATATACTGTCAAGAGTTCAGGTGAGAAAACAATCTCATCAATCATTTTAAGTCCTCATAATGTCAGTAACACTAAGGACTATTAGTATCAGAAGAAAATATGAGGGACGTTGTGTCAAAAATGATTTATGACCTATGATTTATGACACCGTGTGACGTCGTGTTCCTGTTTCCCTGCTGTTTATGACACCCTAGGTGTCCAACAGACGCCTCTGACCTCCTGTTTCCTGATGTTTATCACGCCCATGTGTTGATCTGAGATTTCTGACCTCCTGTTCCTGTTTCCTGATGACACCTGTTTATGGCAGCGTCCATTTTGTGATCAGGAGATGTTTCAGCCATTTTGTTTTACCGTGTGTTATGGTGATCTCGGATGTGTTGGTCCGCCAAGCACTCTAGGTGTTTCATACCTTTGAATAAGAACAAGCAATGAATGAGACGAGAGAGGTTGCGTTCTTTTGTTTTGCGATGAACGGCTCTTCCAAACAGTTGTCCCTATAGCCATCAATGGGTGCTCAATAGATTAAAATGGCAAACGATTATCCAAGTCAGCAGCTATCTAATCCATCCATGCTTTTGAAAAAAGTGTTATGCCCGGGCATGTTCTTTGCAGCCCCTCTGTGTTGCAGTATATTTTGTACTTATGAAGGTAAATGAAGAAAACAACAGACGGGTTTATGAAAAAAATCAAACAAGAGTTAATAAAGAAAGTTCTAAGAGAACTTACATGAGATCCATGCAGGAAGTCGTCTATCTGTGAATGAAGTTGTTCCCAGACTTGCTTGCTTAGCCCTCCTGCCTGTGGGGTTTGTTGTTGTGTATTTGGCTTGCAATGTGTTACCCTGACTGGAATTATCAAACATTTTAAAACATGTCTAAAATCATTCTTTCATCTTGGTCATCTGTCTCCTTCCTGACATTCGGGGTCTGTGTTTATGTCAGCACCTCACCGTGGTCTGATCTTTAGGCTATATGTTAATGTCTCGTACCTTCTGAGCAAGAAGGTGTCTGGGCATCTACCTTCCAGGGGAATATGGTCATCTTAACGTGTCTATGTTAACGCTTCACTCTTTGTGTCACAGGATTATACTTTAGACAATGGATGATGAGTTTCTTGAGGGGATTAGACGAAAAAAAAAAAAAGAGTTTTAAGTTTAAGTCTTGCTAAAACATTTGTATGTGTGCATCCTGACACAGCTCTGTAGGAGCAGTACAATCTGATCTACAGGCTAATGTTAAAAACTTAGGACAAACTGAGGAGGAGGGCCGAGAGTGTATTGGTTGGTAAAATGGGATCAAGGGTAGTTTTTATTTATTTTATTTATTTTTAGTTTTATTATTTATTAAAGTTTTTTCACATGCAGTAGAAAAACTGTGATGACTGTGTTTTCCAAAAATGTATTTACATATTTTCTAAAAACACAATTTTAAGAAAAAGCTGTGAAATATTTAAAAACAAAAATGGATCAATCTTGTCTGTGTAAAACAAAATCATATGATAGTTATCAAAATCTATGTTGCTGTTTTAAAAAGGTAGAGTTTGTTACTGATACAAGTTTAGTAAGAAAAGAAAAAGAGCGGTGCATCTTACGCTGATCTAAAACCAAAATGTATCAGACACCCTTGATTAACAACAGCATACGACAGTTGTCAAAATTTGTACAATTTTACAAAGGTAGATTTTTTTTTTACTGATACAGATTAGAAAAGAAAAGAAATCTATAAAAGTATCTTACAAAGTGGCCGCGATAGGTCCTCACTCACTGCTGACAAAACATCTAAATAAAGTTAGGTCTGCTGTGGTAAACCACATCCACCCGCCCTAACACTTTCATCCCTAACACTTCCCTAACACTGATAGATGAATGACCTTATGTCACAATTTTGGATTTTAAATAAAGCATTTTACAATTTGATGACAATAAATTGATGACATTTCTTAACTAATGAAAACCTCCTCCCTACTTTTAACATTAGAGCAGAGTTTTTTTTTTTTTTTTTACTTGAAATATAACAGAAATATAAGCATTCTTCTGTGTCCAGATCTATATTACAGGAAATGTTTCTTTATTTTAGTTATATACACTATATCAATTCAATTCAAATGCACGCATGTACGTAGTTAAATATCTGGATGAAAGGGATTCAGTATGTCAAAGAATGGGCACTGAACCTTTTTACAACACACAGCTGGATTTGCGTGGGGCATCTGGCGTTATTAGGTAAAGTTGGTGAATGAGCCTTTAAACTGATGTTCAGGATGACATTAGATAGGTAAAGAAGTTGTCAGTAACGACAAACTTCAACAGGGGCTATAGGGATTGTTTTAACAAATGGTCTATGTTTTTTCCTTTTAGTTTAATTTTAGTTACTCATTGTTACTCTCAGTCACTCAGATTTTTTCAAACGTACATTAAAACGCAAACATACAGCAAAAACGCAAACGTGCACAAACATACAGCACATGCAGACACAAAAACATGCACAAACATACACGCAAACAAACACAAACATGCATGCAAACACGCAAACATATACACGGAAACACAAACATACACACAAAAAATAGACACAAACAAACAAACACTCATGCAAACACAGACATGTGGACAAACACTTCCATAAAAACAAAGATACACAAGCAAACAAACACAAACACACAAACAAGCCCCTGCAGTTAAACTTTTACAACATCTTATACAAACCTTTTAAAAATAAAAACATTTAGTATCACAGTGAATATCTCTACAAGATGATGAAAAGCAGTATGATTAAACAATGATATAACATTTGTCTTTACAAATACATTTTGTAGATTTTTAGATCTTTCACAACTAAAACCATGATGAGAATTAGAAGTAGTCAAATGACCCTCTGATGACAGCAAGGCACTTACAGAGATTTGTCTTTATGAATTAGACCTAAATTAGGCTGAAACTTTGTTGTCATAAGGTGGTTTGCAACAAAAGTACGTCTTAAACAAGGTACGGAAAACGTCTCACTTTACAACAATCTTTACAACAGAGTAGACTTTCTTTCTTACTTTAAAACAGTATTATTGACCATGCTTTTTTAAATGCTGCATATTTATTTTCTACACTACTGTGTTTTATTTTATTGAAATAAAAACAACTGGGTCTATATAGGTTTATTTTACTAAGATTTGATCAAACAGTTGATAGAAGAGATAATCAAATAATCGATAAGTCCAACTTATCACCCACCACCTGATGTGTCTGATGGTTTGTGATGACATAAATATCTCACTTATGCAGATTTGTTAAGAGGTTAATATGTAAAGTTTAGTATTACTGTTAAAAATAGTTTAAAATGTAGCCTTTCTTAGCTTTCATGTGGGATGTTTGGTTTTCTGAGTCCCGAGACAAATTAAAATAGAATGTATGAAACACTTTTCTTTTAAGATATTTGTAATGACAGACTAAAAAACTTTAAATTGATTGTAACAACTGAGGTTATGCATTTTTCTTGAATATGTATACGGTAACCAGCAAGTTCATGAAACATTATTGTATAAACACATAACCTCGTAAATTCACCATGATTCTAGTATCCTATTAGTCAATAAAAAAAAGACTTTAATTTATATACCATGTCTGCTCTCTCATCAAAACACAGCAAATTTTCTTTTAACTTTTTAAATGTGTTGAACAACTAGTTTGTTGGGGGAAAAAAACAGTGTTATGTTTCTAAGTTAGAATGCTTATAGTTTGTAGTAAAATCACAGCTTTAATCTTTAACCATTTTCTTTCAAAGTCTCTCTCGCAAACGCACACACATACACAGCTCTTTCAGACACCACAAAATGCCAGCAACAACATCCTTAAGTTTTTTATCTTTTAGCTGTAGCTGAGACCCTAACAATTATTATATGATAATTATTTTATGCATTACAAGTACAGATGCTGAAACAGTTCATTAACTTGTTTAACTCTATAAATGTGAACAATATCACTTAAGACTAGTTTGACAAACAAGGGTATGCTCATAAAACAAACCTGACCCAATTTGAAGCATTATAACAAGTACAACAATTGCAGAAAATGTATTATAACAACACAGTAAGCTAAAGCTATGGATGAGTGGTTGACCAACTTATCAAATGTTAAACGTTTTATTACAAGTCCCTGCGTACCTAGTTTTATGAGGAAACTAAAAAATTATATAGGCATAAGCTAACAATCGTTAAAAATACTGGTAATGCTCAACATACAGAGGCCTAGAACTCAGCTAATATACCCTTTAGATCATAAAACATTCATAAAAAAAAAAAAAAAAAAAAATCTCCAGAATGGGGTGATGATGGGTTCATTATTTCATGAAGAATACCGCCTGAACATGCACGTCAAGTCTTTTTTAGCATATGTATATCGTATTATTCTTGAATATAATTGTTTAATCTAAATATGTATTAACAATTCTTTTTGTTTTCTTTTTACGAGGATGTTAAATTGAACACGTGTAACTAATACCTCATTCAAATACTGTAGACTTTCAGGTCAGAGAACTACAATACACCTCAGAGTTCAAACATGGCCACCGGGGGTCCACATCCCAAAACACTCATAAATGGCAGCGCTCTAAACTGTTGGAATTCTGATTATAGACATCACACAATAGGCTCACATTTCCACACTTTTTGTGAAGTATATGCTCTTTCCCGTGTTGTGATGTTACAAACCCTTTTTTGTCATCTGTGTTAGTGATGCAAAGTCTGATTCATTTCTGTAAAATATTTCATTTGGACAGTACAGCTCAATGAACCTGAAGTCATCTCTCACATTTTTTTTCTAACAATTTTATATCAGTGAAACATTTAAATAAAGTTAACTGTGCGTGAACGTATATTGCTGATTATTGTCTTTTGTTCATTATTTTGTCCATTAGTTTATACATTATTTGTTAATAATGTAAGCGGTCACAGTTTTTATGGACCGATCCTTCATTGTTTGTTCAGCTTAAATATTGGTTTTTACTCAGTTGCAAAGTTTATTTGTATTTTTAAACAATTACGATAGGGTTACAGCTTTGGGTAGTTGGGTGCATGTAAGCGGTGAAAACTTGTGACAGACATTATTCAAACAGTCCTCCGTGTCATTAAATATTCCATCTAATGTCACTAAGACAATTTACGTAACAGTGTTCATTAAAAACGCTGAAATGAACATAAGCGTACAAATATTCGTCACAACAATAAGTACAATATTGTATACCCTAACAGTACAACAGACTGATCCCTGCTAAGTACACCTAAAATTGCTAGATATCTTGACTTTACCCACGCTAGTACGCTAGGCCTCGTCACACCATTGTGAGATATAAACAGCAAAGTTTTTAACAAAGTTCGACAAACCAGAACAATTTTATATGTTTCCATGACTTTGTTCGCTCTTTCTGTTTGAATTTGTTTACCATAGTTTCACCACTCTTATCTTATTTTGATAATAATATCTTATTCTGCCAGGGTCTCTTTGTTCATATACGTCAATATTTCTGCAGATTTGCTTGATTTAATAAAATATTGCTTTAAACCTCATCTTCATTCGAGACATCTACGTTATATTATCCTGCTTTTTATATACATGGTGGTACAGTTTTGAAATCATGTAAGATTGTTTCTTAATTATTTTCTGTCTACACTCGTACATTCTTTTTGTCTACCGGTTTTCTTTTTATTCAATTGTAAGAAATTGCTATCTGTACTGTGTTTGACTATCCAGGAATTATAAGTTGCTTCCGATAAAAGCGTATGCAAAATCAGCAAATTAAAATCCAAAAACTTCTGAGAAAAGAATAACTAATTAAGTGAGTCAACCTTTTATTTCAACAATATACTGATGAATATACATTCATAGATTGAAGTAGAGAAGAAAATGATCAAATTGCCATTACAAACAGTGGTCTAGCCAGCAAAGAAAATCTCTGAAGGCCAGTATGTTTTTGTCCAGTATGAAGTCGACCAGCGATTCAACGCCGAATGTTGTCGGCGTTTCCTTGAATGTGGATTGAGTGTTTTAATCCACGACGGTCCAGGCCTTGTGCGTTAACACTTTCAATTTCCAGTTTATGGTTCAGATACACAGAAGCGTTATTAGTAAAAAAAATTGCAGCGGGCTTCGGGTCAGTCAAATTTGACTGCTGAAGCTGATTCTATCGCTCTACGTAGATTTGATCAACAAGATTTCAAACCTGGGATTGTTCACAGCTCCAGATTAGTTAAACTGCTCACGATTACTGCTGAGTTTATGAGGACAGCCGTTGTTGGTTTTAACTATCGGGCCCGCCATCACCCCCTGTAGTGGGGTGTAAGTCATAAACATTGGTCATGCCCAAAATAAGTTTCACTCAAGCCAGTTATGATATTTTGGTTATTGATTAGAGGATCAAAAAAAAAAAAAATACATATATATATATATCATTAATTTCATGATGGTTATACTTTAACTTTTATACCAAAGATAATGTTAAGATGCTAAGTACAGTTAAATACTTTTAGCGACAATTCCATATTAAAATATTTCAATAAATACAAATGTGATGAACATAATACATTCAACACTATACATCAACAATATTTTGTAACATTTTTCATGTACCCCTAGATTTAGTCATATTATTCACAATTTTCCGTTCACAATTTGTTTGTTGGACTGTGTATGTTTTTAGCTCACAAATACTCCACTTTGTGAACTGTCATCATAATAGGAATAAATTAAAATTAAGAAACTTAGTAACAGTCTTTCTGTTTAAGATATTTCTTTTAGCACAACTTCACAAACCATCAACATGAAAATTAAGTCTTGCTGTTTTACCCTTAAAACAATTACAACTGAAACAAATCAAACTATGGCACTGAAAGCAGCACATTCATTTAAGTTTGAGCGTGTTAAAGTTTCCACACTCTTGTAAAGAGTATTTTTTTTTTACTTCACTAGATTTAGTCATCCTGTACAGACAGCAGTAGACACAATTCACATTTTGTTTGTTAGGATGTATTTGTTTTCAGACTTCGTAAGTTCATGCTAATTCTTGTATGGGGAAGAAAAAAAAAAAGAGCATGAGCAGCACATACCTATTCATTTAAGAAAATTATTAAACATTTGACTGAACTTTTTCAACACAATGAGAATAAACTTTGAAGAATGTTATCAGTTACTATCGACATCTTCTTTGACTTAAATAAAGCAGCATCTCTGGTGTACGTAAGCATCTACAATGTGTGTATGTTAGGTGGAGGGTTTCTCTACTTCTGTCATATTTGTTAGATGTAATGCAAATGCATTTGAGAACTATGATGTTCCATACTTTTATAAAGGTTATAGAAAAATTCCAACATAATCTTTACATGGGAATTTTCTTTGTGCAAAATGAATTGGCTAAAAATCATTGAATTACGAAAAGCAAAAGTGTGTATGGCATTTGGCAAAAGAGAATTTTAGCTATAATGAGCACATAAGGCAGAAATCCTCTCTTCTGCACTAATGTGATTTTTAAATACTATTTTTCCACTAGATATAATGAATGAGTCTGTTTGCAGTTTGTTTTTGTATAGTTTTTAGGTGATGAGTTCTTTGTGATTGTGGTCAAACATGCAGCACATGTTCATATGAATTTATAACAACTACAGCATAAACAATAAAAGGATAGTCCTTCTAGATGAGAGTGTTTGAAACTAAAAGTGTGATAGCCTTTTTGGTTGTCTTTTCCAACCTGTCTATGATCATGTCTACCTGTGTCACAAAACACCTAAAAGCCCCTACCTCAACTTAAAAATGATTCTTACCATTGTTCTGTTATGACTGTTACACTTAATACAAACCCATCTATTAAAAATTACAGTTAGACATTAAATGTCAAGGATGTCACAGACACTGTTTCCTTTGTTTGTGTCTCTAAAGATTACTCCAGTAAATAAATCACAAATGACATGCAGTAAATTCATTTAAAGCGCCATGTTTTTGACCATTTTAGACAGCCTGCACCAACACAAGACGTTTTAGGTATTAGGTCAAAAGGCTTGATCTGGGAAACACACATGGCTGCAACTGCCTGTTGTCATGATTTTCTTCATAATTGATCTACATTTATTAAAACAATGTGGCAAGAAGTTAATGTCCTCAACAGCACAACCCTGAAATGTAACACGTCTTAAATTTTCTAAATATCTAAACATGTATTTAGCTTAAATATTAGTTGTTAAGCATTTACAAAGTTGTGAAGCCTAATTTTTATATATTAAAAACATTTAATATAGTTTAGCATTTTGAATTTTTATAACATATATTTCACCAAACCTAAAGGACAATAGGTTAAGCATCAGTTCACATTTCAGCTGTTAGCCAGAAAATGCAAGCAAACTGAGATTTTACTTGCACAGTTACTTTAGAGTTTTGGATTACGCTATTATTGCTATTATTATTATTATGTAATATTGTTTGTTACTGTTCCACATGTTTAACACCTCATTACTCCTTTGTGAAAACATGTACTGTATAAATCACAAAGTTTTTCACTGTAGTAGGCTCTGAAACCGGACCAAGCAAAAATTAGCTTAAGCCTTATTTGTAGCAGTATAAAAATGGTTGCTGTTGTTGTTTTTCGTTCTATGATTTGTTTCTCCGATTTTGTGTGTAAAGTTTTGTGTGTGAGTGTCTGTTTTCCATGTTCTTTGTCAGGAAAAGCCATGCTGCTTTTGCATTTTGCAAACAGCATGCTGTAATGTTAGTGAGCTCTTGGTCTTCTCAGTTTCTTTTTGTTCATTTACATCAGTATTCCTTAAATTTGTATGATTTAATGAAGTATTTAACAGTTTTTTTTTTTTTTTTTTGGCTAGTGTACATGAGTATACAATGCAGCACATGGTTCTTGGAAATATTTTATCTTAAAACATCCATGTAGCACTTGGAATCAAGATTTTTTCTTTTAAAAAGTAATACACTTAATAAATTTGATCATGACCTCAGTCCCTGTATTTTTTCATCGACCACCTTATGTACAGAATCACAACCAAAGAAAAACATTTTACAAAAGACATTTTGTGAATGCATGAAAGAGATGTGAATGCATGTTCTTGGCTGATTTGTACATTATTCAATCAAAAAGTGTTACAAAATAAATACAGTAAAAACACATCTTTCTATTAGAAGTCGTCATTAATCGCAAGTGAAAACAAAATACAGTGCAAAATTTTTTGCAAAACATGCAGTAATTTAGGAGATAACAATCTCACAGAATGTGTTAAAGCATGTGATGTTCTGAAGGTGTCACATCCTTGATCGTTTGACACCTTCAGGCCCTACCTACATTCACAATTTAGTATTTAAATAAGGTTTAGGGGACGCATAGTTATACACAGAAGGCATTCTACATTCTCCTGTCACAATGGATGCCACTGGTCTAAACACTCCTGAAACATCTTCAAGAGTCATATGTGTAACACCGACAAGAAGTTCTTCTGAAGCGGGAGAAGATCTTACTTATCAGCACTGGGAAAGACAGGTGAATAGTCTGACAAAGTTTCTCCAGGAAGATGAACATTCTGTGAAACAAGATTTCCTACTGTCTGATGATCATGTGGGAAGCTTTGTGTTTGACAAAGTAATGCAGACTGTGAAACTCTATGTTTTGGAATCTTACGAAGAATATACATCCAAATGTGACTATTTGCTTTTGACTGCCATAGACTGGGTAAACCTCTACAATCAAATTTGGAGAGAATTCAGTTTTGGTGGAAAAATGTGGTACTTTATCCAGTGGGATGGTGCGGCACCGTGCAACAAAGTCACCAGATCACATATCCATATCATCCTGTTGGAACAAAATGCATCATGACCAAAATTATCTCATGCTGGTAAATAAACATCGGGCGGAATCTGAAACAAACTTTTTGTCTCAAAGCAGCGACGAATCTGACTCCGAGTATGATCGTGATTGGCCTATTCCAGAGGACAACCCCTTCAAATGCTGCAAAACAAGTCTATATTTTGAGCAGAGTGATGTGCCTGTGTTACACACCATTTTCTCAACAATAGACAAGCTGTTTAACCTGAATTGAATTTATTTTAAACATTGCTGAATGTTGTGTAAGTGTTTAATCCTGATGTGCATCAGTATGTTTTAAATAGGGTCATGTGTTACAGCAAACTTCTATGGTAAATACACTATTGCACAATTATATTGCACAATTACATTGCATTCTTTGCTGTATGTTTAATTGTTTAATAAACTCCTGTCAGATTAAATTTTTCCGTTCCTCTAAGACTCTCTTATTCAGATTGTATCATATGTTTAAAAGGTGTAATCATATTTTGAAAAACATTAAAAATATTGTTGATGTATAGTGTTGAATGTATTATGTTCATCACATTTTTATTTATTGAAATATTTTAATATGGAATTGTCACTAAAAGTATTTAACTGTACTTAGCATCTTAACGTTATCTTTGGAATAAAAGTTAAAGTATAACCATCATTAAATTAATGATATATATATATATATATATATATATATTTTTTTTTTTTTTTTTTTTTTTTTTTTTTTTTTTTTTTGATCCTCTAATCAATAACCAAAATATCATAACTGGCTTGAGTGAAACTTATTTTGGGCATGACCAATGTTTATGACTTACACCCCACTACAGGGGGTGATGGCGGGCCCGATAGTTAAAACCAACAACGGCTGTCCTCATAAACTCAGCAGTAATCGTGAGCAGTTTAACTAATCTGGAGCTGTGAACAATCCCAGGTTTGAAATCTTGTTGATCAAATCTACGTAGAGCGATAGAATCAGCTTCAGCAGTCAAATTTGACTGACCCGAAGCCCGCTGCAATTTTTTTTACTAATAACGCTTCTGTGTATCTGAACCATAAACTGGAAATTGAAAGTGTTAACGCACAAGGCCTGGACCGTCGTGGATTAAAACACTCAATCCACATTCAAGGAAACGCCGACAACATTCGGCGTTGAATCGCTGGTCGACTTCATACTGGACAAAAACATACTGGCCTTCAGAGATTTTCTTTGCTGGCTAGACCACTGTTTGTAATGGCAATTTGATCATTTTCTTCTCTACTTCAATCTATGAATGTATATTCATCAGTATATTGTTGAAATAAAAGGTTGACTCACTTAATTAGTTATTCTTTTCTCAGAAGTTTTTGGATTTTAATTTGCTGATTTTGCATACGCTTTTATCGGAAGCAACTTATAATTCCTGGATAGTCAAACACAGTACAGATAGCAATTTCTTACAATTGAATAAAAAGAAAACCGGTAGACAAAAAGAATGTACGAGTGTAGACAGAAAATAATTAAGAAACAATCTTACATGATTTCAAAACTGTACCACCATGTATATAAAAAGCAGGATAATATAACGTAGATGTCTCGAATGAAGATGAGGTTTAAAGCAATATTTTATTAAATCAAGCAAATCTGCAGAAATATTGACGTATATGAACAAAGAGACCCTGGCAGAATAAGATATTATTATCAAAATAAGATAAGAGTGGTGAAACTATGGTAAACAAATTCAAACAGAAAGAGCGAACAAAGTCATGGAAACATATAAAATTGTTCTGGTTTGTCGAACTTTGTTAAAAACTTTGCTGTTTATATCTCACAATGGTGTGACGAGGCCTAGCGTACTAGCGTGGGTAAAGTCAAGATATCTAGCAATTTTAGGTGTACTTAGCAGGGATCAGTCTGTTGTACTGTTAGGGTATACAATATTGTACTTATTGTTGTGACGAATATTTGTACGCTTATGTTCATTTCAGCGTTTTTAATGAACACTGTTACGTAAATTGTCTTAGTGACATTAGATGGAATATTTAATGACACGGAGGACTGTTTGAATAATGTCTGTCACAAGTTTTCACCGCTTACATGCACCCAACTACCCAAAGCTGTAACCCTATCGTAATTGTTTAAAAATACAAATAAACTTTGCAACTGAGTAAAAACCAATATTTAAGCTGAACAAACAATGAAGGATCGGTCCATAAAAACTGTGACCGCTTACATTATTAACAAATAATGTATAAACTAATGGACAAAATAATGAACAAAAGACAATAATCAGCAATATACGTTCACGCACAGTTAACTTTATTTAAATGTTTCACTGATATAAAATTGTTAGAAAAAAAATGTGAGAGATGACTTCAGGTTCATTGAGCTGTACTGTCCAAATGAAATATTTTACAGAAATGAATCAGACTTTGCATCACTAACACAGATGACAAAAAAGGGTTTGTAACATCACAACACGGGAAAGAGCATATACTTCACAAAAAGTGTGGAAATGTGAGCCTATTGTGTGATGTCTATAATCAGAATTCCAACAGTTTAGAGCGCTGCCATTTATGAGTGTTTTGGGATGTGGACCCCCGGTGGCCATGTTTGAACTCTGAGGTGTATTGTAGTTCTCTGACCTGAAAGTCTACAGTATTTGAATGAGGTATTAGTTACACGTGTTCAATTTAACATCCTCGTAAAAAGAAAACAAAAAGAATTGTTAATACATATTTAGATTAAACAATTATATTCAAGAATAATACGATATACATATGCTAAAAAAGACTTGACGTGCATGTTCAGGCGGTATTCTTCATGAAATAATGAACCCATCATCACCCCATTCTGGAGATTTTTTTTTTTTTTTTTTTTTATGAATGTTTTATGATCTAAAGGGTATATTAGCTGAGTTCTAGGCCTCTGTATGTTGAGCATTACCAGTATTTTTAACGATTGTTAGCTTATGCCTATATAATTTTTTAGTTTCCTCATAAAACTAGGTACGCAGGGACTTGTAATAAAACGTTTAACATTTGATAAGTTGGTCAACCACTCATCCATAGCTTTAGCTTACTGTGTTGTTATAATACATTTTCTGCAATTGTTGTACTTGTTATAATGCTTCAAATTGGGTCAGGTTTGTTTTATGAGCATACCCTTGTTTGTCAAACTAGTCTTAAGTGATATTGTTCACATTTATAGAGTTAAACAAGTTAATGAACTGTTTCAGCATCTGTACTTGTAATGCATAAAATAATTATCATATAATAATTGTTAGGGTCTCAGCTACAGCTAAAAGATAAAAAACTTAAGGATGTTGTTGCTGGCATTTTGTGGTGTCTGAAAGAGCTGTGTATGTGTGTGCGTTTGCGAGAGAGACTTTGAAAGAAAATGGTTAAAGATTAAAGCTGTGATTTTACTACAAACTATAAGCATTCTAACTTAGAAACATAACACTGTTTTTTTCCCCCAACAAACTAGTTGTTCAACACATTTAAAAAGTTAAAAGAAAATTTGCTGTGTTTTGATGAGAGAGCAGACATGGTATATAAATTAAAGTCTTTTTTTTATTGACTAATAGGATACTAGAATCATGGTGAATTTACGAGGTTATGTGTTTATACAATAATGTTTCATGAACTTGCTGGTTACCGTATACATATTCAAGAAAAATGCATAACCTCAGTTGTTACAATCAATTTAAAGTTTTTTAGTCTGTCATTACAAATATCTTAAAAGAAAAGTGTTTCATACATTCTATTTTAATTTGTCTCGGGACTCAGAAAACCAAACATCCCACATGAAAGCTAAGAAAGGCTACATTTTAAACTATTTTTAACAGTAATACTAAACTTTACATATTAACCTCTTAACAAATCTGCATAAGTGAGATATTTATGTCATCACAAACCATCAGACACATCAGGTGGTGGGTGATAAGTTGGACTTATCGATTATTTGATTATCTCTTCTATCAACTGTTTGATCAAATCTTAGTAAAATAAACCTATATAGACCCAGTTGTTTTTATTTCAATAAAATAAAACACAGTAGTGTAGAAAATAAATATGCAGCATTTAAAAAAGCATGGTCAATAATACTGTTTTAAAGTAAGAAAGAAAGTCTACTCTGTTGTAAAGATTGTTGTAAAGTGAGACGTTTTCCGTACCTTGTTTAAGACGTACTTTTGTTGCAAACCACCTTATGACAACAAAGTTTCAGCCTAATTTAGGTCTAATTCATAAAGACAAATCTCTGTAAGTGCCTTGCTGTCATCAGAGGGTCATTTGACTACTTCTAATTCTCATCATGGTTTTAGTTGTGAAAGATCTAAAAATCTACAAAATGTATTTGTAAAGACAAATGTTATATCATTGTTTAATCATACTGCTTTTCATCATCTTGTAGAGATATTCACTGTGATACTAAATGTTTTTATTTTTAAAAGGTTTGTATAAGATGTTGTAAAAGTTTAACTGCAGGGGCTTGTTTGTGTGTTTGTGTTTGTTTGCTTGTGTATCTTTGTTTTTATGGAAGTGTTTGTCCACATGTCTGTGTTTGCATGAGTGTTTGTTTGTTTGTGTCTATTTTTTGTGTGTATGTTTGTGTTTCCGTGTATATGTTTGCGTGTTTGCATGCATGTTTGTGTTTGTTTGCGTGTATGTTTGTGCATGTTTTTGTGTCTGCATGTGCTGTATGTTTGTGCACGTTTGCGTTTTTGCTGTATGTTTGCGTTTTAATGTACGTTTGAAAAAATCTGAGTGACTGAGAGTAACAATGAGTAACTAAAATTAAACTAAAAGGAAAAAACATAGACCATTTGTTAAAACAATCCCTATAGCCCCTGTTGAAGTTTGTCGTTACTGACAACTTCTTTACCTATCTAATGTCATCCTGAACATCAGTTTAAAGGCTCATTCACCAACTTTACCTAATAACGCCAGATGCCCCACGCAAATCCAGCTGTGTGTTGTAAAAAGGTTCAGTGCCCATTCTTTGACATACTGAATCCCTTTCATCCAGATATTTAACTACGTACATGCGTGCATTTGAATTGAATTGATATAGTGTATATAACTAAAATAAAGAAACATTTCCTGTAATATAGATCTGGACACAGAAGAATGCTTATATTTCTGTTATATTTCAAGTAAAAAAAAAAAAAAAAACTCTGCTCTAATGTTAAAAGTAGGGAGGAGGTTTTCATTAGTTAAGAAATGTCATCAATTTATTGTCATCAAATTGTAAAATGCTTTATTTAAAATCCAAAATTGTGACATAAGGTCATTCATCTATCAGTGTTAGGGAAGTGTTAGGGATGAAAGTGTTAGGGCGGGTGGGTGTGGTTTACCACAGCAGACCTAACTTTATTTAGATGTTTTGTCAGCAGTGAGGGAGGACCTATCGCGGCCACTTTGTAAGAGACTTTTATAGATTTCTTTTCTGTTCTAATTTGTATCAGTAAAAAAAATCTACCTTTGTAAAATTGTACAAATTTTGACAACTGTCGTATGCTGTTGTTAATCAAGGGTGTCTGATACATTTTGGTTTTAGATCAGCGTAAGATGCACCGCTCTTTTTCTTTTCTTACTAAACTTGTATCAGTAACAAACTCTACCTTTTTAAAACAGCAACATAGATTCTGATAACTATCATATGATTTTGTTTTACACAGACAAGATTGATCCATTTTTGTTTTTAAATATTTCACAGCTTTTTCTTAAAATTGTGTTTTTAGAAAATATGTAAATACATTTTTGGAAAACACAGTCATCACAGTTTTTCTACTGCATGTGAAAAAACTTTAATAAATAATAAAACTAAAAATAAATAAAATAAATAAAAACTACCCTTGATCCCATTTTACCAACCAATACACTCTCGGCCCTCCTCCTCAGTTTGTCCTAAGTTTTTAACATTAGCCTGTAGATCAGATTGTACTGCTCCTACAGAGCTGTGTCAGGATGCACACATACAAATGTTTTAGCAAGACTTAAACTTAAAACTCTTTTTTTTTTTTTCGTCTAATCCCCTCAAGAAACTCATCATCCATTGTCTAAAGTATAATCCTGTGACACAAAGAGTGAAGCGTTAACATAGACACGTTAAGATGACCATATTCCCCTGGAAGGTAGATGCCCAGACACCTTCTTGCTCAGAAGGTACGAGACATTAACATATAGCCTAAAGATCAGACCACGGTGAGGTGCTGACATAAACACAGACCCCGAATGTCAGGAAGGAGACAGATGACCAAGATGAAAGAATGATTTTAGACATGTTTTAAAATGTTTGATAATTCCAGTCAGGGTAACACATTGCAAGCCAAATACACAACAACAAACCCCACAGGCAGGGGGGCTAAGCAAGCAAGTCTGGGAACAACTTCATTCACAGATAGACGACTTCCTGCATGGATCTCATGTAAGTTCTCTTAGAACTTTCTTTATTAACTCTTGTTTGATTTTTTTATAAACCCGTCTGTTGTTTTCTTCATTTACCTTCATAAGTACAAAATATACTGCAACACAGAAGGGCTGCAAAGAACATGCCCGGGCATAACACTTTTTTCAAAAGCATGGATGGATTAGATAGCTGCTGACTTGGATAATCGTTTGCCATTTTAATCTATTGAGCACCCATTGATGGCTATAGGGACAACTGTTTGGAAGAGCCGTTCATCGCAAAACAAAAGAACGCAACCTCTCTCGTCTCATTCATTGCTTGTTCTTATTCAAAGGTATGAAACACCTAGAGTGCTTGGCGGACCAACACATCCGAGATCACCATAACACACGGTAAAACAAAATGGCTGAAACATCTCCTGATCACAAAATGGACGCTGCCATAAACAGGTGTCATCAGGAAACAGGAACAGGAGGTCAGAAATCTCAGATCAACACATGGGCGTGATAAACATCAGGAAACAGGAGGTCAGAGGCGTCTGTTGGACACCTAGGGTGTCATAAACAGCAGGGAAACAGGAACACGACGTCACACGGTGTCATAAATCATAGGTCATAAATCATTTTTGACACAACGTCCCTCATATTTTCTTCTAGTATCATTGAAGCAGAACAAATGAAGGAACAAAAGCTTCTTTCAGTCTGACAGAAGAGAAACTCAAATCAAGTTTAACTGTCCAAGAAGTGCTGCTGTAAATAATGAACAAATTGAAACTTCACAGCAAAAACTTTTTATATAATGTGATCATCAAAGTTAAAATATAATCTGAACTAACATTCATCCTTTACAGCTCAAGATAAAACAACGACAGCAGTGATTCCAGTCCACATCACAAAATCAACTACAGCGACAGCAGTAACTTCTACACGAGGTACAGTCAAAAAAATAATAAAGAAAATAAAATAATAATTTTTTACTGTTGTCAGTTTTACTGAATCCTCTCTCGTCTGTGTTATTTAACAAAGGCACGTAATCACTTTAGTTAAATCGAAAAAGTTGAAATAAAGTGATGAAAATTAAGTGTTATATTATGCATTTTGACTAAAGGTAAATCTGTTTGTGTTTAATGTTCAAATGTTGTTTCTGGTGTTTTGAGGAGTTTGTGTTGTTGAAGTTTTGTGGTTTTCATTGTGCTGAAGGGTGGAGCTCGTGGTTTGGTTGTAGATGATGACGATGGTGTTTGTTGTTTAATGCAGTGAACATGGAAGTGCTGATGTTAATGCAATGATAAACAGTGTTTTATTTGTTCACTGCATATGATCTGTTAGCTGCATATTTGAACTGAAGTCAGTTTGATTAGCTGGTTTTGTGATTGTAAACTGTATACAAAGAGCATCAGTCTGAAAAAAACTAAATATTTCATTTTAATTATAACATAACATTGTCAGGTAAAACAAACCTATACAATATATATATATATATATATATATTTTTTTTTTTTTTTCTTTTTTTTTTATTTATTTTTTTTTTTTTTTCTTTTTTAACCTTCAGAGTCTCTGTCCAATGTTCTTGAGTTTCTCTACTTCTGACATCTTAATTATGGATTGTACAATCTTAAAATGCTGGGTTATTTTTTCCATCCAAACGCTGGGTTGAGTCTGTTGGTTGATATGCTGGGTTGTTGTTTTTTTCCAGTGTTGGGTAGTTTTTGTGTTACAGTCATTAGTGTCTTGGTCAATCTCACTGACCGCCGAAACTATACACCCCTCCCCCTCCCTCCAACGAAACAACCCAACGCAGACTTACTTCAGCTGTTGAGTTACGGTCAGAGCACAGGCTTTTTGCATCCTCTACAGGAGAGAGCGCTTCTCATCGCCGCCTGATTGGTGCACTTCTTCAGCGAAATAAAGGTTTGTATACATTTTATTTCATTTATAAACTCTTTACTGTGCTGTAAATGATATTATTGTATGCAACACGACATACAAGAATGAGATTTCAGTCTGTTGAATGAGTTTCACATGATGGAAATGTAATTTTTCTTGCATAATATAAAATAATTGTATTCATTATAACACTGAATGTAATTTATTTTGTTGTTAAAGTATGTTCTCTAATGTCAGTACTGTTTGTTTATGGGCAGGTTATGGAGTCAGTCACAACATCTTTCAACTATGAGTCAAACATGAGGTGACGGCCTGACATTCACAGTTCCCCCGGTGAACAGCAGCCCATCACGACTCAGATTACAGAGAACAGTTGAATACACTTGAATTACAATGTTTAAATGTTACATTGAATTAAATATTTTTATCTCTAAAATTCTCATTAAACGAATTGAATGTATGTAATATTGTAATCTATGCTGTATTCACTCAAATAAATTCAATTTGTCTTATATTTTTGTCCATGGCTGTTATTGTTCTTATTATTAAATGTTTACCTTTTGATTATTGTTGTGGTCTCTAGTAATTTTGTGTTTGATTTTTAATTTCCAGCCCATGTTAATGTTTTTTTTTTTTTTTTTTTTTTTTTTTTTTTTTTTTTTAATGGTAATTTTAAACAATAATTGACTTAAATAGAACAACCCAACATGTTGGGTGAAAAAATTTAACCAAACCAAAATAGCCCAGCATGTGTTCTGTTTAAAGGAGAAGTCCACTTCCAGAACAAAATTTGACAGATAATGTACTCACACCTTGTCATCCAAGGTGTTTCTTTCTTCGGTTATAAAGAAATTGTATTTTGAGGAAAACATTTCAGGATTTTTCTCCATATAATGGACTGATATGGTGCTTTGAATGCTTGTCTTATTTTGCTCTGCCTAAACTGTTTTTTTTTTTTTTTTTGTTCCTGTTCATGTCAGTTAGGGTATGTCGAAAAACTCCCATCTCATGTTCTCCCTCAACTTCAAAATCATCTTATATCACTGTTTTACCTTTTTTGATCTTCTTTGCATGTTCACTTTGCAAAGACTGGGTCAGTTCTTTTGCAGTGATGTAGGATGATTTAGAAATGATTTTTGAAGTTGAGGGAGAAAATACAATTGGAGTAGGGTTGCTCATTTTAACCGGTTAACCATTAACCGACAGAAAGAATTTTGACCAACTAATACAATCAGTTAAACGGTTTAAAAGGCCATTTATTTTTTTTTTTCCAGTAATTTATCAAAATACTTTAAAACGTTTGCTGAACGGTTAAAATAAAATAAAATTGCATTTTTGAGAGAAAAAAAAAAAAAGATAAATCACGTAGGCCTACAACATTAAGTCGCATGTTATTATTACATTCAGAAACAGACCTGATCCCGACGCGAAATGTTTACAAACACTATAAACATAGGCTAGGCTATTTTAGTTTCCCTCACTCCACAAAAAATCATTTCTGATTTTTTTTTTTATTTTTTTTTTTTTTTCAATTCTAAATAAATTAAATCAATCTGAATACTTTCAATTTAACAGTATTCAAAAAAGAAACAAGAATGAAAAATATAAGAAGCTAGGCTATAACGACAAGCCAAAACGAATTCATTTAGGCTAAAGCAAAACTGAAACTAACGCTGGGTCTCTCATACGACACAAATCCAAATGTTTTCGTATTCGAGATGTATTTGAATGCCAAAATATTATTTATTATGTAAACCTGGTTTTGTGCTTCACTTGCATTCCAGTATCCACATAAAATAAATTGTTTGGCATAATATTACTTCAGTATGTTGATAACGATTAGGCAGTGTGATTTTTCCATATATTTGGCTGACTGTATTTTATTATGATTATGGAAAAGTTGCATTGTCAAGTTAGCAATGCTTAACTGTGTGTGTGTGTGTGTGTGCGGCGCCGGTGCGATCACTTGATTTTTTTTTTTTTTTTTTTTTCCTTCTAACAGTGGAAACGACGCCTTCTAGTCATACAGATAATCGAAACTGTAAACGTTTTTTTTTTTATTTGTGTACATTCACAATAAATAGAAATCTTTGTGCTTTTTGTAAAAATAAAGAAAAATAGGATGCCATCTTCAGCCGTCTTCCTTTCGCACAGCGAAACCAAAACTCTGCATCCTAGCTACTTGTTGCACAGTTTTTTCGTTTGCTTTAAGTAAAAAATATTTATCGTATAGGCCTATTCATTCATTATATATAGCCTAGCCTAGCTTTATGTTTTTCTCCGTTCGCATGCAGAAGCGCTGCAGGTGCGTGATGTGATATGTCCATGTAAATCCCATGGTAAATCCTCATGTTCTGTTGTTTGCTGCTTTTTGCGCATGTAAAATTAATCCCTGGAAAACAAATTTTGGTATTTTTAACAGGTCACAGACACTTATCTTTTCTAAAATAATTAAATTCTAGTTTGAAATAATCTTGTCTGTTAACGGTTAATAATCGGTTAACGAGCGTCGGCAGTCAGTTAGGAAAAATAACCGAAATGAACATCCCTAAATTGGAGTTTTTCAACATACCCTAATTGCCTTGAGTCAGAATACACGGAGTTCAGGCAGAGCAAGACAAGACAAGCGTATGAGATTAAAAAGTAAATAAATTGTATTTTTTAATGAAAATAACCAATAGTTTCGCCTGGGATCATTTACAACTGCATTTGGGATCGTTTGAAGCCGCATTTAAACTGCATTTTGGAAGTTCAAAATCGGGGCAACATATCCATTATATGTCCATTATATGGAGAAAAATGCTTAAATATTTCCCTCAAAAAACATAATTTCTTTACAGCTGAAGAAAGAAACACATGAACATCTTGGATGACAAGGGGGTGAGTACATTATATGTAAATTTTTGTTCTGGAATGGACTTCACCTTTAATATTACCCAGTGCTGGGTTGCCAAATGACCCAGCAATGGTTGTTTTTAACCCAGCATTTTTTTAGACTGTAAAATCTTATTTCACGGTATGAGAAAGTTTATTTCACAATAATGATATAGTTATTTTTTGGCAACAGCTACTTGCAAATAGTGATAGAGGCTATTCACACTAAGTGAAAATAGCAGTATTTTTGTCAAATGTTCATTGTGTTTTGAGTTGTCTTCATTGTATTTTTCCTTGACCTAGTTTTTTCTGTGTTGCCTGATTATGTCATTCTCTTCACCTGTGTCATGGGGGCAGCAGTGATAGTTTGTGATAGTTTGAGTTAATGTGTTTGTGGTTTCATTCTCCTGGTTATTCTCCAAGTCTCTGAGTTTAAATTGGAATTAACAACTGTTATTTTGATTACTCCTGCTTTGTGCGCTTCGCAACTACCACACACCGTAACAGTTTTCACTAACAATACACTAAGTGCAAATAGCTATAGATTCTATTTATGCTATGTTAAAATAACAAGATTTTCTGCTATTTATAATACTTATTCAAAATAGTGGCGATTAGCTAAACCTCAGTGTTGTAGTATATTGTAAAATAGTTTGCAATAATAAGGTATTGAGTGCAAATTATAATTTTAATTCTAATGATTAAATGGATGCCACATTTATTTTTAACTTTTCGATTATTTCCTTCATTTTAATTGAAAATAAATGCCTTTCCAAACTGATTTGAGATTTGAAAAGGTAGAAATGAAAAGGTCTGTTAAAGGTGATCGCATCAAGAACACCACAGCACATGCCTTATCACCTACACCACTGGAGCCGTTGTTTGATAATCGTCTTTTTTAACTGGCCCAATCACACTTTGATGTGCAGAGTTAATGTAAATGGCCTCTGACAGCAAGGTGGGCTATTTGCATTTAGTGTAAGTAGACACTCTGATTTATTTATGTATTTTCATTTTTTTTTATTGTTATTAAAAAATAACAGAGAATCAATTTACCAACATGATGGAACAAAAAAAACCCAAATTAAATAAACTCAAGTCTTTCAGCTTTATTTAACATGTAGTAAGAAATACAACATAAATCGAACAAGCAATTGTATAATTAAAACACTGCATAGCCTTCACTGTATAAATCAAATGTGAAACGACCCAAGTGATTCAGTCAAGAGCAGTGAGTGATTTTTCTCTTTGTCTTTTGTTGTTTGTTTTTTGACACAGACATCAGCGGGTTTGTTAGACAGCTGTCCCTTTAAGACCAGCTGCATGCTTATTTAACACATAACTGACTGTACTGACGTGTATACATGACACAACATACTTATGATGTAATTGTGTGTGTATTTGACCATTCAAGCACAATAAGATGTGAAAGAGATTGCGAATTGGTGATCACATGCTGTTTTGTGTGCACTTTAGCTGTGTGTCGATAAGCGTGAGCCCCGAACTGAGTTCTTTCTGCTTGATAACTTTAACATTCAACACATCCCACTCTTTATTTTCTAAGTCAGTAATGTTTTTATTTATTCATTTATTTATTATTATTATTATTATTATTATTTTTATTTATTTATTTATTTTTTTTGTATTACTCGTAGGTGTATGCAATATACAGTGTTGGGGAAAGTTACTTTTAAAAGTAATGCATTACAATTTTGCGTTGCTCCCTGAAAAAGTAACAAATTATGTTACTTAGTTACTTTTTATGGAAATTAATGTTTTACATTACTTTTGTGTTGGTTTTTAATATAAAACAATTCTAATGTAAAAGCCCTTTTACACCAAAAGTGAAATAAATTCACCTCAGGCTGAAAGAAAAGTACATTTATGCAGGAGACCACTCTTCAGCTAAAAAGAAATGAAGCACAAATGTTAGTTTATCTAAAGTAATTTTTGCTTATTAGTATGGTTGAATTGCATCATCGAAGGTCAGCAGCAAAGACATTGGTTAATAAAATGGGATTAAATACATAAAGGATATTTGTTTTATTTAACATATTTAATTATTGCAGGGTTGCATCATATTCTGAGTTTTCATTTCACCGTTTATTCATTTTAAGGAGTACTGAATCAGTTTTTTGTGAGTGAGATGAATTGATGCATGTTCACATTTACAGTAACATCATGTTTACTCCCAATTTCCCAACAGGAGACTTGTCAATTGATAAATGGGGAAAAAAAATTATCTGCCGTTACTCATTTGAAAAAGTAACTCAGATATTTTCTTAGAAATTCAAAAGTAATGCATTACTTTACTAGTTACTTGAAAAAAGTAATATTATTACATAACTCGCATTACTTGTAATGCGTTACCCCCAACACTGGTGATATATGCTGTAAAATAACCGCCCAGCCCTGTAACACGTCTCTTCCCAACAACTGACACTGAAACACTGATGATGAAACACAAACTGTGTGTCATGTAATGATCAAGTATGTAAATATGATGTTGTTGTCCTACAGTATTATGATCTGAATGTTCATCTTCTGCAGCTCCAGTCACTTCAACACTGATTCCAGTCAGCAGATCAAACTCTGAGACGACTTCAAGACAAACTACAGCAGCAGCTCCTGCACAAGGTTCATCATCACTGACACACATCAGCAGTTTTTCTCACAAACTGCGTAGACGCGATCTTGTTCGGGAAACAATAGTGACTAGCTAGTTCGTTTCCACAACAATGTATCGTACTATGGTGGTTAATCAGCGAGTTACGTTGTTGTATGGGAAACGCACCCCAGGCTTATTCAATTGGCGGCCCGTGGGCCTAATCCGGCCCACCAATCATCTTCATCCAGCACAAGGGAAGAGTACGCAGAGGTCGCACATGCCATTAAAAACATATTTGTAAATATTAAATCTTTGTTGTTTTCATATTCATTTGGAGATTTAGTGTGAAATTACGACATTATAATGTGGCCACAGGAAAATAACACACAGGACCAGCAAATAGAAGTGGGGTCTGTCTTTATTCCTTATAATTTGTTAGGAGGTTCGGTTTCTTTTCTTTTTAAACGTGGGGCAGAAAACCCTATATATATATATATATATATATATATATATATATATATATATATATATATATATATATATATATATATATATATATATATATATATATATATATTATAATATAGTACAATTTGTTGTCGTTTCTTGAGTGCAATAAATCAGAACTATGCAGACAGTGAACCACTAGTGCTACTAATAATAATACGGTAGTGGCACTCAAGGAAAAGAAAAAGAAAACACAACATCTTAGAACTGCACATACAGTTAGAAACCAAAAGTATTCTCAAAACACATCTGAAATTACATAGTGTAGATATTACTCGCTTATTTCCTTGTGTTTCTTAGTGTACTCTCGAATATGTCAGTTCTTCTATGTAAACAGCCTCGTCTGTACATGCAGTGCGCTAGCTCAGACACACTCGCACATCAGCGCAATCCTGCGTCAACATCCAACTTAATAATATCAGTCGACATTCAAATAAATCGTTCAGTACACAGCAAATGTACACTTTCATTAAAACATTATACATAGTGATCTGTACCTGAATGATATCAGATTAGACTTGAACACACAACGATCACACACACATGCAGCATCACTTGGTGACTGCCTAATTTGCGTGCTCGTGCTCACGCTCGCTCACTCCTACTCATAAGTGATGACGTCACCTGCAGTTTTCTTAAAGAACCTTTCACTTCTTTTGTCCGCACCTTTGTGCATCATTACCTTTATAATTAGTTTAACCCCCCTTAACCATCACCTGGTTACAATAACTATATTAATATGCGATTAATCACAATTACAGAAAAATGTGTGATTATTAGTTTAACGACTGACAGACAGCGCTACTCTTAACCTTCTTTAGATGTTGGTATTGGTAATATTAGTTCATTTTACTGTAAGTGTAATTTCTAGTTTTATAGGCCACCCAGAAAGAGATCGGGACGCTCCCACCCCCTTGGCCCTTTTAATTTTCAATTCGATAATCCGGCCCTCACATGAAGCTGAATAGAACTGAATAGCCCTGATTTAGACTTTATAGCTTTATAACTATGAATGACAACAGCAGCTTAGAGAACGAGCAGCTTGGTCACAATTTGATGAATTTTATATAACCTCCTTTTCACAAGGGTTTTTTTTTCATTATGATAAATAAGGATAGTTATTAAATGTGTAATTTATCATTTTATTTGTAGTTTGTTGTTTTTCTAAATGTTGTTAAACACAGTAATGCTGAATGTGTGTCTCTGTATCGTCTCAGTGATTGTGATTGTTGTCGTCGCTTCATTCGCTGTTCTCCTTCCTGCTCTGATTCTTTGGCTGATTCGGAAAAAAAGAGCCGGTGAGTTTTTAGAGTTTCTCATATTCTGGTACAACAGACAAAAACATCTGACTTAGTATTTACAGATAAAATGAGTTCACACAAATAATGTTTCTATTCTGCAGCCCGAGAATTCTGTTAGACTCTTTTAGAAATTGATTGGTTTGTGTGTTTGATCATAACTATTCCCATGGCATTATTTTTCAGGTGTCAGAAGAGCGACTGATGACTCTGTGGTGAGTTTTGTAGGTTGATCATGAGCTGTTAGTGTCCATGAGCTCCACAGACGACTGACTCTGAAATATCACACTCTTATTAGTCACATCAGATCAGGACAAGTTACTGTATTTCTACTGTTTCTGCTCTAAAGCTCACAGATAGAAATAAATAAAATAGAACCAATGACACAATCAACATTTCTATTCATCCTGTGCCCAGTGAACAATATGATTCATCTTCAGTGATTTTGTGAATGTTTTCATATCTGTGTATATCTGTCAGTTACTGTGGTAATTTTCCTGTCATGTTACAGTAGGATCTGTCATCCTAACCTCATGTCTGTATAATAGATTTTCACTAAACCTGTAGGTTTTACACATACGTTACTTTAACATTTGCAGCTCCTGAGATAAATAATTAGTCTGCCTCACACAGTAGTGATGGATAAGCCTTTAATAACTTATTTTCATTGATGTTTAGAAGCAGACAGATGATGTGACTTATACTGAAGTTACTGTGAACAAGAAAAACCGAGATAAAAAGAACAAGGTGAGCAAACACTTCCTCAACATGACCTATATCAGTTTTATTATATGCAGTTCTTCTAAATTTGTCTTGAATTGAGCTCAAACAACATGCTGTAATAGTTGTGTGTTAAAACAGTAACTGTGATGTTGATTCAGGTTCGCTGTGATGATAAAGTGACTTACGCTTCCATCAGAGGAGCAGAAGCTGGAGCTCAGGAAAACTGCAGTCATGTTTATGCCTCTGTGAACAAGAACCATCACAAATCAGACAAATAATTATACAAAACCACATATTATATACTTGACTCCTAATGGTTTTGTTTAGTGCCATTATAAATACTGTCAGTGTCTTTTACATATTAGGAAACAAGCTCTTGTTTATTTGTAGTTATAGGTTGTTCTGGTCATTTTGTCATGTTATTTTGTACAGTAGCTGTCTGTGTGTCTTTATTATTAATTCAGGTTCTGCAGGCTTGAACAAAGTCTAAAAAAAATCCATTCACAGTCTTATTCTCTTCATTCTCATTAAATCATCTAGAGCTGGTTGTTCAGAATGAATCTGCCCAGATAGCATGTGGATGTGGGCCACTTAAGGCAATGATACGGCACTGCCGGCCTTCTTATGGACCGTACAAAATAGTTGCAAGCCTGAAGTGGCCCAAATGTATCAAATCACATGTGGGTCTCTGTAGGCAAAGATGTGGTGTTGATGGCAATGTGTAATCTGAATGTGACCCTAAAGTGGTCCATGTGGTAAATAGTGAATATGGCCCAAATAGTGCCAACCAAATGTGGGCCACCTTTGGGGAAAATGTGGCATGATTGACAAAGGCACATCGGGCTGTAAACCAAATGTGGTCCACATATGTTTTAGCAAATGTGGCCCAGTTATCCTAAAACATAACTGGGCCAGTTTTGGCAAAGAAAGGGCGCAGTCAGGACTCACTAATCAGTGTGTAAGCCTAACTTGTCCCACATTTGACATGGCAAATATGCCCCATATATTATAAAACAGATCAGGGCCAATTCTGGTTTGGATGTGACACTGGCTAACTGAGATGCAAGTTTTAAATTGTAAATATGGCCTAATAGAATTTGGCTACTTTTAGTACAATCATAGGATGTAACAGTTAACTGATGCAGGCTGATCTGGATAAGAGTCTTAAGAAGGCTACAGTACATAGCAATTATTTTTTAAAACATGCTTTTTTGATGCACCATTTCCTTTGTTGTGTTGATTGTATTATGCAGTTCAGGTGTGTCTAGTTAATTAACCTTGTTTTCTCTGAGTACTGATGTTCACTTTGATGTGATCACTTGTTGGATTTACCCTTGTTGGATTAAAGACTTATGATATATAACGTTTCATCTTCATTGTGTGCTCTTTAACACAGCATAGCCGTGACACTTATAGATTTACTGTGTAGGTAGAGTCTGAGTGAGAAGCAATTAGGTTCAAACTTGTGAAGAACTGTTTTTAAAGTCTTGCAATGTGACTTTGAATGTTTATCTGTGACATCTGCTTGTGCAAAACTTGGGTTGAGATGATTTTACCAAGTAGGACACATTTCTGGAACTTATTTGAACATTTTTAAATTTCTCTTTACAATATGTTGAGTATTGTTGATGTATAACTCACTTAAGGCTTAGTGTGGCCCAGATAATGTATATTTATGGTTTATTTGGTTCATAATTAGCTAAAATATGGCTGTGCAGTGGCCTGCTTGTGGATCACTGTCAAAATGCCACTATTCCATGCAGCATGTGTACCGCATGAGGAATGTGAGGAAGACCAGGGTTAGATTAAAAATGAACTGTGGTCCACATTAGGGCCAGTTTTGGTTTATTTGGTTGGCTTATGCAGCAATGCTAAGGCTTACTTGAGACCCAAATCTGGCAAACAGGAGTGAACCACCCAAATGCCATCATTCTAAACAGTGGGCCGGAGCAAGGTGTTGGATCTGAGCCAGAATTAAAAACAATGTTGCCCAGATTGGGCCAGTTATGGTTTATTTCATTTATTTTCATGGCTGACATGCGGCCTTCCTAGGGCTTGTTTGTGGCCCAAATTTGGCAAACAGGAGTGGACCGCACAAGTGCCATCGTTCCACGCGGTATGTGAGTCAGATGAAAGTGTCAGGTGTGGGTCTGATCTGAACCTCAGGAATTTTACTGTCTGGGTGGTTGGATTTCAGCTGTTGGATTGGATTAGATCTTGAAAATTCACAATAAGGATTGTGAATTTGGGTTAGATCACAAAATCCAATCTTGATTTTGATTGGGATCAAGTTGTCAGTTTGTGTTGTTCAAAACATTTTGGTAGATTGTGATGCCTTTGATCCAAAAATCAGGATTATACTGATCCCAGCAGAGGATGCATTTCAGCAACAAAAATGAAGTAAAACTTTAAAACCAGTCCAAAAATACAACAATTGTTACCAATCTCATTTTTTTCCACATCTGAAAAAGTGTATATCTGAGTCATTGTCATCCAATCCAGTTTTGCTCTGAAAAACCAGCAGAAAAGTATGATTACCTGATCCTGGATAGTAAAATGGGATTTCCAAATCCATGTCATTCTGATCCAGATTAAGTTTTTTGAGCAACTGGCCTCTATTGTCTCAAGCGGTTAATTAATTGTCAGTTTGCACTAATTATGAGAACAGGCAAAGATGCATGAAGTGTTTATCACAATATCACACATTGATCATTTGGTGTTTGAATTGTTTGAGCAGCTGTTTGTAATATTATATTTTATTTGTCAATGTATAAGCCCATTGATTATCTGTTGGTTTGTTTTCCTCCTCTTGACCTCGTTTCTCCCTCATGTTTGATTGTTCATTTGATTCATCTGTGTCTCATTAATTCTCTTGTTTAGTTTTCTACTTAAGATCTGTTCCGTTTAGTTTTGTCCGGTGTTCCGTCACCATACACGTCACGTCACTTTACAGTATTTTGGGGGTGTTGATCTCACTGTTTGGAAACATGTTATTGCTGACTGTGAGAACTCAGTTTGTTTGACCGCACTGGTTACTAAAGAAGAGGAACTGACATCTTAACTCACGCAAAACTGATGATCTCTGAACCCAGTTTGGACTGATGGGTGTGAATTCTCACACATTCGGGCGGCGTTCACACGACACCATTTTAATTATAATTTAAATAATTATTATTTTAATTTATTATAAATAAATACAACAAACTGTGAAAACAACATTGTGTGCATACATAGTATGTGTTCAAACATCAACTACTGGCCTGACAAACATAATACAGCACATTTAATTATTTTTAGTTGTTGATCTGTGTGAACGGAGGTTGTTATGACAAAGTTGTTGTCTGTGTACAAATCTTGTCATCACTGAATCATTATTTTCCTGTTTATATCTGTAATGCGTTAAATAAATAAAGTGTGACTTGAGCTTTGTTAGTTTGTGTGTTGTATTCATACTCTTTGTGTAAACTTTTGTCTGGTTTTAATTGATCATGGTGGCTGTGGGCCGAACACTTCGTGTGACATTACATGTTTCCTGTAGTATTTCCAGAGCTGTGATCTCACTGTTGAGGTTTGGAAACATGTTACTGTGATCATCTCTGAACCCACATTAGACTGATGGGTGTGAATCTGGACACTCATGCTGCTCTTTATGAGACTGTCTGTCTGAACACAGGAAAGAAAGACTGACAGAAAGAGAAAATGGCTGATAAGTGTCATTTGTGTCTGCTGGGACTGATCATTCTCTCTTCACTTCTCACAGATCTTAAGGGCAGGTTGAGAAACAGTAGGGGGGGTGTGTTGATGGCTGTGTTGTGGGACAGTCGGGGCAGGTGTAGGGTGTCAGACCAGTCTTTTGTTTTTCTAACCTACAGTAAAACTCATTCAGGTCATCAGCCAGTTGTTGATTGGCCTCAGGGCTGGGGGACGGGCTCTTGTAGTTGGTGATGGCTTTCAGGCCATTCCACACTGATTTAGAGTCACTTCTTGAAAGCTGTTTTCTTAGCTTTCCATAGTAGTTTAACTTTGCCACTCTTATCTCCCTATTCAGTGTGTATTTGGCCTGTTTGTACAAGGCTTTGTCCCCACTCCTGTAGCCGTCCTCTTTGGCCTGGTGAAGCTGTCTGAGTTTTGCACTGATGCAGTCTGACAGAAGAGAAACTCCAATCAGGTTTAACAGTCCAAAATGGGTTGCTGTAAATAATAAAGAAACTGAAGCTTCATAACAAAATATCACATTTTGTGTAATGTGATAATCAAAGTTAAAATATAATCTGAACTAACATTCATCTTTACAGCTCAAGATAAAACAACGACAGCAGTGATTCCAGTCCACATCACAAACTCTCAGGATCATGAAACTACAAACACACACAAATCTAAAGGTACATCATCACTGTCTTTCTCACATCAGTGCTTTGCAGTGCATAATGCTAGAGTTATCTTGTTTGTTAACTAAATAAAATATAATTGTCATTTACTGATCATTTCACTGTATAAACAAATCCTTACTTCTGAAAATATATAATCTTCCTCACATATATCATGCTGTAACATGTTTTTATGTGAATTACCACATGCAGAAATATAAATTCAACATTTCCAAACATCTGTCTTTGGTCTATAAATATGTGCTGAATACTTATTTCAGTCTATTTCACGATCTAAAAGTGTAAAATAGAGTATTTATACATTATATCGGGTTAATAACTAAATAGAAAACATTTTTTTTGTTGTATCTCTTGGTATAACTTAATATTTTCATATTGCATTTATGGTCACATGCTTTATTATTTGACACTGTAAGAGCCATTTTTGTCCTCACTTTACATTGTCATGTATGTGTGTGTCCAGTAGGGGTCACTCTAGGGTAATTGTTGACAGAATATGGGTGGAAACTTTCCCTCAGGTAACAGGTGTTAACATTCAAAAACAAGTTGGAAATGGAAGGAAACACTTTGGCAATAGGAAGGAGGACACAATAATATCTAGACTCTGTATTGATCACACAGCTCTTAATCAGTCATTATTTATTATTGGTAAACATGAATCTGGTAATTATAATAAATGTGGTATTTCAGAGACAGTAGAGCATATCCTATTACACTGTGAAGCATATGGAAGAAAAATAATGTGATTAATAGAAGAATTAAGTTTGTTGAATATTGAAAATATAACAATTAAGTCAATACTAAAGAATGTGCAGTGCAATATAAGGTCTATTATGCAATTGTTAATTATTTGAAAGCAATATGTATAATAGATTATTCCTGTTTTAAAGTCTGCTGAGAACAAGCATAATGCTACAAGTTATAGACCTATCACGTTAACATCGAATTTATGTAAGATGACGGAACGTATGATTGTATGCAGATTGAATTACATGTTAGAAAGGAAAGGGATTATTTCACCATATCAGAGTGACTTTAGTAAAGGGTGAAGTACAATAGATGCTGCCTTGTGTTTAGAGACAGAAATAAGAAAGGCTCAAGTCAATAAAGAAGTGGTAGTAGGCATATTTTTTGATACTGAAAAAGCTTGTGACATGCTTTAGAATGAAGGATTGTTAATAAAGTTGGAGCAAATAGGGATTGTAGGCAGAATGTTTAACTGGAAAAAAGATTTTTTGCTTAATAGAACTGGGCTGTGTTTCCTGAAACCTTCTTAACGCTACGTCGTTCTTAAATTATACCTTAAGCTGAACCTTATCATTAATATGTGTTTCCTGAAACATTCTTAGTTAAGTTTACCTTCTGAAAGTCATACTTTCGTAAGGTTGGTCTGGATCACTCTTAGCTAAACCTGATCACTGTTGACAGTTCACTCTACTGGTGGAACCACTGTGCAAAAAGCTTCTTTACATGTAAGTCTATATGAATATAACTCTTTAAAGTGCTCCTATTATGCCTTTTCAAATATAACCTTTCATGCAGTGTGTCATGTAGCTGTATGTGAACATAAACTATCTGCAAAGTTGTGAAGTCAACAGTGCACGATAAATAAAGTTATTGTCTATCAAAAAAAAAGAGTCAGCTCACAATCGCCTGAACGATTCGTCAGGAATTCGAATCTTTTTCTGTTACGGCCACACGTCACAAAGTAACACATTTGCATAATGTCCGCCCACGTTCTACGTCGTGAACAACTTGCCCGCCCACAAATTTCCATGTTGTTTAGGTCATGTCGAGAAGATGCTGTATCCTAAGCTGAGTGTAAATTTGTTTTATTTTCACTTCCAAAAGATGAATCTACAAAGATTGTATTTTCTAGTGATCGTTCAAAATACGTAGTTGTGTATGTTATGCTGTGTAACAACCCTGCACATGTCTTGCTAACTGGCTAAATCACGCTTCTGTAGTTCTGTTGTTCAGCTGTGGGCCCACTGTAGTCTGAAACGTTGTGATTGATGCAGTTGGAGTAATGATAAAGGATGGCGCACAAAGCGGCTTTCACACCGAATGCGGAAAGCGCTGCGCTATGAAACCCATTAATTTCAATTGCTTGCGCCACGCGACGACGGCTTGTTTCTGCGTCGACCAAAGCGCACGCGCAGCGGAAAGCACTGCTGGCACGTAAGGTGTGTACGCCGCGCTCAAAGTTCAAATGAGTTGAACTTTTGCTGCTGCGTTCGTTGTGAAAGCCACCTTAATGCATTATACAGTGTTGAAGTTTACAACACAGAAGTGTGCCTGGTTCGCTTACATAATCAAATTGTGAGCACTTTCCACGGTAGTCCGTACTAACTTGTCAATCAGCCACTTCAGCCGTTTCATCTTCAGACTCCGGCTCGAATTGTTATACTTTGTGGGGGGGGTGGAGACTTTTTCAGACTGTTGATGACAGTCTGAAAAAAAGGGTCTAGAACTGCCCCTGGTCAAAATATACTGTGTTCTTCCTTGACCCATGCTACACCCTTCCACTGAGTTTTTTGAGCCCCCATTCTGGGCCCCTTTTAACCTCTGAGCCCTATGCAGTCTGTCCTCCTTTTCAAAATACAAATATCAAAGATGGAATTTTATGCAGGGTTTTTTTAAAATCAAATTTAAGGCTTTTTGTTACTTTTTTAAAGACCTGCAGAAATAGAATTATTAATATGGAATAAGCAAGATGTCTAGTAATATATTAAACTGCTATCCTGATTTACAGCTCAGATAATGTTGATCTCAGATCAGTTTCATCAATTTGTCCACATTTTTAACAAAACATTTGAGTAATTAAAAGAATGAGAAGTAGGTAATAGTCTCGTACTGGCCTCTATAAAGAAGCTGTCCGTAAAACAAACAAAGCAAGCCCTGCAAATTAATATAAAATATTTTAAAAACCACATATCATACAGACACTTCATATGTATTAGTATTTTATTATTTGTATTGCATTTAACATAGTTTACTTTCAATAAAACATTTGCAATGGGCTTTAAAAGCTGTTTTTATGCATGTTTTAGCCTGAGTTTTTGTTGCATTTACACATTTTTGACCAGCAGGTGTCACCAGCGTGTGGAGTTTCGAGCGCTTCAAAACAATGAATCATTTTGCAAAGCAATTAGTTCAGTTGATTCGAAGCTTTGAAAAGTTTTCCCTGCGTCCCAGTGTTCATATTATCCATCCTCAATAGTATGTGAGATTACAATAAGTGTGTCCCAAAGCATAGTATGCTGAAAAGAGTGTGTCAAATGTCCGCGGATGGTCTACTATTTCAGGTTGATTTTTGAAGTGTGGATCTGTGCGCACATTAATTGCTAATAATAATAATAATAGTCCAGAACTACAAACACGAATAAAACAAAACATGTTAAAAAACTACAAACATGGCGGATGTGCACGACCGATGGTTAGGTAGAAATGTTTAGAAAGGGTTTGAGTTACTAATAATTAAAAATTAATTTAACCTGGTAAAAGATAAATATATATATATATATATATATATATATATATATATATATATATATATATATATATATATATATATATATATATATATATATATATATGTTATCTGTGTTAAGTTTTATAAACATCCGTTTGGTCGTTAACCTTTAAATATAAAATATGAGTTTTCAGCATGAAACACCCGCGAATCGCAGATCAACGTGCTACTTCTTTTCTCTCCAATACGGTAGGAAGTTAAATTAAATGTGGAGGATGTTAACTGTAACAAGATGATTGACAGGCCAGTTTACTGTGACAGTGTAAAAATGCAGTTAGTATGTCCCAAAGCTTGCCTACTCTTCTACTACACACTCAAAAGTGTGTACTTTTTCATCACCAAACAGTACATACTTTAAGGCCGTAGTATAAGTAGGCACACTGGGACACAGCATTTGTTTCTTCCATCACTAATCCATGTGTTATGTTCGCATTGGTTCATTGTCCTGTCATGTGGTTTTCAGTTCTGTTCATTCGTTAGTTTCTGTTCATTAGTTCTGTCTTGTCATTGGTTGCTTTCTATCATGTGTTCTCTATAGTTAGATTTAGACCCTCATATTCGCATTGCTTCTTTGTTGTGCATTATGTTTGTGTAATGTTAGCTTCATGTTTTGTTAAGTCATGCTAAGCCTTTGTTTATTTTCTATTAGTTTCACATTGAAGATATTAAACTACACTTGGGTTCTACATCTGGTTTGCCTCAGTGGAGTTTGTTACTCAAATCTGGTGATTCTCCTTCATTAGTTGCTAATGTGAGGATGAGATCGATTCTGAAGCAAAGCAACAAAGAGTGTGTGTGTGTGTGTGTGTGTGTGTGTGTGTGTGTGTGTGTGTGTGTGTGTAAAAATTGAAAAGTAAAGTTTATTTGGGAATAAAGATACTTTCCCCACCAACAAAATAAATAAATAAATAAATAAATAAACAAATAAAAAATATTTAAATGTAAAAATTGTAAAAGTAAAGTTTGTTTGGGAATGAAGATACTTGCTCACACTGTGTGTTAATACAATATAACACTACAGTAAACACTATACAGGCAAAGTCAGATGCTCATCTAATTCAGGCCAAGTCCCACCCATTCAAACACAAACCGACCAATGGAAGCTGCATATAGTGAGCAGCCAATCAGGTTGGTGTAATGCCAAGTCAGCAGAGGAAGTCCTCACCCGAATACTGATCTCCTCGCTCACTCTGCTGCTTCTACACTCACTTCCTGTTTGGGACTATTTAAACAGTGACCATGTGCTCTCTCATTGCAAAGTATTGCCAGTTCACCTGCCTTACTGAGCGTTATTCATTGATTATTCTGCCTGCTTATGTGTATGATCCTGTTTTGTTTCCTGACTCACAAATTCACAGATTACCCTTGTTGGATTGTTTGCCTGATTGGACTGATGTTGAGGTTTGGACCCAGAGCCTGTTTAATCACGTTTGTCTTTCGGATTGCCCCCTGGATTGTTGACTGATCAGACTGCGTTACTGTTACTGATCCACTGCCTGTTTACACGTGTTTGTCTGCTGCTACTAACATCAATAAACTTCCGCATATGGATTCTAATGCCACCTCAGCGTCCTCCTTACAGAATACTTCGCCTCCCCTGAATCCAGCAGAAGTTCCCAACCTGCAAGCAGTGTTCGCTTACCAAAGTGAACTCTTAAAGAACTACCAGGAGCAACTCACAAAGCTGCAATCAGTCAATGAACATCTGACGCACTACATCCGATCTCTTCCGCCTCCCATGCCATCAATGGTAAGCTTTGCGCTTCCTGACAAGTTTGACGGAACTGCCTAGCGATGCAAAGGGTTTATTTGTCAAGTGAGGCTATATTTTGACCATCAGAGGGATCGGGTTTGAATCGGAAGAAAAGAGATGGTTTTTTTTACAGACGCTTCATCTGCAACTAGAGCACCGTAGCATCCAGACCCCAACTTACCATTCATCGTTGAAGTGGATGCTTCAGATTGTGGGATCGGAGAATAACCGATCACAAGAATATAGAGTACTTTAGGGGACCCAAGCGTCTTAACCCACGACAGGGTCGCTGGGCCCTCTTCACTCGCTTCCAGTTCACGGTGACTTATCGACCTGGCAGCAAAAACAGTAAGGCTGACGCTCTCTCTAGAAGATATGTCCTCCCCAATGAATCTCTCAAACCCGAGCCCATACTCCCTCCTACAGTCATTCTGGCCCCCATCACCTGGGATATTATGAACGAAATTCACCGGGAACAAGAGCGGGATCCACCACCTCCACAATGCCCTCCAAATAAACAGTATGTGCCCCAAGGATTACGCCCACGAGTGCTGCAGTGGGTGCACACCTCCCTCAGCGCAGGTCATCCCGGCATATCACGTACCCTACAGCTTATGAAGAACTCATTCTGGTGGCCAACCATGACTAAAGATACCACAATGTTCGTTAAGTCCTGTCAGGTCTGTGCTCAATCCAAGACCCTCAAAGAACTGCCCTCAGGCCTCCTTCAACCACTACCCATTCCTCAATGACCCTGGTCACACCTTTCAATTGACTTCGTCACCGATCTGCCTCCATCCAATGGCTTCACCACCGTTCTAGTAATCATCGACCGGTTACCACCCACAAGTGAATGGCCAGGTCAAACGCCTAAACCAAGAGATCGGCAGATACTTAAGAACCTACTGTAGTCGAGAGCAACATAGATGGTCTGAGTTCCTTCCCTGGGCTGAATACGCCCAGAACTCTCTCATTCACTCCTCCACAGGCCTCACCCCCTTCCAGTGCATCCTGGGGTTTCAGCCCCCCTTGTTCCCGTGGCCTGGCGAACCCTCTTCGGTCCCGGCCGTGGATGACCTGGATCAAACATAGTGAGAGGGTGTGGGATAGTGCTCACGTTCGTCTCCAGCGGGCCATCAGAACACAGGAGTTCCAGGCCAACAGACGACGCCGCCCACATCCTCCCTACCAACCAGGACAGCGGGTCTGGCTCTCGACTAAGGACATCAAGTTGCGGCTGCCCAGCAGGAAGCTCAGTCCCAGGTATGTAGGCCCTTTCAAAATTCTAAAAAGAATAAATGAGATGACTTGCCAACTAGAGCTTCCTGCTAACTACCATATCTCTCCCTCTTTCCATGTGTCCCTCCTCAAACCGGTCCACCCGGAGGCTGACCCCGGCCAGGAGGCCCCAGAACCACCACCACTCCTGGATATAGACGGTATTCCCGCCTATCAGGTGAACAAGTTACTGGACTCTCGACGTAGAGGGGGTCAGCTCCAATACTTGGTGGACTGGGAGGGCTATGGACCCGAGGAGAGATCATGGGTGGCCGCCAATGACATCCTGGATCCATCTCTCATCGAGGAGTTCCATCGAGCCAAACCCGACCGCCCAGCACCACAACCACGGGGACGTCCTCGCCGAGCTCCAGGAGTCGCTCCTAGAGGGGGGGCTTCTGTAATGCCAAGCCAGCAGAGGGAGCCATCACCCGAATACTGATCTCCTCACTCCCTCTGTTGCTTCTACAGTCACTTCCTGTTTGGGACTGTTTAAACAGTGACCACGTGCTCTCTCATTGCGAAGTATTGCCAGTTCACCTGCCTTACCGAGCATTATTCATTGATTATTCTGCCTGCTTATATGTGTATGATCCTGCTTTGTTTCCTGACTCACAAATTCACGGATTACCCTTGTTGGATTGTTTGCCTGATTGGACTGATGTTGAGGTTTGGACCCAGAGCCTGTTTAATCACATTTGTCTTTCGGATTGCCCCCTGGATTGTTGACCGATCGGACTGCCTCACTGTTACTGACCCACTGCCTGTTTACACGTGTTTGTCTGCTGCTGCTAACATCAATAAACTTCCGCATATGGATTCTAATGCCGCCTCAGAGTCCTCATTACAGTTGGACTGATGTCATCTACACTCACTATATATAACCAACAGAGTGTGTGTGTTGATGCTGTCTGAAGTTGAGACTAGTAACACTGTGACTATGACATTCACACACAAACAGACTCTTGAAAATATTCTTTGAGAAGTTTGTTTTTGCTGATTAATTTCTTTGGGCCACTGAAAGCAGATTCCCCTTCAGTCATGAACTAATTACTAATAATTTTACTGCTTAGAGCCCTATAAACCCTTTGAAGCCCTTAGATAGTTCGCTGTGAATTAATATAAATCCAATATATATAATGAGTGGACAGAATAAAATAAGATTTTAAAGAATCTTACACACTGCATATTAATTAAGTTTTATAGAAATGTAACTGAAATTGATTTTAGATGAATGTTGATTTAATTATGATTAGGGTTAAAATCAGTTTATCAACTGTCTGAACTTATTCCATTGTTCACATGCATGAGACACATTTACAGCCTTGAATGAGTGGAAACTTTCAAGTTCCTCATTCGTGCATCTTTCATTCACACTTGTCACAGTGTTGTCAGAATCAGCACTGACAGTTGCAGCGTCTCCTTTTGAAGAAACAGGCGTAAGGCCTGCAGGGTCATCCACATCTCTACTAAAAACAATCTCAATTTAACATGAATTCCCCTACATCTGGCCCTTTATGTGGCTTGATTTTTCTTAGCTCATCTCTCCAAAGAGTTTGACCAATGCTGGATAGATGCAAGATCTCATAAGACGGTCATTGTATCTCTCTCTAATCAAACACACCTGATTCATTCATCAGTTCATCAATAGAGACTCCAGTGCTAGAAACATTTTTGAGGAGACTCCAGGAACTGCTTTGGGAACCACTGGTCCATGGAAATGTGCAGAAATACAGTATATGTGCTACTGTACATCAGATTCCTTATTCCTGCTCCTGGAGAAACACTTTTCAACTCTAATTAAAGCACCTGAATCAACTAATCAAGGTCTTTCAAATTCAGGTGTTTGGATAACCCTTAACAAAAATATGTATACTTCAAGTTTATTTTATTAAGTATGCTTAAGTAAAGTTCAAGTATGTTTTTTAAGTATACTTTATGTAGTAAGTATAAAAATATCAGTTTACTAGTAGTATACTTTTAAATGTACTATTTCAGTACTCCTTGGGACTGGCCCACTTTCTAGTATATAAAAGTATATTTTTAAGTATAACAGAAGTAAACTAGTTAACAGAGTACACAACTAGTTTACATCTATGTTTTTAGTTTGTACTGCAAGTATACTAAAAGTGAACTTATAGGTATACTGATAGTTTACTAATTAAATACTTTTAGTATTTAATTATACTCTAATATAGTATAGTCTCAGTAAAATACTACTTTAAAGGTTTTATACTGCAGGTATACTCATGAGTTTTCTTTAAGTGAACTTTACATCATACTTTAAGTATACTACTATGTTCCTATTTAGGTATTAATAAGTGTATATTTTGTTATATCAATATCTGAACATACAAAACATCAAAAGAAAGTACAGGGTATCTGCTTGTAAACAAAAACATTTTATTCTAGCTTCATGCATCCATTTTTTTTATAAACACTTGAATGTGGGTAAGTTGCATAAATAAAAAATAAATAAACATTTTAACCAAAATGCTAAAAACAAAATACTAATTATGATAATCAAAACGTAGATGGAGTTGATCAACACCTCAAATCATGACAGTCATTATTACCTCTTCATCGGTCGACATTTTATTTCATAACGTTACACAGTTTTTACATATCTATGGTTTTGATCCTGTTTTATGTCTGACGATTGTGATTACACATGGAAGCGGATTCTTCTTCACTCGTGTTTTGGAGATTCTGTACGGAAGATGTGAAATAGCGCCCCTAGCGTATAACAATGAAAACACGGATTCTCAGAGCACAAGTATATCTCAAAAGACTTTCTCTAAGTATAAATCAAGTATACTTAAATGTCATTTTAAGTATATTTCTGAGAAGTACATTAAAGTATGCTTAACGTATTTTTAGTTTAAAAGAAGTATACTAATAGCACACTTGAATAAACTTATTTTTCGTAAGGGAAGGAACCCCATCTTACGTGAAAACGCTGAAATAAAGATTTGCGATAAACTGCACCAATTAAACTAACACTGAACTTGTAATCGGATTGCAGCAAACATTGAGAAAATCAATTCCAGAAACACTGTTAAAAAAAGAAGAGGAACTGCGATCTGAATGTGTGAAAATTCACAGCTATCCGTCCAAACTGGGTTCAGAGATGATCTCAGATCTGTGTGGGTTGAACCAGTGAGGTCAAAAGTTCCCACAGCCAGCAGTAACACACTTCTGAAAACACTAGATCACAAACCACAACACAAAGAGACAAAGGAAAAACATTTGTACTGAGAGGAGGGAAAAAAAAAAAAAACTTAAAGTGCTTTAAAAATGCAATTGTTTATATACAACTTCATTTACACATTTTGACTTCATGTATTTTGCACTATTGTTATATAACTGTGTTTAATAATTCTGGAGCCTCTACTTTAGTGATTGCACAAAATACATACGTTATGCACTTTATACATCTTACATCTAATTTTTTAAAAATCTCAAATTTTCAACAATTTCTGTTTTGCTACCTAATAATATGTTGTTTCTATTTAAATGAACTTAAACGGCATAGTTTTACTTCCTGTCACATACACATGCTCCCAAGTGCTCATAACCGCAGTTGTGGAGCCTAAAGATTGGGCTCAGAGTAAATGTGGTTTGATCAACAATATGCAGCTCTCACACTAAAGAACATGTTTCACAGCCGCTGTTGTCTGGTTAGTGGTTATGTTTAGGCAGTTCATAGGAAATATAGAAGAAACAGAGTTCAACACAACACCAGTAACAGTCTGTGCTCAGCTCTCGAGGGAAGATTCAATCGATTGAGGTGTTTACAGAATGACTGCAGGTTAAAACTGCCTGAGCTGACCTCAGTTCTCACACTTCTCCATTATGACTGACATTGTCTCACTAAATAGCAGCATTTAAACACTCAGTCAGATCAGAGGAAGTGAATGACCACAGGAAGGGTGGATAGTATGTAAAGAGTTGTGAGCATATAATGAAGAGGAAGACTGACAGAAAGAGAAAATGGCTGATAAGTGTCATTTGTGTCTGCTGGGACTGATCATTCTCTCTTCACTTCTCACAGGTAAACAAATCTCTGTTTTCTCTACAAGATGTTTAGTTTAATTAGTCTGGGAAAGAGTTCATTTCAACATGATCAGTTTATTCTTGTGTTACATAAAGAACATACTGGATTATTCCTGATGCACTAAAGTCTAGATATACTTAAACATCCAATGCTGAATTATCTGTATATTAAGAGTATATTAGTGATTTGAACAGCTCTCTGATAAAGAAAAATAGTTTATTCTATTTTGAATTGTGATTTTTTTTTTTTTCTTTTTTTCTTTTTCCTGTTTATTAAAATTTAAGAATGATCTCTCAAATGTTCTTGTGTTTCAGGTACCATTGGAGTGAATGTGACTCATGTGTTCATCAGTTCTGGTGAAAATGTCCGTCTGCCCTGTAATAATGATCTTCATGACTGCAACTCAACTACATGGAACTATATCAGACATTCAACATCAGTTGAACTGATTGGTGGTGGGATAAAGAAGAACATCGAGAGACATGAGAGACTGAGTCTGGGGTCTGACTGCTCTCTGAACATCACAAACGTCACAAAAGAAGATTATGGACTTTACACCTGCCGACAATATGTGAATGACAAACAACAAGGAACTGATGCACATGTTTATCTGCATGTTCTTCATGGTAATTTTGCAATTATGTGGTCAATTTAAAAAGTGCAAATTGTTAATTTAAACTCTCATGATGATTGAAGAGTGTGTGATTTGTGTGTTATTTTGTGTTTCAGTCTCTTCATCATCCTCACAGACTGAGATCAGTGCAGGCAGCTCTGTGACTCTCTCCTGTCAGTTGTATTCATATACTGGAGTCTCTTGTGATGATTGGATCCGTTCTGAGGGAATTCAGCTGTTCTGGGTGAATCAGGCTGGTGTTAAACTGACAATATCAGACTCCAGATATCAGATATCAGCTCCAGGATACTGTATCATCACTCTGACTACAACACTCCTGAATGAAGATGACAACAGAGAGTGGAGATGTGAAGGTACTCACAGAAATCAAGTCAAGACCTCAGTCACATATACTGTCAAGAGTTCAGGTGAGAAAACAATCTCATCAATCATTTTAAGTCCTCATAATGTCAGTAACACTAAGGACTATTAGTATTATTGAAGCAGAACAATAATGCTGTAAATAATGAAGAAATTGAAACTTGACAGCAAAAAAAAAATTATTTAATGTGATTATCAAAGTTAAAATATGAAGGTCATATTCTACAGCAGGACTTACTTAGAATATGACCATTCAAGCTAAATTTGTGTTGAACATATTAGTTTTTTTCTTTTTTCTTTTTTGTGTGTGCAAATGGTATTTATTTGCAGTGTACCATATTTTTCAGAAAATAAGTCAAACCAGATCAAGCGTGTATTGTTGAGAGAAACACACCGACAGAGAAAAGTTGCATCAGTGTATAAATCACATTTTATTATTACATTCAGAAATAATGTAAAATATTGGTAAATAAAGTGAAAGAGACTAAATGACATTATACTATAAAACCGATACTAAAAAAACATCCTTGTTATTGCACAAGGTTCTGTTTTTAGAATTAGCCTTTTATGTGTTTTGTAATAAATTTACACAACTTTTAATGTAAGCAATAATATAAATCCATTAGACGACAACATTTTCTTTTTTTTTTCTGATTATACATTATTATTTTATATATATGGTACTGAAACCACACTGTTAGACATTTTCAAAGGGTTTTTACAGTAACTTACTGGCAACACTGTTGCCAGTAAGTTACTGTAATTAGGATTTACAGTAGCAAACTGTATTTAATTTACAGGTGCAAACTGTAGCTGTTTTACAGCCAAATACTAAAAAAATATATAAATACTAAAAAAAGTCACTATACTACTGTAATTAATTAATTTTTCATAGTTTTCAGTAGATTTTATAATTTTTATATTGAATTCATTTAAATTTGTTTTATTGTTACTCTACATAGGTACTACTGGCATTCAATTAAAACCGACACAATTACAAAATATTGAATACTTTATTTAAAACAATGCATGTATAACAGTTAAAAATACAGTCTTCCACTGCTGGAACAGTGCATCTTCACCATTTCTCCTATTTTAGGATGTGTTGCAGTGCATTATGTTGTATTCTCTGGATTTATTCCCACAAAGAATCTATAAGCAACAGAAATATAATGGAGAAAAAGACATGCAGCCAAAGAATACACAGCCATCTGCAAAACCCAGGTGCTGCTCTAAAACGTGGCCACCACCTTTGCTCACCATTCACTTTGTTAGTGACAGAAATGTCTTCTCTGAAAAACAAGAAGTAGAAATGGCACACTTTTAAAAGGAAAACCCCACACAGAATACACAAACATCTCAAAACCATAGTTGTTCTCTTACCATGAACTATCAGTCTCAGAGTGGTTGGCATGCTCATGTCTTTCTTGATGCTTCATTGCGTTGCCTTTAAAACACAAACACAACAAAATGCAGTAAATCTTAAATTCCATTAATAATTATAACAAACTAATTCTAAAACTAAAAAGACAGCTAACAGTTATAACTTGTCTAACCTAGCTAACATACAATTTTATTTTCTCAATAGGCTACTGGCCAACATTAACTAACGTTACTAACACCTGGACAAAATTTCACATTAGTTAACCTAATGTTAATATAAGATAAGCATTGCTCGTTAAAAAATGTTTTTATTCATTAACTTAGTTCAATTAGCTGACAAACGCCGTTTGAAGCGACGGCACAGTTTACTATAGCAAAGTTTGTAACCGCCATGTTTTGATGGGTAAATATTACTTAGGTTAAGCTGGTGTGCAAAAATCTGACAAACATTCAGACAAACGTATTTATATATTTTACCTTACTTGCTGGTCTTAATCTCTCGTAAATTGCATCGATACACAGCACGGATGTTCTCCGTAACTCTTCCCCTCTTGTTGGTTCATCCCCGGGCAAACGGCGCGACTCCACAAAAGACAATAGAGAACCCATTATATATACACTGTATACAGTGGATGCTTACAGTAAAGTAATGCCCCGGTATATTTCTGACTTGCAGATGTACTTCAAGCGCTCGCGCTGTGTCTGACATGAAGGACAAACGTATTTTCCAGTCATTACAAGCGATGCAACACATGCAGTGTAGTCCGTCCCAAGCTGTTGCGGCGTTGTAGACACGATGTAAGGCAAATCTTGTCAATCCAAATATAATAAATGAGGAAAATAAAACGACCTCAATAGAATGCCGCCAATGAGGCCGTTACAGCAAATACAGTAGTATACAGCAATTTTAAAAAATACAGTAAGTCTCTGTACATGTGGTCTGACGTCACAGAAAATTCCCATATTTCAATGGTATTTTATTATTATTTGCTGCAAAGGGAATTTGCAGTATTATACTGGGTGATATACAGTTAATAACTGTAGAAATTACAGAAATGTCTAACAGTGCATATACCTACTTAAATTCATCAACTCTGCCACCATTTGAGATAAAGATATCAAACCAGCTGTACAATATTCAGAATATTATTCCCTATAATGCACAATGCTTGTTTGTTTTCTGATTATATCTTTATTATATTTATATATGGTACTGAAACCATATTTTTGATATGTTTTATTATACTGAACCCACTTAAATTCAATAAACTCTGCCACCGTTTAAGATAAAAGTATCAAACCAACTGTAAATTATGGAAAATATTATTCCTTATGATACACAGGGCTAATTTATCAGATTATGCCATTAGTACTTTTCTATATTAAAAGCATATGAAGAGTTAAAATGGGAAAGCTCTTGAGTGCCGTCTGAAATGTTCTTCTAAAATGAGCATCTGTGTCACGTGTCCATGTTTAGTGTAACGGAGTGAAAGACGCTTGAAGCGGGCAGATCCATATGCAAAGATTTTATATAAATGAGACTGGGTCAAAACAGCAGGCAGGGTTGAACAATGGCAAACAGGTCTATAAGGACAAAACACAAGAGTAATCCGTGATGCAGGAAAGGGTCGATCAGTGACGAACATAATCCAGAGGGCTAGGCAAAAGGGTATTCCAATGAAACATGCAAGAGATCCAAGGCAGGCAGCAAAACAGACAAGACTCGAACAACTAGAAAACTTAGAAATGGCTCCGTATGGTTGCTAACACAATGAGAGTCCTTAACTCGTCAGAAAAAACGAGAGAAAGTCCAAGGCTTATATAGTGTGCTTGATTGGTTACAGCAGTGTGTGTCATCAGCACAATGAATGATGGGAAAAGTAGTCCAGGGTTTGGTGTAACAGTCTGTGTAATGTGAAATGTCAGTAGGATGCACAGGCGTCCTCTGGTGGCAGACAGACCAGACAGGATTCAGGACATTTAGGTACAGTACTTTCACATTAATGGCAATCAATATTTCATTTTTCTTTGCCATTAAAATGTTTAAGATCAGTGTTACAAAAGGTAATATATGATGGTTTCCTTTGTTTGTTTTTTTTGTTTTTTGTTTTTTGTTTTACTTATGATTATAAAACTTTGATAAGATAATTAACATATTAATAATGTAATTTTGTTTATCAGAAAAAATATATGTTTTGAAAACAAATTAAAATATCATGAGGTTCTAAATTAATGGCTTTGTTATATATTTTTTTGTTACGTCTATTTTAAAGTCAACCCAAAATGAAATAGAGAAAAGGGCAATAGAAAAATAAATGTTTAATATCTTTAACTGATATGTTACAAAAGGTACATTTGCATGGAGAGGACATACAACCACACACTCACTCACAAATAAACTACTTTATTTAACCCAATGTTTTGGCAAGAAGCCTTTGTCAAGAAATACAAGATAAACTAATGTTCATTTTAAAAGAAAATTCCAGATGGCCTTTAGAAGACATTTACAGTTGGTTTGATTCCTTTAGCTGAAGTTGTGTTTAAGATTAATGGTTTAGTACTGCATAAAAAAAAAAAAAAAAACATTTAATGATCAGAAAAATAGGCTTTGTGCATCATGCAGAATAATATTCAAAGTAATTTACAGTTCGTTTGATATCTTTAGATTAAAAGGTGTTCAAGTTTAATGGATTTAAATGGGTTCAGTACTGGATAAAATCAGGTTAATAATCTGAAAAACAAGCCTTGTGTATTATAGGGAATAATATTATAAGATTTTTACACTTGGTTTGATACCTTTATCTTAAACGGTGGCAGAGTTTAATGAATTTAAGTAAGTACAGTATATTAAACATCAGAAATGTGGTTTCAGTACCATATATAAAAATAATAAAGGCGTAGTCAGAAAAAAAAAACAAAAAACAAAAAAAACACAAGCCTTGTGCATTATAGGGAATAATATCTGATACCTTTAGATCAAATGGTGTTGTCGTTTAATGGATTCATATAATTGATACATTAAAAGTTGTGTGAAATTATTACAAAACACATAAAATGCTAATTCCAAAAACGGGGCCTTGTGCAATAACAGTTTTTTTTTTTTTTTCAGTTTTAACATTTTAGTATTGGTTTTATAATATAATGTCATGTAGTTTTTTATTTTTATTTTTTTATTCAAATGTTTATTTATTTGTTAATTAATCAATTTATTTATTTATTTATTGTTTTTCTTGAAATTAAACCTTGTGCAACATAAAGGGCATGTATTTATGTCTGAGTTAGTTTGGGCTCAGAACATAACAGACACAAAAAGTTTAACTGGTATGAAACTGAATGTCTAATGAATGTCAAATGTAAAACTAACTTTACAGTTAACTTTAAAGTAAGTGAACCTGAAACTGCTCACGGGCAAATGAATCGTGTTCATGAATTAATCATTAGTTGCAGTGGAACTTTGGGTTTCTAAACTATTTTTTATTATGTAAAGAGAGCTTCATACTTCTCTTGTTTCCTGATGTCCTAAAGCAGCAACACATCTACATAAAACGTTTTCAGACACAACAGACAAATTAAACTGAGTAACTGAATCACTTCTCTTTAAAGGGGTGGTTGATTGTGATTTCACTTTTTTAACTTTAGTTGGTGTGAGATATTGTCTTTTAAATTTATGGCAGTTTATTGGCTACAAAAACGTGACATCATAAACCCAGATATTTACATAAACCCCGCCCCCGGTAACATGCAACATAGGGGGCGGGGCAAGAAGAGGAAGAGTTGTTGTCAAATGTCGTCAAAACTAGCGGTGCACGGAAAAATCTATTCATATATGAATCGCAATTATGTCTTATAATGATTCTAATGAATTCACAAGTTTCAAAATCAATGTTGTAAAGCAGCAGCTCTTAATCTTGTCTCTCGCATCCCCTCTGCTCTCTACACACTCTGCATCTCTCTCTCTCTCACACACACACACTTCCCCCCTCGAGCCCTCCTGCCCCTTTGAGCTCTGACTAAACTGTCCTTTCGGTCCAGTCTACACTCAAAAAAATGATTCTTTAAACCTACTTAATTCAATTATGGACAGTGGTTCCACACAACCAAATTGTTTTTGATGAACATGAATGGAATTTTTTGAATCTATGCAAACTCTTTGTGTTGTGACAACACAGCTGAATGAGGAAGAATTTATGTGAAATAGTAATGTCCAACCAACTCAATTTATTCACTTCCCTGTAACTTAAACCGGTTAAGTTTAGTGAACATGTTTTGGTTTATTAAAAACTGGCCAAATATGTTTCACTTTATCAACATAAGGAAGTTTGTTTCAGACAACTCATTTAAATTATGGACAGTGGTTCCATCCAACTGGTTTTAGTTACTTTAACTGAATGATTTCAAGTTAAAGTTACTCCCTTCAACAAAGCATTTTTTGTGTGATTATTTTGCAATGAATCACAAAAGACAAGATGTCACAAATTATCAAGTGTATTTGTTAAACAAGGGCAACAATTACAGTTACAGCCACATTACAAAATTACAGAAATATTAAACTACTGTCATTTTCTAATTGGCATATAAAGGTAACCAATCAAACCTTAATCCAGGAACAGGAACTGGCTCCAGAAATAACTTCTGCAGTACTCCAAATGTGTACCTGATTTCAGGAGTTCAAGTTAAGTCCATATTTCAGTCCCAGCAACATGTTTTTTCATAGGGTTTACTGCTAAGGTCCTGAAGAACTTTATCTTCCAACACTCCAACATCTGCTGTGCTGTCTTCAATGTCTGCACCTTCAAATCGTATGACATAGATTCCCATGATTCCTCTGGATCACCTCCTGAGTGCTGCCAACGTCTGTATCCTAGAGAGGATATTTAAAAGAATGGAGTACTCAAATTCTTGCATATTAAATTTACCTTAGCATTTATCATCCTTGAAAATACCAATAAATAAATAAATTAATAAATAAAACAACTTACCATATACTCCATAATAACACTGCTAGTGTCTTCATTTGGGTACTTCACCGTCATTAGTCTAAAGATGCAGACAACAACAAAATTCATGAGATTTAGCCTTTACATTTTTCTAAAAAAAAAAAAAAAACACACATTTGAAAAATGTCATTATTATTCTGTCTGATCATTTCCTTATGGGAAATACAGGCAAGCAGTTCAGATGGAACTCTAACATTACAGTGGAAAATAAAACTATAACAGTACTGGACCAGATCAGCACAGAAAGCCACTGTCCTGCAGAGTTTAGCAATATTCCTAATTAAAGGGATAGTTAACCCAAAAATGAAAATTCTGTCATTAATTACTCACCCTCATGTCGTTCCAAACCCACAAAACCTTCATTCATCTTCGGAACACAAATAAAGATATTTTTGATGAAATCTGAGAGCTTTCTGACCCAGCATAGACAGTAATGCAACTGAAATGCTCCCAGACCCAGAAACGTAGTAAGGACACCAGTAAAACAGTGTAAAAATCAGTGGTTCAACCATAATTTTACAAAGCAGTGAGAATACTTTTTGTGTGCAAAGAAAACAAAAATATTGACTTTATTCAACAATTCTTCTCCAAATTGCGTCTTCTGCCATTATTGAGAGTACCTCTTTGCATAACGCATGCGTGTGATTCTGCTGACGTAGAACATGCATGCGCTGGGCCTTGTTTGCTTGCAGAGGAAAGCAATGTGCATGCATCGTGATACTCTCCATAATGGCAAAATACGTGATTTGGAGGAGAAGAATTGTTGAATAAAGTAGTAATTTTTGTTTTCTTTACCCATAAAAAGTATTCTTGTAGCTTTGTAAAATTATGGTTGAACCACTGATGTCACATGGACTATTATATCAAAGTCCTTACTACGTTTCGGGGCTTGGGAATATTTCAGTTGTGTTGATGTCTATGCAGGGTCAGAAAGCTCTCTGATTTTATCAAAATATCTTAATTTGTATTTTGAAGATGAACGAAGGTCTTACAGGTTTGCTAATCAAAGTTTTACTAAAAGTTCCAGGCAGGGGTGTTGGAGCTAAACTCTACAGAACACTGGCTCTCCAAGAGCAGGTTTGACACGCCTGCCTTGCTGAATGTATTGTTTTTGGGAAGCTAATGTATTCGCAATATCTGTCAGTTTACAGTAATACCATATATTTTATATTTACTATATTAATAACCCAATTCTTATTATATCTGTCTTTTTTGTTAATGCCTATGACCATAACCCTAAAACTCAGTAGCTGGTGAGACAATGTTTTAAAGGGGTCATCTGATCCAAAACTCACTTTTACATGTTGTCTGAACATATATGCATGCTGGCAGTATGTGTACACAACCACCCTATGACGATAAAAATCCACCCAGTGGTATTTTTTTAATCATTATAAGTAATATGCCCTTTTTCAAATCAGGTCATTCTCAGCTTCTAGTTGGTGTGACGTCACACCGATCAAGGCCGCTCCCACAATAGTTGATTTACATGACCGTCTTATCATAGACCTCCCCTAAATGAGCCGAGTGAGAGCTGAGAACAGTCTGACCGCCATTATTGTATTTAAAGGAACATGCAACAGAATGGCCCACTCTGAAAAGGGCTGATTTTGATATGGTAAAATGGGTGTTTTTTACACTACCACTGAGAAATTTTAACAAAAGTATGCTATGAACTTCTCATTAAGACTCTAAAGAATCATATCAACAGCATCTGATGACCCCTTTAACATGATTACAAAAGTTTTTGTTGAGTGTAGCTGTTCTTACCTGTGTAGTCAGGACCAAGAGGGTTTAATGCTTTGTCCAAGGACTCTTCTTCGGTTTGCAATCATCTTCATAAGTTTTGCAGTGTGGATCCACCCATTGGCACAGACAGCTGACACTAATGGACCTATGGTTATTCTGCCTGTCTCATATTCTGCACAAATCTGTAAACACTTGAAGTACAATTTGTTACAAGAGCACCCATATATAGTTTAACATCAAAGACAAATTCAGTGATCAAAAATTTTGTGTGATTATTGTCATGTATATTATTCCAAAAGGGTGGACATGATCTGGAGCATATTTAAAGTCATAAAATGACTGTAAAAAGCATGATTTATAGTTCAGGCACAGCTTTTCACAAAAACATTAAGTTTATAAAATGATAAACATCACATTTCTGCCTTCAAACAGAGAAAAGGAATGAGTCAAAAGTACCCATTAAATACACACACACACACACACACACACACACACACACACACACACACAAACAAACATATACATATGAAGAGTTCATTTGCAAAAACAAATAAATCAGTTTTTATTAATATTCATAAAACATGTTTTTTATTGTGTGTGTGTGTGTGTGTTGTTTTTTTTTTGTTTGGTTTTTTGTGTTTTATTGTGTTAGTTAGCTGTATTTTTTAGCTATTAATATTCATTCAAAATAAACCAACCAACCACAGTTTGATTGATATTACTTGGAATGCAGAATAATTATTGAAAAAACAAAAACAGAGTTATCTGTTCTTGCAAATTAACTCTTAATATATACAAATAAACACACGAACTCTTCATATATACACACACACAAACACATGCATTATTAACACACAACATATCAATATATCTTAGTGTCTTACTTGTTTAGATTTCTAGAAGAAACATCAGCTTCTTAACCATCCACCAGTTCACATTTACAACTGCGTGCATTCCTCTAAAGCAGAAAATGCAAAATACCCTTATTACTTTTGTTTATAAATTATGAAAAGGCAATACAGCGGTTCACTTACCTTAGCCAAAACTTTTTTTCTCCGTCAGTAAAGTTGTGACATTCCTTCGTTTCGCCAAAATTAGGCAGCGATGAAGAAACCCGCGATCAAATGTATGCTGTTATGAAAACGAATAGCAGATAAAATGTTAAAAGTATGCAGCAGTCGAATGTGGCATTATTCGTACTTGCTTTCGTGCTTTAGCTAACGGTAATTTTACTGGGACTTGAATAGCCTAGAAAGAGCACAGGAAGGTTTTATTTAACTGCCTATATATCATTAATGAGTCGGAAAAACACTTTGAATTTTAATAATTCGCCGCATCCTCTGTTCCACAAGCACACGTACAAATACACTACAGTCCTTAAGCGCGTTCACATCTCCCAACCGCACGAAATCATCGCAATATACCAGTTACAGTCGTCTGCAAAACAGCACCAAAAGCATACTAAAACACTTACAGAAATTAAAGACTTTGACTTAACACAAAGAAGTCTTCAGATTTTCTTACCTGACTGGTACTTCTAGCTCCGACGCCATGATACACCTCCTTCGCGCCGTCTTCATAAAATGCGTTGGAAACGTCATATCCGGTTTTTTGAACGGCGAAATTAAACCGTTTACGTTAGTTTAACGATTGATAATCAAGTAAAATGGAAACTTAAACAGTTTAAATTAATAGAGCACCATACAATAGTGTTTTGGTGGAAAAAGAAATACACTTGTGTTGTTTTAACAATAAATACCTGGGTAAAATGAACAGTGGCACAAAACCATTTTTTTGAGTGTAGGTGACCCAGGTTCACGGTTTCTGCTGAGGGGGACCCGTGATTGTGCCCTCGTATTATACACTTTATGAGTACAGACAGACAGATATTTTCCACATAGCTACGAGAGGCATTAAACATGAACGCACACGCAGTTGCCGTGGTAGTGAGCAATATTTGCTGGCAAATACTTCTTAGGGACCATTCACACAGAACACGTCTATGGTTTTAAAAAAAGCGCAGTGTAGAATGCCAAGGTCTCGAGTCACACTTTTGAGACGTGCTGCAATGACGACAATATTCAGTGATAGAGATATTTCTGGGATATTTTATAAGTTGTGATAATTGTTTGAAGAAAGGTTATATAATTCAGGGTATCCACACACAGACACTATGAGCGTCTCCTCCGCCATGTTGCCGTCAATTAAAGCAGTTGTCATGCCAACTTGCTTCTGTAAACAGAAGCTCACAACATTTGCCCCGCCTCCGAGTTCTTCTGATTGGTCCACTGCTTTGGAACTGACATTGATGAGCGGCGCTGCGTGTAAAAGTTGAAATTCTTTTAGCTTGACACGTCATCTTAAAAACGTGGCACTCATGTGAGATGCGCTGCAAGAGATGCAAGCATAACGGTCATGCACATCTGTCAAGCGCATGTTTACACATAGAAAAACAATGGAAAAGTTGGAATGGAAAAACATGTTTTGTGTGAATGACCCCTTACTGTTACAAAATAAACAATTACTTTACAAAACTGCTACTACGCAATCATGTATTCTGCTGTATTAAAGCTTTAATCAGGATAAAACCATATATTAAAAGTTAACATAAGCAGCAACATTTACAAATCACAGCATATCTAAAAGAATGAGACAACAACAAACAAAAACACAAACCATTCTGAAACGTCCTGTAAGAGCCGTGTTTGCACAGGTTCTGCGTGATCCTCTTCACTAATATTCTCTGGGTCTCATTTGGGCTCAAATTGATGAGCAATATTGACGACGCCATTGTTTACAATACAACCCAATTGCATGTGAGGGGCATGACGTTTATGAATGCGTTTTAGAGGTTTAGCGAATCACAACACACTGGACCAGCTAACCAATCTGAGCCCACTGCGTATTTCTTAATTGCTTCACAAAACCCGAAAATTATCTGATCGTTTATTAGAGAAGAGACAGAGCGGTGTAGAATAAAGTTAAATTACATGAAAAAATTATGCTTTTTTTTGTTTTGTTTTTGTTTTAACAAAGCTTTAATGCATGTTAGACTGCACCCATAAACACAATCAAGCCTAGAAAAAACCCAGTCAAACACCCCTTTAAAGATGAAGAGGCTGCGATGTCAAAACAACATTCAAAATGTTTTTGTTTTTTATAGGTGTACCTTCAAAAATAACAGCAAAACTTTTGTAAAATGGAGAAAACAAACAAAATCTGCTCGCCACAAACTTTTTCCTGAAGCGAGTCACAAAAATAAACCAAAATTCAGCGAATACTGCCTATTCCACACAAACATGAGAAATATATCTAAAAATGTTGAAGTGTATAATTTAAAGTGTCTGTGTTTTGCTTATTTGATGTTAAGTGCATTATATGAGTTACTTTGGAATGTACGTAGCAATTTCAGATCATTTCAGATGATAAAAAAAACATTGTAGCCCAGAAAATATGGTTTAGCAAATTATTTCTCTGACACTTTGAAAACCCCTGTTCTACAATATGATGCATCTGAACTAATCCATGTTTTACAGCTCAAGATAAAACAACGGCAGCAGTGATTCCAGTCCACAACACAAACTCTCAGGATCCCTCAAATACAGACACACACGTAACTAAAGGTACATCATCACTGACTTTCTCATATCAGTGTTTTGCAGTGCATAATGCTAGAGTTATCTTGTTTGTTAACTAAATAAAATATGATTGTAAAATTCAGTATAAATAATTTGAACTAACATTCATGTTTATTCAACGACAGCAGTGATTCCAGTCCACATCACAAACTCTCAGAATTCCTCAACAACAAATTCACCAGTAACTACAGATCAAGGTGCTGATTAAATCATGATGATGTTTACGGTGATGCTTTAATTTTGACTCTAATAGTCATCAATCCCTGACTGTGACAATCTCTTCTTTAGTGACAGTGATTTCTGTTTCTGTCGCTGCATTTGCTGTTTTCCTTCTTGTTGTTCTCTGGCTGATCTGCAGAAAAAGAGCTGGTGAGTTTTCAGATTTCCTCCTTTCTAAAAATAAAAACAGTTTAGATCTCACTTTAATGAAGAGCAAACAAGCACATCAAGTTTAGATTGTGTGTATCATATAATGTGGATTATGTGACAATGAGATTCTCAAACAGAAGTTTATTCCTGTAATGTCAATCTCAAAAAGTGTTTAAGTCAAAGAACAATCGTTTCTATCATTCATTTGAATGGTCTTGTAATCTGAATGTCATTAGCATTGTTAGCATCCAATGTTTTGCATACATGTTTTATCAAAAATACTCATATTATATGATGCACTTTTTTTCTTTTTTTCCCCTCAGATAATAAAAGGGGGACTGATGAATCAGCGGTGAGTTCAGTAATGCCTTTAAAACTTTAAAGCTCAATAAAGTGTTATTTTTGCAGTTTTAACTGTTTGTTGTCTGAAGGTCAAAGGTGAGAATGAAGATGAAGGGACGTATGAAACAATCAACATGTCCATTCCTGCTGCTGCTAGAGACAATGTGAGTCAACTAAACATTCAACATTCAGTTCACTGTCTGTTTAATGTGATTTACTGAAAGCTGTTGTATTATTGTACATATTACAATGAGATATAATTCTGATCTGTGTATGAAACGTTGTTCGCTGCACGTTTACATGTATGTTTAGGAGCAGACAGATGAAGTGACTTATTCTGAAGTCTCTTCTTTCAGTATAAAGCCAGTAAATTCACTCAATGTGAGTAGCAACACATTCCCTTATTCTTCATCACAGCAGCTTCTCTCATCTATATGCTGCTGAAATGTAGTTCTGAATCTCAATCTCAGACAAATGAAGCTCATGCGCTAATAATAATGGCATTGATGGAGAAAATCTGTGCTGTTCTTTCAGGATCATAATGATACAGTGACTTACGCTGCCATCAGATGAACAGAAAATGAGCTGCGGGATGAACTTTACGCCTCTGTGAACAAGAACAAATAAACATTAATGACACAGATCACTGCTTGAGCTCATCATATCAGCAGCAGACGGGACGTTTTTTTTTTTTTTCCCAGATGCTAATATTTACAACTGTGGTGTTTGGAAGAATTAGACAAGAATTTGTGTGTGAACAAACGAAACTTTTTTTTGTAAAATATTTTGAAGGAAAATGCTATAAAAAAAAAGAAAAAAAAAAGGAGTAGATTATTATAATCAATTACACTGTAATGCAGCTGTGGTTGCCAGAATTTTACCATTAAAAAAATATGGTTCTGTAGAAACAATTTAGGTTTTATGGATTTAATTAAAATTTTCATAGTTTAATTTAATTGATATAATGTTAGTGTATTAATCTATGAAAGTACTGAAATCTGTTTTGTATCTTTATAATACATTGATAACCACCAGAAACAGGTGATAATGAGAAAGTAATTTGATGAACCAAAACCACAAGCAGCTTTTAAGTGCTAACAAATCTAGAAAGTGCAGTGTCATTCACACAAACACTAAACACCATCATGGTAACACACATAAAATTAAAATAAAGCCTGAACTCTTCCCCTGCACTTTTTCTCGGGCAAGTGTGTTCACGTAGAGATTTCCAACGGTCAGTGTGAATACATTTAGATTTGAATAAAAAGAGACAAGATAGTCACGTCGTTTAGGATACATTTTATTCTTATCCAAAACGATGTGAACATCATGGAGCGCTAAACACTCTCATGCAGTGTAAGTTTTATTCATACTCGACGCTGGAGGGCGCTCTTGTGCTAAATATACAAAATAGACCCTTTATTTTTATTTATTTATTTATTTTTTTATTGCAGAGAAGAGGAACACACAAAACAATAATAAGAATAACATTCAAATTATAACAGTACAAATTATAAGCAAAAAAAAAAAAAAAAAAGGAAGAAAAGAGGGGAAACAAGCATAGCACACATTCAATTTTAACAAATAAGAGTATTTTATTTGTTTAACAGTCTTACTGAATAAATACAAAAGTCCAAATCAGAGCAAAACAAATTTAACATGGAAGATGAATTAAGATATTTTTGTTTATGTATGTGAAATTTTGCTAATAAAATAAAAAGGTTAACAATAAATTCTAGATATTTATTGCTTTTGTTTATAGTACAAGATAACATCCTTTAAAGTAAAGCAATAATTAATATTCATTAAATTAAATATAAACTCTGCCAAGTTCATCCAAAACTTGTTTACAACTTTACAGTCAAAGAATAAGCGAGTCTGCATCTCTTTCTCACCGTTACAAAAACAGCATACGTCATCAATATCAGTAAATTTTGTAATTAAGGATTTAGAAGGGTAAATGGTATGTAGAATTTTGAAATGTATTTCTTTTATTTTATTATTAATGCAGTATTTAAAAGGAATTAACCAAGCTCTTCTCCAGATAATTAAAGAGTTCCAAAAAAATATTATATTTTTATTCTGTTTTATTGTGTTTTTGTACATATTACAAATATGTTTATTGCATTTTTTTCTCAGTGAGCACGACGAAGAGATACTGCTAAGTTAACAACTAAGTTAAATTTCTTAAACTCTACAGGGAAACAGTAAATAGACATGAATTGTTCATAAGTTAAAATATTGCCAGAATTGCCAAACATTTTTATAAGATGATTAATGTCTGTGCTGAACCATTTTTTTTAAAATTAATGATTTATTTGCAGAAGTTATATTACCATTGTTCCAAATGAAAGAGGTGTGAGGAGAGAAATTGTGAGAGTAACACATTCTCCAAGTGAGAAAAGCTTGCTGATGAAATGTGGATAATTTGAGGGGGATTTTAGAAATATTATAATCACATGTTAACAGAAATTTCATGCCACCAATGTTATTAAAAAGACTATGAGGAATATGGTTCCAAAAAGAACTAGGGGTGATCAAACATCTCTTAATCCTCAAAATAAAAATTGTAACAAATTATTAATATCTGTGCAGTTAGAATCTTTGACATACAATGATAAAGAGGGATAAACAACCCGAGATAAGCCTTGTGCTTTAGATAATAAGGCACGACCATAAATGGAAAGATCACGCTGTAACCAGCAATTTAACAGCAATTTTGTCTTCTTTAATCTAGAGGAAAAAATCAAGTTTTGTCTATCAAGAACAGTTTTAGTAACAAAAATTCCTAAATATTTGACAGAGGATTTCACTGGAATATGCATTAATATTTCTCATTTAAACTGTGTAAGGGGAGGATTTCACATTCAGATAAAATTAAAGTTAAACCAGAAGCCCTTGAAAATGTATTGATAAAGGAAATAGCATTGGGAATAAAATATATGTTCTTTAAAAATAAAGTAGTATCATCTGCCAATTGGGATATCTTAAATACTTTGTCAAAGATTCCGAGACCTTGGATTTCTTCATCCATTTGCTTTTCTTTTCTATAGCTTTTGACAGCCTGTAAAAATATACCTGGTGTTTTTGTCAAATCTCTTTGTACAGTCAATCGCAAAGCTCATTCTGGTTTTCGATGTTTTTGTGTGTTCTTTCACAGCATTCACATTGAAACCAGTGCAGCCACTCAGTCTTTTTTCCACTCAGTGGGCGGAGCGCACTTACTTCAGCTGACGGTGACGTCACGTACATAGTCTGTGGTACTAATGCTGCCTTCACACCATCTTTTGAATAAAATGTGGAGCACAGGGAGACTTCCTTCTGCATGGAAACACAAGGTTATTATTCCTGTTTTAAAGTCTGCTAAGAACAAACATAATGCTACAAGTTATAGACCTATCACGTTAACATCGAATTTATGTGAGATGATGGAACGTATGATTGTATGCAGATTGAATTACATGTTAGAAAGGAAAGGGATTATTTCACCATATCAGAGTGACTTTAGTAAAGGGTGAAGTACAATAGATGCTGCCTTGTGTTTAGAGACAGAAATAAGAAAGACTCAAGTCAATAAAGAAGTGGTAGTAGGCATATTTTGTGATATTAAAAAAGCTTGTGACATGCTTTAGAATGAAGGATTGTTAATAAAGTTGGAACAAATAGGGATTGTAGGCAGAATGTTTAACTGGATAAAAGATTTTTTGCTTAATAGAACTGGGCTGCGTTTCCTGAAACCTTCTTAACGCTACGTCGTTCTTAAATTATACCTTAAGCTGAACCTTATCATTAATATGTGTTTCCTGAAACATTCTTAGTTAAGTTTACCTTCTGTAAGTCATACTTTCGTAAGGTTGGTCTGGATCACTCTTAGCTAAACCTGATCACTGTTGACAGTTCACTCCACTAGTGCAAAAAGCTTCTTCACATTTAAGTCTATATGAATATAACTCTTTCAGTTGTAAACCACCCAGTGTTTAATTAGGCTAATTGAAGTGTTTTCATGATGATTGTTAGAGTTTTAATTTTATCCAAAAGTGCATCAGCTGGAAAACCATTAGGCAGTAAAGGTTTAGGAGTCTGTTTAAAGGCAATAATTGTGGTGAGGAATTTGGTCAAATTATAGCAGTGATACAGTGAATAGTTGTGTTAAATCAAAGGCGGCGCCGTCTGTGAAGTGTATGTGCACTATTTCGTACGTGAAAACTTCAGTCCCCTGGCTATAATGTCAGAAGCTGCAATTCTCAAAAAATTTCGCCTGTCACAGCAGCAAATTCAGCAGCTTTTAGATCTTGATCATCTGACTTTAAGACAAACTCGACGGAGCCCCGAAATGTTGGCGTCTCTCTGTTTGTATTCAGTGTTGAGTTTTCTAGAGGTGGTTGTGGATGGATATGGGCTGAGTAAGACCTCGGTGTGGCGATGCGTTCACTCAGTCACAAACATCCTGCTCCATCACGACACTGATTATATCCGGATGCCTTCCACCAGACACAAAGTGATGGAGGTGCATCAAGGCTTCCATGCCATTGCCAGTATTTCACGAGTAATAGGCCTTGTTGACGGGACACTTATCCCCATCACCAACCCATCAGCACTTGACCAGGCCTTCATTTGTCATAAAGGCTTTGTGGCCATCAATGTCCAGGTGGTGGTGGACAACAGAGGGATGTTTGTTGACGTGGTGGCAAAGTGGCCTGATTTGTGTGGGCCAATTCAGCAGTGGGTCAAGATGCAGAAAGAGGGTTTTTTGGGCAGAGCATTTTTTTAGGAGACAGCGGCTACCCCCTAAGAGCCTATCTTTTAAATCCAGTCACCAACCTTACAACACTGCACACATCCATACACACAACTTGGTGGAGCTCGATTGGGTGCTGGAAGATGTGTTTCCGGTGCCTGCATAAATCTGCTGGAGGGTTGCGTCTGAAGCCAGAAAAATGTTGTGCAGTAGCAGTAGTTACAGCCATGATACACAACATTGCAGTCAGTGTAGATGCAGCTTTGCCAGAAGAGGAGGAAGAAGAAATTGTCCACAACACACCTGAACTAAGAGATGCCCTACATGCTGCTGCTGTACAAATGAAGCAGAAATTCATTCACAGCATTTTTGGTTAATGTATATTTTGCACCCTATTTTTCTTTTTACATCACTACACAACATTCCCCCTTCATGTTTGTTTGTCCCTGACATTTTTTGTTGTAGTTGTGCACAGCTGAGTTCAGTGTTTACATCAGTCCCCACTGCAACTGTAACAAATCTGAATTTATAATAAGTCAAAAGGTACATTAGTTTTCCAAGTTACTTCAGAATACACAAACCTCAACATGGAAGACACAGTTTATAAGAAATTTAGTTCATGACATTGTTAGAAATCAACACTTGGTTCATTATAATAATAGTTTGTGTTTAATCAAATCAGTGTTTATTCAAACAACAACACTCCACATAATTGAAAATAAACATGAAAGGTTGTTGGCCTCTTGTAACCCCTGCTCGATCCCCCGCAGCACTTCCAGCTTTTCCTTTTCAAGCTCCACCAGCTCTTCACTGCAGTTACATTGGATAGAAGGACGCCTTCTGGAGTCACTCCCAGATTGCTGGTGCTGGGCGACCTCAGTGGAGGCCAATGAAGGTGCAGACAGGTGTGGTGACGCCGGTGCTGGAGAAGCCCTGCCACTGCTGGTGGGGGAAGAGGGCAAGGAATCAAGGATGGTGTGATCTGAGAGCATGGAGTGGTATCCACACCTGCTGTCAGATCTATACCCCCTGAGATACCCTGTGAGGCTGCTTCTCCAAGGATCTTTTCAAGGGTCTTTTCCTCATCAGGGGTGAGTGCAGGCACAGATCTGGGCCACCACCTGTTCTTGCCCGGTCTCTCCGTACTGCAGCACCTCTTGCTTTGGCTGCACTAGCAAAATCATGCCACTTTTTACAGACAACTTCCCACTCTCTCTGGATCTTGATGCTGCCATTTTCATGCCTATGCTTTCCCAGAGATCTTTTTTTGTTTTGTTTTGTTGGACACTGTTGTCCGAAAAGTTTATCTTTGTGTTGTGCCACTTCATCCATGAATGGCCATTTCGGCTGGAGTAAAGCTGGGGGCTCTTCTCTTTCTGTCGTTTTTGTCTGCCATAGTAGCTGTTGATTATATGTTTTATGTGTTGTGCTTTTATTGAGTAGGTCATCCAACTACAGAAATTAGTGATTTACACCAATAATGTGATTCAGCTGCTGCACAATCAATCTTGTTTGTGGAGTAAATGAAGACACTATGGCAAATATATTATGATAATATAAATGACCCTGCCACTGTAGCAGGTTAAGGCATGATATGTTTGGGCCTGAGGTTACATGTTTGCACAGTCATTACAAATTATATAAAATATTCAGGGTTGAATGTAGTTTGCGATTTGGATTATTTTTGATAAGATCCCATTAGTCCTGATAATTGTAATGTCAGCTATTTCTGAAGTGCTTCTTGTTGAAAGGCACTCTTACCAGAATGTTTTTGTGCTGGAAATGTGTGTATATATTTTTTTTTTTGTTTGCTAAAAGCTGTGTCATGTAGTATTTTCCCCTTGTATTTTATGTGGTGACCACTAGGAGGTGCTCTGGTCATATATTTTTCTTCTTTGGGTTTCTTCCCTGACGTGATGTGTTTTGCAAAGCGAAAGTAAAAGTTTCTTGCAAGTTTGTTTCGTTCTAACAGGAAAGAGTTTCGCGTCTTTATTTAAAATCAACACTTTTATAAAGAACACCGCTTTCTCACATAACGCAGTGAAGCAGCCCGTGCATAGAATTAATAATCGACAATATCGATTGATATCAACAAATTCAGCACCACCGCCATGGACAGCACCCGGTAACGTCGCACGTAAGAAGGTATATCTTAAGTAACATTCTAAGGTATAGTTCAGGGAACACGCCTAGAAAAGCTACACCTGTAGTTAAGATTTACCTTTAGAGTCTTCGTAGCGCGCTAAGAGACAGTGTTATCGGGAAACGCAGCCCTGTTCAGTTAAGGGTTGGATCATCATATTCCAGTATATATAAAATAGACAATGATACTCCGCGAGGAAGCGTATGCAGTCCAGTATTGTTTAACATCATGATAGATGATGTTTTTCAAAATTTCAAAGTAGATATAGGAAGATCTCTTTATGCTGATGATGGAGTGATATGGAAGAAGGGACGTAATGAATCACATGTAACAAAAGTCATACAAACAACAGGTAATGAAGTGAAAAAATAAGCCAATAAGTGGAGTTTCCGATTATCAGTTGCTAAAACTGGAAGCCTTTTTCATAAACGCAGTGCAACTGCACGGCCATTGGATCGTGCAGAGAAACGAAACGAGCCAATGACTCGGCAGCGGTGCTGCACGAGCCTATGGCGAAGATGTGACAAGCACCTGCAAGCGGAGTGATTCTGCAGCTGACTCGCCGCCCGCTGACGCCGGCTGCAACGCATCCTCCCCTGCCGCCATCCGGCGATTTTCTCGCGCTAAAAGAGTAAATAAAGGCGTTGTTTCAAATGCCGCGCCGTTTTTGTCGTGCATGCAAGGCCCCCTTGCATGCTGCCGACAATCACGGTGAGTGCGTCTCCTGCTTGGGGCTTGCCCATGCGGAGGCGGCACTCAAAGAGACGGATTGTCCCCCATTGCGGGGATATGAGTCTCTCCTCTCTGCGCTCACGGATAGCGTTCTTTTCAGAACGCGACTCCGCCCCTCGCGCCCTCCCGTTTCCTTCTTCACAGGAGCCTGTGAAGAAGAAACAGCGGGGTAGAGGATCTCAGCGCTCGGAGTTAGGTGAGCTCACGTCGGTCCAGCCCCCGCGTGCCTCGCCTTCTCCACAAAGAGAGGGTTCCCCTGTGCTCTTCACCCGCCCGGATCTGTGTCCCTCTGCGGCTGCGAGCGACATGGTCTCCTTCGGCGGGAGTGAAGATGACATGCTGGACAGCATGTCACTGGCTGCTTCGGATGCTGAGGAGCTGTCGGGCTCGATCTATGACCCCGCCCCCCCTGCCATCCGCCGACATCAGCGATCCCAGGTCCAAAACTGGCATGGACGCCGAGCTCTTCCGTGTTCTGACCAGAGCTGTGGACGAGCTGGGATTGGAGTGGTCTCCTCCGGAGGAGCCCCCACGCAGCCTCCTCGACGAGTGGTTCCTGCCGGGGCGCCGTCAGGCCCCTCGCCAGCGGGCCTCTCCGTTCCTCCCTGAGGTCCACGAGGAACTCACCAGATCCTGGCGCGCCCCCTACTCAGCGCGCCTGCGTGCCTCGTCTTCCTCCGCCCTCACGTCTGTCGACGGCGCCGAAGACAAGGGTTACGAGAAGCTGCCTCCACTGGATGAGTCAGTGGCCGCCCACCTTTGCCCGCCCACTGCCATCGGATGGAAAACCAAGGCTTCCCACACCGTCTAAGCCGTGTAGAACGACCTCGGCTCTCGCCAGACGCGCCTACACGTCGGCCGGACAAGCTGCTTCAGCTCTGCACTCGATGGCAATTCTCCAGGTGTTCCAGGCCAAGCTTCTCGCCCAATCAGACAAGTCTGCCTTGGACCCTGCCACTTTGACAGAGTTGCGAAGCGCCACTGACCTGGCTCTGCGCGCTACAAAAGCCACAGCCCAGGCGATTGGCAGATCCATGGCCAGCTTGGTCGTGCTCGAGCGCCACCTTTGGCTCACGTTAACGGAGATCAAGGATGCGGATAAGGTCCCCTTCCTGGATGCCCCGATCTCCCCCACAGGTCTGTTTGGACCGTCCGTGAAGGGATTCGCTGAGCGTTTCTCTGCGGCACAAAAGTCGTCCCAGGCTATGCGACACTTTCTGCCAAAACGCTCGAGTTCCACAGCTGCTCCCGGGCGCCCCAAGTCTGCCACCGCCCCAGCAGCCGGTGAAACCCGCGTCTACGACCCCCTTCTGCCGCTGCTGCCGCAGCCCAGCCAGCCAAGGCCGAGCCAAGACTGCGCTCTCCGCTCTGCTAGACGTTACCCCCTTCCCCAAGCGTCAGGGACCGCGTCCTAAGCTGGCGTTGGATCCGGCGCCTCCGTCGTCGTCCTGATCCAGGCGAAAGGAAGAGGAGGGGGCAAAGTCTCGCGCTGGCCGGACCACCCCCCAAGAGGCCTCTGCTGAACCTCCAAGCACCTCGCTCAATGCCGGGTGCCGAGGGCGGTGTGTTTTGTGTAAAAGCTGTTGTGAATACTGGGTCCATGTGTCTTGCGCCCATACAAACAGTCGCTGTGACAGCGAACAAAATAAAACACAAACATCCTCAAAAAGAGAGCAAATTTCCTCTTCCAATCATAAAGGGTGTCTCGTGCCATTGCGATGGCCAACCGCCCGAACCGATTATACCCTTGGCCACTCGGGCAGAGGCCTGGCAGGCCATCCCCGGAGTGTCAGACTGGGTATTGGGGATAGTAAAAAGAGGCTACTCACTCCAGTTCGCTCGAAGGCCCCCGCGTTTCAGCGGCGTGGTCCCCACCGTGGTGATGAGCAGGGACGCTCAAGTCCTGCGCTCAGAGGTGATGATAATTGCTGGAAAAGGGCGCCATAGAAGTGGTCCATCCAGCCCAGAGCGACTCGGGGTTTTACAGCCGCTACTTCCTCGTCCCCAAGAAGGATGGGACTCTTCGACCCATTCTCGATTTAAGACGCTTGAATCAGGCCCTCATGAGACGGCCGTTCAAGATGTTAACTCTGAAGCAGATCCTCTCGCACGTTCGCTCAGGGGACTGGTTTCTCTCACTGGATCTGAAAGACGCATACTTTCACATCCAGATAGCCCCCCATCACAGGCGATTCTTGAGATTCGCCTTCGAGGGAGTGGCTTATCAATACACGGTCCTGCCCTTCGGCTTGTCCCTGGCTCCCCGCACGTTTACAAAGTGCATGGACGCGGCTCTCGCCCCCCTGAGACAGAGGGGAATCCGCATCCTCAACTACCTCGACGACTGGCTCGTTCTGGCCCAGTCGGAGGAAGAACTGTTGTCTCACAGGACCCTTCTCCACTTAGAGTGCCTAGGACTCAAGGTCAATTTGCCCAAGAGTATGTTGCACCCCAGCCGGAAAATATCGTTTCTGGGAGCAATTTTCGATTCAACTCAGCTGAGGGCTATGGTTGTGCCAGAGCGAGCTCTGTTAATACAGCAATTAGCGGGTTCGTTCAGGGCCGGAGCCCGCTTCCCCCTCAAGCGGTTTCAGAGAATGCTAGGTCTTATGGCCTCGGCATCCCCCAGTGCTGGAATTGGGCTTACTACGTATGCGACCCCTTCAGCGTTGGTTGAAACCACGAGTTCCCGCCTCATGCATGGCGTCACGGCCGTCTGCATGTCAGTGTGGACCGAGCTTGTGTGAAAGCCCTGGCCCCCTGAAAGGACCTGCAATGGTACAAAAGGGGCGTGCCCTTGGGTTTGGTCTGCAGGAGGAAGGTAGTCACAACGGATGCCTCCAACAGGGGTTGGGGGGCGTTGTGCGATGGCAGCCCAGCCTTCGGCCTATGGTCAAAGGCAGAGGAGGGATTTCACATCAACTGCTTGGAAATGCTGGCAGTATGTCACGCCCTCTGCGCCTTCCTGCCAGATCTGAAGGGACACCACGTACTGGTCCGCTCGGACAGCATGACTGTGGTGTCTTACATAAATCGCCAGGGGGGTCTCTCCTCCAGACTCCTCTTCACTCTGGTGAAGGATCTTCTGGAATGGGCTCAGTGCAACCTGGCTTCATTGAAAGCGGTTCACGTGCCGGGCAAACTGAAACCAGGGCGCGGATATGCTATCACGAAGCAATGTCCCCTCGGGAGAGTGGATGCTTCACCCGCAGATGGTTTCAGAAAATTTGGGAGGTCTTTGGCAAGGCAGAGGTCGACCTCTTCGCCTTAAAAGACAACTCTCACTGCCCAATATAATTTTTCGAAAGGAGAGAGATGCGTTGGCCCACGATTGGCCCAACCTCCTCCTGTATGCTTTTCCCCCGACGTCTTTGATTCCTCAAATACTCAAACGAGTCAGGGAACAACGTCACAAGCTCCTCCCTGGTGGCCCCGCTTTGGAGGACTCAGCCATGGTTCCCCGGAGCTATGTCAGCTGCTTTGCGCAGCCCCTTGGCCGATCCCTTGCCGATCCCCTTGAGACGAGACCTTCTCTCTCAGGGCGAACGGGGCCATTTGGCATCCCCAGCCCAATCTATGGGCCTTACACCTGTGGTGTTTGAACGGGAAACCTGAGAACCTCTCGGAAGGAGTTTTGAACACAATCTCTCAAGCTAGAGCTCCGTCTACTAGGCGCCTCTACGCTTTTAAGTGGTCCGTTTTTTCCACCTGGTGTTCCACCCGTGGAAAAAATCCGGTTTCTTGTGACATATCTGTGACACTGTCTTTTCCTCCAAGAGCTGTTGGATAAGGGTCGTTCCCCTTCCACACTCAAGGTCTATGTGGCTGCTATAGCGGCCTCTCATGCCCCAATAGCAGGCCAGTCGATTGGCAGGAACAACTTGGTTGTTCGTTTTCTGAAGGGGTCTAGAAGGATGAATCCCTTCCCGCCCCCACACTATCCCTACTTGGGACCTATCCACGGTTCTGAGGGGCGCTAAAGAGTTCCCCCTTCGAACCGTTGTCGGATGCAGACCTTAAGACCCTGACACTTAAGTCCACCTTGCCTGCTAGCCTTAGTGTCAGTCAAACGTATAGGAGATCTGCAAGCGCTCTCTATAAGCCCCTCCTGTCTTGAGTTTGGACCAGGCAACTCTAAGGTCCATCCTGAAACCCAAGGCATGGTTACGTGCCTAAAGGTGCCCTCCACCCCGTTTAGGGCACAGGTGGTAACGCTCTCTGCTCTTCCCTCTTCGGAAGGTGATCAAGAGTTGAGTCTGCTCTGTCCTGTTAGGGCATTGAGAATGTACGTCGAGCGATCCGCCCCCTTTAGGAAGTCGGATCAGCTCTTTGTAATGCCTTTGGTGGCCGCAATAAGGGACAACCCGGTCACAAAGCAGAGACTTTCTAGATGGATAGTTGATGCTATCTCCCTAACCTATTCCTCCTTGGGTCTAGAAATGCCCCCGTCGGAGTGCGTGCCCACTCAACAAGAGGCGTGGCCTCTTCCTGGGCGTGGTCTAGTGGTGTATCCATGGCAGAAATCCTGTGCGGCGGCCGGCTGGGCCTCGCCGTCCACATTTACTAGGTTCTACAGCCTAGACATCCCCGCCCTACAGGCGGGAATCCTTCTGCATGAGTAATCACAGGAGAGCGATTCTCGACCAGACCTTGTTCTACTCGTCACTAGGGCCGTTGGGTCTAAGTACGGGTTCGGTCGTTCTCTCCATGGCATGGCGTTTATGGACCGGTTCCCATAGCGTCTAACGACGCAGTACGAGTGTAGTATCGAAAGGGAACGTACTCGGTTACTGTCGTAAACCTCGGTTCCCTGAGATACGGGAACGAGTACTGCGTTACGGGCCATGCCATGTCGCTGCACGACATAATCGTCGCTTCAGTCGAAGTAACCTGATTCCCTATGGCGAAGCGGGCCGCTTATATAGCCATTGACCGCCGACCCCTTCTGGCGGGCTTCGGCGGGCATCTTCGCCATAGGCTCGTGCAGACACCGCTGCCGAGTCATTGGCTCGTTTCGTTTCTCTCGCACGATCCAATGGCCGTGCAGTTGCACTGCGTTTATGAAAAAGGCTTCAGTCAAGGAGAAAAAAAGGACTTTTT